>VRLP01000047.1:0-458191 GCA_009660295.1 Lophius piscatorius | reverse complement strand
CACACACACACACACACACACACACACACACACACACACACACACACACACACACACACACACACACACACACACACACACACACACACACACACACACACACGTCTGACCTATTGATATGATCAGGTCTCTTCTGAGTACAAATCCCACCAGCCTTTGGGACTCTTGAGAGAGGACCACAGGGAAGCCGCTGTAGCGAGTGCTTTCCACCAGGGCCTGGGAACAAATAACAAGGTGTACATTACATGTAGCATGGTACCACAACTGTGTATGAAAGGAAAAATTCTTTGGATGTATTTGTTTCATTCTTTTACTTTACAGCGTCAGAGTGGTGATATTTATCTATATCCAGATGTAGGCACATTCTGCATTGATATACTCACATGTGCTTTTCATATTACGGTGCTTTATTCTATTTCTGCTATACATTCCAGTGTTTTATTATCTGATTTATGCCATCATGGATGTATATGTAGGCATGTGTCTATTACCTCCACCTCCCCTACAGTCATGCCATCTTGCGTGAGAACAGCCAGTGTAGGGTCGGACCTCCTGGGCCTCATCACGTCCACAGCCAGGCTGCTATGCTCAAACTCCTCTTTGGGCTCCAGGAACGGATATCCATTCAGCCTGATGTGAGCCTGCACAACCGCTGATGTTAAACACGCACAGTACAACACCTACATGCAAGAGGGCACGAGACTTACACCTCACCTCATAGATTCCCTCTCTTCCGAAAGCATCTGCCACCCATTTGCTGGTCATGGTCGCAGCCATGAGGGGGACGATGTACTCCAGACCCCCGGTCAGCTCAAACATGATGACTACCAGCGATACCGTCATACGAGTCACACCTCCTGGAGGGAGAGAGCAGGGGGAAAATGTTAAAAAAAAAAAATTCTACAGAGAGACATCTTACTGTGAGTCATTTTTGGAGAATGAATCATCGTCTGATCGTTATATGAACACGAGGATTTACGATTTGAAGGTTTTTGGTACTAAAATAGTAAAAATCTAATTTTCATGGTCAGATAGAGTTTGCTCTTTTTTTTGCAAGTGAGGTCAGCAGAGGTGATGGTCGGTTTGCTGGAGAAACATTTTTTTGGCAAAAAGGGAAAAGGAGACATGCCAGGAGTGTTAAGTAAGTGTGTGAAAGTAAAATACTTCAAACGTGAGGGTTCAGATGCCACAACTATTAGCATGGGCAGCACTGCTAAAGCCAAACTACACTGGACACATTAAGCTTAACAAAGCTATATCTAATCCAGCTCAAGCTAAGATAACTAAAAATACTATCACTTTCTTCCTGATCACAGACCTACAACTAGTCGACCTAGTGGAAAATTACAGCTTCTGTTATCCGATCGAGACACTGGAACCAAGGTACGGTCCTCTGTCTGAAATATTTTTCCTGAAAATGCTGTACCCGCGCTCTACAGGGAAGTGGAACCTAAAGATCGGGAACAACAACAGTTTAAGAGTGCATAAGAAGGGAATTGTTCAACTCTTAGTTGGAGCTCTTAGTTGGAGCTCTTAGTTGGAGCTCTTAGTAGATCACCAGGTCAGGGGTTCCACTCGCACTCCAATTACTATCGTCATGATGGGTGTGTCCACAAACCCAAGGCTTCACTTTAACCTAATGCCCCAAATTCCTCTTTGGTCAATGTGAGATAAAAAAACATGTCTCAGAGAGGGGTCTTCATTGCAGTGCTGTTGCACAATCTCTGTTTGAGAGGCATTTAAATTTGGTCCAAAAACACATTTTTGCCAAATTTGAAGAATATCCCTCATTGGTATATTTCACAACAATGAGATCAAGTTGTGGCATAAAAAGACAATTTCATGGTCAATATAGAAATCTTCATGTTTAAAAGAGTTGTTCATAATAACAACAAGATAAAGAAGGTTCAAATCGGGAACCATGAGCACCACGGTTGAGGCGGTTATTAAACACAGCACTTTGAGTCCAATATTCCAAATTGTACCACTGGGTGGCACACTAGACCCAGCACCCACAACCTTGAGCCCATAAATGGGATAAAGCAGCACCAAAACCAACCGTAGCCTATCAATCACCAAAATATTAAATAAATATAAACCTTTCAATAAAATACTTAGATAGGAATCAGGAATTTCTTTTGATTTCGGCAAAGTGTGCTTGTGGTGACACCTACACGCCAATTTGCTTTTGGAAATGTTCTATGTGAGTGATTATGTAACTGAACAGGCCTGGTAGTGATCAAATCTTGGTGGGTCTTGTGTAGCTGGAAGTAGTTACTAATGCAGTTTTATAGTTCATAAGGGGCTGAATACTTTTTCATACATGCAAACTTTGTATTAGGTACATTTCTTACCTGATTGAATAAGAATGTTATTTAAAATGTGTTCTTCTGTTTGACTTAGTCAAAGATTCTGTACAATTTAAAATTTGACAGACAAAATAAGAAGGAGTAAATTTTTTACAGCATTTTACGACGTTAGCATCCTGAAGATAAGAGTACGCCTGTAACTGCTGCATTTTGACCGGTTGTGTCAGGAAGGGCATCCGAGGTGAAAACCTATGCCAGATCAATATTCAGAACTAGACGATCGCTGTGGCGACTCCTTAAAAGGGAAAGTCGAAAGCAGTTTCTTTAACTTGAAAGTCAAATGAAAAAAAAGAGAAACAGGGATGAAATGAATGGAGTAGTAAAAATAATACAATATTAGAATTCTGGATCTCAGAGTTCTGGATTACAATGAATTTATTAGTAACAGAAACTTCAAAAGACAAATGAATGAATGATTGAGTGATGAGTGGTTGAAAAGCCTGTCCTCATGGTAAGATTTTATTACCCATCTGTTTTTATGTGAAATATATCTGGGGTGGAAGAAATGAGCCAGTAATCTGATTAGCACAAGTTGTTTACTCGGGCATTGATGAAGGAGAATAAAAGCCTCGTTTTCAGCAACCATCAACACTTAAAATTAAATATCAGTTTAGGCTGGCATGCAGTACAGGGGTCCTCAACTTTTATACACTACAAACATGCTTATTATTGTTGTTTTTTAGCATTATGACCCCCGGCATACTATTGTGTATTTCCTTTGTTTTGGTGTCAAAACAGCTCTATAAGTGCAATGTGACACCTTGCTCACAGAATCAGAAACCAGCATTCATCTTTTCCCCAATTTGTACTACAGCAGCTCTTCTGTGGTATTGGACCTTGTCACCAGTTCACCACGCATTCAAATTTTAGTCCTTATCTATAACTTCTGCTGCATTCAGAGGAGAGTGCAAACTGTTTCATCATGGTGTGGATTGGAGGAGAAATAGGGTAGATGTGACCCTGAAAGAGGTGTATGTGAAGAATGTTTGGGAGTGAGGAGAGGGTCGGACAGAGTGATGAGTATAAAGATAAAAATTGCAGGTGGGACGCTAATATTTTCAGAGCTTAAGCCCCATAAGCTGGTTGTGAATTGGAAGAGACAGAATTTCTGAAGTGGGTTGGATGAAGTGATGGAGAGTAGCCCCAGGGATAAGGGAGGGGTGAGTGGAGAGAATATCAATGGGCATGTTGGTTAAGGGAACAGGGGAGATGGGGCGATGATGTGCAGGTATGGTGTTAGGACAGATGATAGATTTAGAAGAAAATGATGAGGTGAACACGTATTTCAAGAAGAGGTAGGTTCACAGTTTGACATATACTGTAAGAGTGGAGGTAGGAGCACACAGGTGGACTACATCTTATGCAGAGCAAGCAAACTGGAAATATTTGAGACTGCAAGGTGGTTAAAGGGGAGATTGTAGCCAGACACCATAAAATGGTAGTATGTGGGATGACTCTGGATAGTGCAAAGGATCAAATGGTGGAAGCGGAGGAAGGCTGCTGTATGAACTTCAGGGACGAGCTGAATCAGACTCTGGGTGGCAGTGAAGAACTGTAGGATGACTGGATAACTTCGGAAAAAGTGATAAAGAAGACAGGTAGGCTGTGTCATCTGAACAGAGGAAAGAAGATAAGGAGACTTGGTGGTGGGATGAGGAGGTTCAAGAGAGTATATGCAGGAAAAGATTGGCGAAGAAGAAGGATATCGAGAGAGAAGAAGAAAGAAGGCAAGAATCCAAAGAGATGTGGTTTAAGGCAAAGAGTGAGGTTGCAAGGACTAAACCAGAGGCCTACGATGAGTTGTCCGAAAGGCAGAATAAGGAAGGTTGAAAGGATGAGCAGCAGGTTAGGGAGATGAAGGACAGGGATGGAAAAGTACTAACATTGTGATACATTTCCATCCCAAATGTAGAATAATTTGGTACAAATGTAGTGAGTAGATTTTGAGGGCAAGATGAAAGGAGTACTTTGAAGAATGCATGAATGAATAAAATGAGTGTGTGTGTGTGTGTGTGAGTGAGTGAGTGAGTGAGTGAGTGAGTGAGTGAGTGAGTGAGAGAGAGAGAGAGAAGGGTAGAGCATGTGTATGCAGGTCAGTTAATCTGTATATGTATTTGATGAATGTATGTTGCAGATCTTAATTATATTTACTCTTATTTATTTGTTTTATCATTTATTTTTAGTTATTCATTTTTTCACACATGTGGGCAAACCTGTGTTTGCCCACAATGTTATTTGAAGAGAGAACAAATAACTGTATAGTTATAGATAATATAACTATATATTATATAGTTATATATAGTAATAACTATATATTAACTATAGATTATAGTTATTTGTCCTCTCTTCTGTTTTATTGGCAAATGAAAACCTTTAAACAAAGAATTGCAACAAAATAAAATCTACATCTGAATAAGACTACACTTTACTAAAATTAGAAACACTAAAAGGAAGCCTGAACTTGCTTAAACGGGAAATCTCCCAGTCGAGCCATTTTTCACAACATAACTGAGGTCTGGGTTTCAGTGGAAGCAAATGCTTCCCCCACGTGCTGCTCTTTGAGGATCCTGAGTCAGACTGAACAATTAATCAAATTCCCTCTGATGTTGAGCTGCAGAAACACATTCAGTGACAGACTCATAATCGCCCGCTGTTCTGCTGAAAGATATATGAAATACTTCTTTCCCACTGCCATAATGAGCTGCAACATGTCGCTGTCATTATCCCGACACCCTCAGCTGCTGTATCCAAATACCTGGAACGTGCACACAGGTGCTTTTTATCAGTGACACATTTGTTGCATCATAATATAAGTTACATAACATTACATGCCATCCCCTTGTGGAATAAATAAAGTATCTTCTACTTTTATTCAGCAGGTTATAGCTGTGTACCTGAGTCAGTCCCCCTGATGTTTGTTTGAATATGTGATCTTATTTCTCTTCATAAATAATCAGCTTCATCTACAGGCTCAGCTCCGTCTTTACCTCCACCCACTTTCAAACTCTTCTAAGTTGAGCACCAAGCAGACTGAATTTGTCGCGCGCCTCTCACCTAAACACGCAGCCGCTCCGACCATAGCGTAGAGACCCGGAGTGATACAGTCTGCTCCTGGCGAGCACCACCCTTTAAAGATTAACCAGTCGTGGTTGTAGTAGGCCAGCTGCTCCATGCCGACACCCAGCAGTCTGCCGGCTATGGCTCCCACTGCCATGCTGGGGATGAAGAGACCAGAGGGAACCTGGGTGGAAAGACAATAGATGTCAAGTATTAGTCAGTACATCTTATCAATTGTTTTTTCTGACATTGTCAAAGCCTCTCCTTGTTCTCTATCGCTGTCTCTAACCAAACCAGTTGAGGAAGAGGACCACCCACAGTGAGTAGGGATCCGTTTGAGGTCTTTTTTTCTCAAGTAGGGTTTGCTCAAGCGTTGGGTCCCTCTAGAAGAAGGAGTACAGTCTAGACGTGCTCTGTTTGAGATAACTTAAGTTGTGATTTAGTGCGGTACAAAAACAGGGACACGCGCTGAAAAGAAGCTGAGGGGAAGGGAAGATATTTATTCCTTTCTATTGATTGATGCTATTCATTTTACTTCAATTTTTCTGTCACTTGCTCTACATTTTGCAGGGTCTGCTCTATGAACATTTAGTAGCGGCAAGTTTAAAAGAACATTCACCATTAAGGTTATTCTCTATAGATATTCATGACCAAGTAATTATAGCCTAGCTGTATCGTAAAATAATGTTGAACTCAGGTTATCTGGACCATCAGCCAACTCAGTGGGGCTTCATTTAAATGCCGGGCGAAATCTAAAGCCTAACAAAAGCCACCGAGGTGTCATGCATGCTACCGAGCATCAACGGGCCACCGCTACACCTTAAGGCTACACAGGTTACATTGGTGCCACCTCGGGTTGTATTGGCCAGCCCCCGATGTCGAAAAAAAAATCCTAAACTGCTGTGCCTATAAAATGCAGTTTTGGAATGCCTTACAGTATTTTCAAAGAAACCTCCAGTCGCTACTATCATGTTTTTATCTTTTTATGTACTGATAAATATGTATACGTATGTTTCTTAGCACCGTTTCACCTTCTTTATCAACCATGACCAAAATGAACACAACTGCTGCTTAGTATTTATTCTGGAAGTCACAGATGCGTCTGAAAACTAAACGTCATAAGGTCCAAGTTCAAAGTATCATCCGGACGTGTGAACAGACAGTTTCAATAAGATTCTCTACTGATGTCAGGACATGTGCTCTGAGAATCTCAAAATTGATAGGCTTTTGCAATACAGCATCTAGCAGATATCTCACTGAAGTTCAAAAAAGTTGAACTCAATCAAGAGATATGCATGGGGTTGAAATGCACAGTTCCAAATCTGTGCCAAATGAAGCGAGATGAGTGAAGCAATTTTGTGTTATGAGCGTCATTTGTCATGGTCAAAAATATGAAAATGTTAATATTCATGACTAATTTAGAATAAGTGTCACACAAATAATGTGAATTCATTCTATATTTGTTTAGCCATTTGCGTCGCCAGGCAAAAACTCACATCTACTAAAACCTAATAAAGATGAAATCGTGTTGCACAAAAAGATTTGCTTTGCGTTCAGTGTAAACGTAGCATGTAGCATTAATAATTGGATTCATTATAATAGAGAAAAATGAATGTTTGTAAATTTAGATCTAAAATGTTAGAAAAGAAACATAATTTTAGTTTAATTTATATTTGTTCATAAATACCATAATAATAGTAATAAACACGTACACCTGCTTTAAGCTAATTTATTGTGCGTAAAGTGTATATCCTGTATATAAATGCTGAATGCAGTTTTGAGAGCAAAAATGATAATAGGTACTTAGGGTCACTTTCTGACTGAACCGATTAGGCTCAGTGACTGAGCACTTTATTCCAGTTAAATAAAGTGCTCAGTCACTTAGCGCAAAGCTTCTGTAATAAAACAATTTTGACCCGGTGGAGAGAACAGTCCGTCTTAATAAAGATGTGAGCATCACACTCCGTAGCTTAATCCTGTAGCGTGCCACAGCGCTGTGAGACATGCTATTGTGACTCAAAATGGAAACCCTGCTAAAGACTCAAAGAATCAATAACACTTCATTTGTGGAGCCAAAATGGACTATATGACCCATTTCAGAGACTGTGATGCTGGTTCCAGACAAATGAAAGACAGCTGTTCCCGTGGCATTTTCACATGAGCTCATGGAGAGCAGCGCTTAAATGACAAACCAATATAAGAAGAAACACCTCATCGAGGGTCAGAGTCTTGAAGAAGAGTGGAGTCAGTTTTTGTGTTCAAGTTGGAATGTTTCTGTTCCAGTGTGCGTCAGAACCAACCTTCATGCCAAACGTAATCACAGTGATCAACATCTTGAAGATTAAGGCCAGAGCAAGCTGCCACAGGGCAGTGTAGAGGCCCTCTCCTGCAGGCCGGTCCCCAAGAGTGTTCCCTACACCAGTTTCTGATGTGTTAGCTGGCTGGAGAGAACCAAACACAGATAGAGAAAAAAGTGTCAATATCAAAGGAACATAAAGGAAACTAAATTAACATTCCATAACAGGTTATGTTATAACTTTCAATGTACCTGCCTAATTGTCTATCCATCTACTTACCTACCTGTGTTTATGTCTACCTACCAATCTATGTATCTGTCTACCCATCTGTCTATCTACATACTTACCTACCTGTCTACCTACCTACCAACTCGTCTATCCATTTATGTAACTATCTATCAAATATTAATAATAATAACTATACATTGTAATATCAAATGTGATATCAAAATGTTATTCTTTCCTCTACTCGCATACAGATCCAAACTAGAAACACTAACAGATTTCACAAAAACTCCTTCAAACACAAAGAGATCTGACAGCTGACCTGTTTATAGCCGCAGAGCTGAGACGAGTCCAGCAGAGAACAGTCGTTGAACAGCTCAGAGATGAGCTCAGCTCCACTCATTCTGGTGTAGCTGTTTGGGAAGGCCACTAAAGCAGTCAAAGCTGCCACCACCAGCACCTCAATGACAGGGTAGTGACCAAGACGAGTAGATTTACCTGAGTGAGAGAAAGGCACGGATCAACGGAAGCACTGGATGTAGACAAGGGAAAGGGAAAAAGTTCTATTTGTCTCAGTTATGGGACACACAAACTCTTCAAAACATATCTTCAAATATGTTTCAGTCAAGAAAAAAAGAAGCATTACAAGATATGTAATTACAATAAAATAGATTACACCATCGACACATCTATTAAAGTCTCACAACTTATCTACTCACGTCTCCTGCACCAGGCAATGTTGGCCTTGATGAACAGCGCCCCCCACAGGCCTCCAAAAATGCCCAGCAGGATGAATGGGGCAAGCTCCACCAGATGCCACGGCGCATGAAACTCCACGTAAAACAGCACCAGGCGGCTGTTTCCAAAGGGGTTAATGGAGCGCAGGGTGAAGGCTGCGACCAGGGCGGCGAAGAACGAACGCCAAAGGGTCTTGAGAGGGAAATAGTAACTCACCTGAAGGAAAGAACCCAATTAGTAGAGAGAACCTACTTGTCTTTCTTTACGAATAGAAATGAGTATGAATGATAATAGAGAGCTCAGCATTTTAGTTTGTAACATTATTACTTAAAGAGTTAAAAGATGTTGGTTGGCCTACCTTTTAGTTTTTCGTTCTGAGATGTAAAAATGCTAAAGAAATAATAATTTTGACGACATTAACTTGCAATAAAAAAAAAGAACTATTGGTAAAAAATGTGGGTCTTTTCTGCATTGTATTTCCAAGAACTGTCACTGTAAACTATTCGATGTGGCTTAGTGTGAACTTCAGTGTGATTTACAGGGTGATGAAATGACATCCAACTAGTGGAGAGCAAATAAAAAGATTTCATATCTATTTTATTATCCGGTGCAGATAGAAACACATTTTATGAAGCAGATGAGACAACTAGATCTGATTCACTTTCGTTCTGCTATGTGTTATTAAATCTGCTTTGGTAATTCGTGTGATTGATTATGATTATAGGAGTTTGTCTGACGTTGTCAGAGTGAAGATGGAGATGCAGGAAGAGGATTTTATCTCACCTCCTCTAGACTGAACAGGACTCCTCCTATGGGAGCGCCAAAGGCCACAGACACGCCCACAGCTGCTGCTGCTGATAACACCTACACACACACACACACACACACAAAAAAAACACAAGTAAATAAATGATCAAACATGATCTGTGACGGATCTTCATTATTTAATTTCTGAACTTCTCTGTTTGACAATCCATCTTTCTGGTAATGTTATAAGTATCATCTGCTGTGTTCAGTATTTTCTCAAACTATTCTTTAATACATTTAAAATTTCTTGTACATTTTCAAACCTCTTAGACACTTGTAAATTTGTATCATTCACTGTGCTAATTGTTTTGTACCTTTTCACATTTGTCTATATTTTTCTTCTACTTTGTGTCATGTCCTCTGTCGTCCGTCTATAACCTGCCATAATCTGTTTTAATTTGACAGGTTTTCATTTGTACAGCTAATTATACAGCTGCGTCAGATTGGGTTGGCTGATCAAAACCGGTGGTTCCAGTTCATATCAAAGCTGTGATTTTAATATACTGGCATATGAAGTAAAGATATACATAAAACTCAATGTTTTGAAGTTTAACTTCAAATTCAGAGTCTGTTTCAGGGTGAGTAGAAGGGAAAAAAGAGGGATTATATATATATATATATATATATATATATATATATATATATATATATCCCTCTTTAGACCACTTTGGTATGTACTAAATACTGGAGTACATCCAACAAGACCGACAGTAATGGAGATGCTCTGACACACTCGCCAAACTTTTCCAACATTAACTTCAGAACAAAATGCTCGATTGTACCTAATAAATCCCACCCACTGAAAGGTGCCACTGTAATAAGATAGTCAGCTTTATTCTGAAGTCCCCTGGTTTTAATTTTATGGCTGGTCGGCATTATATGCCACATGAAGGTAAAAAAGATAACTAAAGCTGGCAGGATTCGTTGAGAAAACGGAACAATAAAGGCATCTATTCCATCATATATCGAGAAGACTGATCCCATGATTTGGTTCCCCCTTTATGTTTAACCTCTACATGAACCTACCTCTCGTCGCTTGGCCTCATTCTTTCGGTACTTGGTGAACAGGTGACACAAAATATTAGCGCAACAGCAGGCCACATGCACCAAAGGGCCCTCCTTTCCTAAACTGAGCCCAGAGGAAACGGCTAAAACCAGGGTGATGGTCTTGATAATGAGTGTCCACTTCCCCAGATAGCCCCGGATGATAAAGCCGCTGAGGATGGTTTTAATCTGTGATGGAGAGAGAGAGAGAGATAGAGAGAGAGAGAGAGAGAGAGAGAGAGTGTTAGTCTGTCAGGATATACATCTGTTTATGTGAGGAGGGGATCGCTTTAGATGTGCTTGTGTGAACGAATCAACCATGCAACAGCTGGAGTGTAAAGATTGATGTAAGGCGAGGAAGTGGAGCTTGCTTATTTGCCTTCCAAAGGCGTTCAACTTGTCTGCGTGGGTCAGCTGACCACCGACTGACCTTTCAGCTATGAGACTTTCTAAAGGAACGAGGGATTCAGTCTCCATGAAATTAAGGGGAGGGAGCAGGGCGGGAGAAGACGTGTTTATGTGTGCAGGGTAACGTTACGTCTGGGTGTTTTTAGACTGTATATATTGAAAGGAGTGAATAATTCTTCATGCATCTATGCACCGGAAAATTCTCCATTTGTATTTCTGACATGTAAGCAAACTTTCATCTTATGAAATCCCTGGAGATAAAGAGCAAAACAACAGAGAAAAAGATGTTGTAAACAAGGACAGCAGGGTAAGAGAGGGTGGAGGGAGCATTAGAAACAAAGTCAACGTCACTGATCTCTCCGCTGTTTATGTTTGAATGTAAATAGTGTGAATAAGAGCTGTAAGGACAAAATAAGGGGATCAGCAGGGAATTAATAAAAAGATAAAGAGAGAAAAATAGGGATTTGCAGCTCTAGCATACAACCATGTTGGAGTATTATCACTATGTAAATTGTTTATTTCTGCCTGCTTGTGGCTCTGATTCAAAGACATAACAAGGCAGCACTCAGCCTCATCATGTGACTCCTTGGCCATGAAAACTTTCCTCTTGTATTTGGAAACAGATTCCAGAGAAACACTATTTCACAAATGGTGGTTTTCTTCGCGCTCTAGCTCAGTAACTTTTTTAGATCCGTAAAACTGAATCAGAGCTGTTTTATCTCAGTTTGACCTTGAATCTGGAGAGAATTTCACAAGTTGGAAAGACTAACTCTTCTGCCGAATATGCCAAACTGAGAGAAATGATTTACATGTTGGAAAATGAAGATTGGTCAAACCGAATCAGTACTGGTGTAACTGCAGTTTGTTCTAAGTTAGTGCCTTTGTCATTACTTGCTATCTCACTGTAATGAATCTATAAGTTTATAGGTTTGAATACTCAGCATCACCAGATGTAATGAATATTACTTGGATCCAGATCAGACTTTGAGGTGAGCTAGAGCTTATGGGCAGGTTAGTGTTATGCATTATGTAGAGAGCGGAAATTTTGTAATTGTTGTCCACAATGTTAAAAAATTTTATCTGGAGGCATTTTGGGAGAATATTTGTCAAACCATATACCGTCCCAGCAATAAGTTCCTTTACAATAGCAATACAATACATTACAATAACAAACGTAGTAAGTTCCTTGACATGGAGGACACTGTATTTTTGTGCCCCACTGGAGGGGATAACAAAAAAAGAATTTCTTGAGGGATGTTATTGGAAATTGGAAGTGGAGAACATTAGACTCTGAGTCAAATTCTACAAAATCTGGCAACTTTTCATAGATATCTTCGATTGTATAATAATAATGATGATCCATCCTTTATTGATAACATTCTTGTCGTAGGGTCTTGCCACTCCACCCACTGAGCTACAGCCGCCCCTAAATGCCTCTGATAAGAATGGAGATATTTCCCAGTGACCCAGCAAATGAGGAAAGGGAATATTTGTCCTGAGGGGAAAACATTCCAACATCCAAAGCATAATTTCCCCCCAATGTGTGAATTTTTTTTCATAAAAAAATGATTTTGTTGACGTTTTTAGACGTTGATCCGAACAACCATTAAAAACGAAACCCTACATAACCCCAAACTTACAACAAAATCTATCCATAACTGTTTGAGTTGACTACTCCAGGTAGAGGGGAACATAGAAAAGTATGAATTGAAATATGCGTTCACCCTCTACATTAAACATGAAAGCAACAAGAATAAAATAAAAAATACAGAAGTCATACGAAATGGCAGCAATATGGCGATAAATCTGTGAAATAAGGGAGGAGTTTTACCTCTGGTATTCCTGAGCCACATGCATATGGAGCAAAGGCCCTGACCAGCGTGACAGCCAGGAAAGAGAAGAGCAGAGCCCAGAAGATGTACATCAGATAGCTCACTATGTAGGCAAAGATCCCCTGTAGGAACAAACATATATAACTATAGTACATCCTAATTATAATCATGTTTAGATCACACGTTTAAAAAGCTGTATATCATTCAATAAACATGCCGGTGTGTCATGACAGCATACAGCCAGTAGATGGAACTAAAGCACAGATGATAAACTGTGAGCTCCACACTCAATTTATTTATGAAAGTATGAATGAGGAATAGCGTGACTGCACTCCTGCAATGAGCCATATTAGGAAAGGATGACATAAGAATAGGCAAAGTTTCATATTACACGACATTACTTTTCGTACCTCGTTCACACATTTGGAGCCAAAATGTTTGCATTCGTTGTCCCACACGTACGTGTGCAAACGTACAAGAGGACCTAATTCTTACCAGTCAATAATTAATGGATTTGAGTATAAGGATTATGGTGGTGGTCGGAATATAAAGATCCTTTGCTTCAGTAAAAGTTCAAATTCCACACTGTGAAAATAATCCACTACAAATAAGACTCCTGCATTCAAAAGTAAAAGTGTAAAAGTATTATCAGTAGAATACAATTTAAGTATCAAAAGTCAAAGTACGCATCATGCAATAAAACGGTTCCTCTCAGTGTTTTACTATTATGTACAATGTTTTTGGATCACTGAATTATTTGGAAGTTTAGTGCTGCTGAGGTAGTTGAGATGACTTTATATGCTGTTGTTGAGTATTTAATCTGTAAATTAAACATGTTTTTCCAGCATTTCTGTCCTGTGAGAATGTAACTCTAAAACATTTACTTTTCATAAAATCAGCCTGTTTTCAGCTTTATGATGATGCATTTTCTTGATAATCCAAGACAAATAAACACGGAATCCTTCAGTTTATCAACAAACTTTTAAAATCAATACATCTGGACACACAAAAATGTAGGATGTCCTACTTCTGATGTCCCCGTCATTAGCTCGCCCCAGCTCTGCCACTGAGGACAGCTGTCCCTCTCCTGAAACGTGGTCTCCTTGGACGTCCAGCAGCAGTGCTCATGGTTGAACCAGAAGCCAACGAGACAAATCCCGTCCTTCATGTCGGTCAGCCAGTGGGCTGCGATGTCGATTCCGCCGGCAAGAGCACCTGTGAAAGAGGAGGAGGAGTTTGGGGCAAAACAAAACCAGCAGGTCTTTACTAAATGAGCTCATCGTTGAAGGTCATGCTCTACCTTGTGTTCCTAGAGGAGAAATGCCCGCCCTGGATTCTCAACAACATAATGGACGTTTATGTTCTTAAGAAATAATTATCCTGATATTTGCGTCAATCATCTCTTTTTGTTAAGTTTAAAAAATTTTAAACGTGCAAGAAATCTGTGTAGCTCTAAAACCAAACAGCGACGATATTCTCCAAAGGTCACATTTTCTTCTCCAAACAGAATGTTTTTCTGGCTTTTTTCTAAGTTTTTATTTCTGGCTTGAAGAAAAAAAAAGGGTGAGGGGATTTGGTCTGCAGCATCAGAAGAATTGATACACACATACTTTTTTCAAAATATTGCACAAATTTCATCTATTTAACATTGAGATTATTCAACCAAACTACAGATGCATCCACTTCATTAAATGACAACTTTTATCCAGACGCTGGCATTACATTTCCCAACAAGTTGAAGTATGTAGATGAAGGAAGAACGGTGCCGTACCTGCCATGAGCCCCACTAGAACCATGAGCAGCCATCCTGAAAAGGCGTCACTGATGCTGTGCAGCAGAGCACCGGTGGACTGTCTGCTCTTCTTGGTGATCTGAATCAGAGAGTGACATTATTTTGTTGTTCGCCTTCATATATAAGAGATTATAGGGTGACAGTGTTGCTTTATGTAGCTACTGAAACCTTTTATTTGAACAACTTTTCTCTGCTTTATCTACAATAAAAGACTATGAAAGCAGACAAGTTAAATTAATGAGATCTGCAGAAACAAAAAAACTCTTCGTCACGTCCCGCCACAGTTTGTAACCACAATTCTGAAGGTGTGTAATGTGTACAGATACAAAGTCTGTGAAGGGTGTGAAGAGAAAGATACATAATGATACCTGTTTTATATAATTATTTTCTACTTTTCAGAAAAGATTGGAATTGTGTGTTAATGAAAGGAATCTCAGGTTACATGTAAGACTGCATTTCTATGATCCAGTAAAGGTTTTCACACTCACACAATCTCCATTAGAAAAAAATCTTCCTACCTCTCTGTGTCTGTCACGGTCTTTGCTCTTCTCTCTGACCCAGTCGATGGTGTTAAAGTCTTCATAGGTGCCCAATCCGGGCACAGGGTCCTCCAATGGATCCACAAGTTTGCTAGGGCCGTTGCCGTTCATACCGTCTGCTCTGCTGCTGCTGTACTCCTCAAAGCCTCCTGGGAAGGAGGGGAGGAAAAGCAAGAGAGGAAGAAAAGGAGAGAGAAGGAGAATTGTGATGCACATTAACATGCTCACACGGAAAAATGCCTTTTATTTCTACCACATTGCATTTTCATTTTAACTATTTTTTTTACTTTCTTTCACATCGGATTTTGAGTTATTCACTTCTGCTTTCACTATATATTTGTTTGTTATTTTTCAAAGATATAAAATAAACAAAGACAAAGAAGAATCCCTCCTCCAAAAAAAAAGCATGAGCCAGAACAACAGTATGTCTCTACATAAATACCAATAAAGTACAATAAGTAAATGATGAAAAAAAACACATATATATCAGTCCTTTCCTTGTAGAAATTTCAGAACCAGGTCCCATATTTTATGGAACACATCTCATCCGTCTCCAATATAAAGTCTCAGTCTCTACAGAGTGTTTATCAATCTCCACATTCTCAAGATGAACTTCTTCACAATCAAAGTCTCAAACCAGATCATTTTCTCCTGTACTTATTGGCAGAAACAAGAGAGCTAGTTGCTCTTGGGACAGCTAAGAGCGGATCGGGTCCCATTGCCTCCTTAAAACCCAGAGAAAGAGTCAAAGATACCTTTCCAGTATTTGTTTAGTGTTCTGCATGACCAGAAAGCAATTTGTTAAATTGATAATAATAGTGTATACATCGTTTAAAAATTGAATAAAGTTGTGTCTGACATTGAAAGAACAATCATGTAAACTCTGCAAACATTCATCCCAGACATCATCTGTTATTTCAGCACCAACCCACCTGCCAATGCTTGTTTGCAGTGGTGAGCCATGGTTTCTCCACTTGGGTATATAGTTTTTTAATATTTTGCAATTAGCTGCCCTCAGATAACCTCTCTGTGGCACGAGGGCTGATCCTAGTACGTGACAAGGCCATATTCAATTAGAAAGTAATATTTATATGGTGGAATGAAGTGGCCAAAACAAGGTCCAACACTTATGAAGGATAAATACCAAATGCATACAGTAGACACACTTTGAGAATTGATCCAAATGTAAAGTGCTTTATACATAGAATGTATTATTATTACACACACTGAAACGGTCAAGGATGTTCCACTATGACACAGAATGACGTTATGTTGTATCTTATGTTTCACGTTACTGTTATTACTCAATAATAAACTCCCAGCAACCACTCACATTTACTCATACCACAACCAAGAAAGCCAAGATGCCATAAAATGAGAGTAGGTTTTATGAGTGTTCTGCCTGACTACAGCCAAGCTGCTGGGTATAAGAATACATGCCCAAAGGCACATGGGCAGTGTAGTTTGCAACTACACAAAAGAGGCAAAGTTTCAATTTACATATAGGTCAACTATGGTACAAATGCCACTCTGTTTCCAGGTGGAGAAAAGAATATAAATCGAGCCAGATGTAAAGGAGTAATTTTCACAAATCGGGGTGACTTCATGGATTATCAGGGTTTTGATATTCAATTTCATTTGACTCCAGATTTTTAAAGTGGGGCCGACTACAGCGCTGTTGCTAAAAATAGATAATTTAACTGTGGTGGGGCTATTGAGATCAACGAGCAGAGAGGTTTGTTTGCAAACGGATCTTTCTGTATACAGCCATGGAGGCCAGGAGTCCCTGTTCAACTGGAGGCCTTTTTTCCACTGTGCCACAATAGGTAAGCGAGCAGCCCAAGAATACATCTTGAAGTTTTGTATGGAGAAATCGCCTGCTTCCCTCCGTTCTGATAAGGGTTTTTTAGTGATGTGCATGTTCTGTAAACAGAATATTGAAAAGAAAGCGCAAATTAAAATACTTATGTCGACATGGCATAGTACCGGTTTGGTCTGGGGGTATAATAGAACATATGTGATTCTTCAGCCTGTTGGCCAGAACTTTTCCAAGGATTTTGGTTCCAACAGGTCAAATGTGTTGGGGCGATATGCCAAAATCAAATGAGGGTCACGGCCTGGTTCTGGAATCACTGAGATGTGGGCCTTATATAAGGTAGGCGGCATCCTAGAGACGTGACTGGAACAATTCAGCCTTGGTAGGAGCGAGAGAATGATGGGATGACTTTTATGATCTGGTCCAGGTTAATATCATCAGCTAGTGCATCAAATGAATAAATCAAGTTCAAATTTGAAAAAAAAAAATCTTTCAAACTCTTTCCCCGTGGATTCGATCAAACATTTGAGCAGAGAGTGGACGAGCCTTCCCAGTATATTGTTGTGCTTCAACCCAAAACATATAATCAAAATATGAGGAACCAAAAAGGGAGCACAAAGAAAATTCCAGTCTACGTGATTGTTACATACACTGTAATGTCATTTGTTACTGATTTTAACAAATTGATGCAGTAAATTGACACAACAAAAAATCGTTCAAATGTCCTCACTCCAGTCAGCTCATATAATTCATCAAGCAATGACTTGGCCTTGGTGGAGTTCGTCCTTTGTCTTCTGGCGGGAGACAAAGGAAAATTTGTTTTGACCAAAATGAATTGAGTCTGACTGATTTTAGTCACTTTGCACTGGAATTTTTTTTGTGCTCCCATTTTGGTTCCTCTTATTTTGATATTCCTAAATATATCGTTGTAGTGAGATTTAAGGTGGTTACATAATTTTGTCGTATTGCTTCACAGTGCTACTACTGTGGCGAAATGCGGCTTGAAATGCACGTGGTTAGGACCTTCGTCTTCTCAGAACCTAAGAAGCTCCCCCTTTTTTACAGTTTTTAGAAAAACAGTGTTGTTGGTTTGTATCCTCTCTTTATCGCCTGCATTATTAGTTTTCTTCTGTCTTTTATACTATACTATCCCCATGCAGATCCTCCAGTTTCTCTTTCTATCAACCTCACTGTTACTTTCACTTCCCGTTCGCCCGTGATCTAACACCAGAGACCAATGTCTTCTGTCGAGAGAAATGAAAACATTGCTAAATCGTTGAACTTAAATTCCCCCGTAGCTACTCACTAGGGGGGAAAAAAAGGCCCAAATTAATGTCCAATTCTGTCCCTTTGTCTGTAGTCTCCCACGTTTTAAAAGTTGGTTAAGATTTGAAAATCCTCAAGTGTAGCTAGCTTTAGGAATGAGATTGTATGGACGTACAAATTGAGATTGCAATTTCATCACAATTAATTACCCATCAATATCTATGAAAAATTCCATGAGAATATGTTAGAGTATGAATTTAGCAATGTTGAGGAGAGTAAGTGACAGTAAGTAGTAAAGTGAAAAAAATGAAGAAATCCTGAGCTTTAAGCCAGATCTAGTCTGGCCCAAACCCCATCATCCCATGTATATAACATTATACCATGTTTTATAAAAATCCATCCGGTGGTTTCTGCAATACTACTGACAAACCGACCACCCAACCAACAACGACCAAACAACAATATCCAACCAACAAAAAACACGAGTAAAAACAACTTTCTCGGTGGAGAATAAGAAGACTGGTGCTAATTTGGCTCAAATATCTAAGTGAAGCATCTCGTGTAGATGATGGACACATGGATCAACTGATTTCAACAATATCTGGCCTACTGCTGATTAAGAAAACATTTTATTATAAAGCATACATAGAATATCTGATGAGTGACTGAATCCTGTAAGCTACAGTATTCAGAACACTGAGTTATATAAATCTTGAATACATGGCATGTCAGGAGCTACAGTCAGCGCCGCCCACTGGCTGACTGACTGTAGCAGAAAGCAACGACTAATCAAAAACAGCTCCAGGAAACAGGAGTCGGCGCTTGATGATGGCGAGCGACGACAGATTTAAGACTCAATCCTGTATATAAAAACAAACATCTGATCTGAAATGAAAATATGTCTTCACTCAAACATGAAAGACCAACAAGTGAAAATTGAGGTGCTTACTGTTTGTGTGAGAAAACACAAATTTAAATAGCTTATTCAATGTCAGGGATCAAACCGATATATTTATAACATTTAAGTTCAATATGAAGCATAACCAGAGACGTAGCATTTCTGTTGTTTTTACATTATATAAACCGAAAGCTAACCAGCAAACTGTAGCCTGACACTAGAGCAGGAAAATAGTGGAATCCATTCAAACATGGGGAGCATTTATACAGCTGCTCGACGAGTTGGTCCAGTTTCAAAAGCTAAAAATGTTCTGGGTGAGACATCTGTCACTAAGACACCAACGAACAAGAAAACTTCTCACTGACAAGCTGCACTTTCAAGTTAAAAAGGGAAATTCAAAGATGAAGAAAAGAAATAGCTGAACGGAAAATGTGTCCGTTTATAGTGATTTATTTTGTTATTTTTTATCCACACTATACATTTGAATACAAGCAGCCCCATTTCTTCATGAATTAATTTTTATTCTTTACCACTTCATGTTTGTACACTTCTACCAGCCAAACCTACGGATTACATCCAACTCTGTCCAGACTCTGACAATGCAATGTGTATCACAAAAGGTTAAATACATTCAGATACACATATTAGCCATAGTATTATCCCACTTTTACGGTGAAAGAGCTCTAATTGACATATTGATCCCTGATGGTGTGCTCTGGTATCTGGGATTGAGATGTTAGCAGCACATTTTCATAAGTACTGGAAGATGGAAGTTGCAGCCTCCATAGATCAGACTTGTGTATAAAACATCTCCCCAAGATTCTGTGGTAGATTGAGATCTGAGGAATTTGGAGCCCAAGTAAACAACTTTCACTCAAAATCATTTGCAATGCGAAAGGAGCATTATCCTGCTGAAAGAGGTCACTACGATACGGGAATGCCATTTTCAATTAAGCAGTGTTGTTGGTCTACAGCAATGTTTAAGTAGGTGGTGCATCTCTAAGTAGCATCCACATGAATGGCAGGTCCGAAGGCTTTCCAGCAGAAAATTGCCCTAAGCATTACACTGCCTGCCCTGGCATCACATAGTTCATCCTGGTACCATCTCTTCCCCAGGTAAGTGATTCACACATAACAGGTCATCCATACGAGTTAAAAGAAAACATGATTCTTCAGACATGGCCGACTTCTAACCTTGCCGCATGGTCTGGATCTGATGGTGATGTGCCCAATTGCTGGTATTATTTGCAGTGAAGAAGGTTCCGCATGGACACTCAAGGCACCCATACACGGCACATTGCGATGATACTCTGTCTGATCCGACACTTTTCAATCAGAACCAGCATTGACTCTGAGCAATTTGTGCTTCAATAGCTCTTATTAGATTGGACAAAACAAGCTAGCCTTTCCTGCCCATACACAACAATGACCCTGTCACCCCTCCACCAGTTGTCTATCTTAAATCAATTTGGTAGGTTCTAACCGCTGAAGACCAGGAACACTGAACCAGTCCTTTAGTTCGGGAGATGCTCTGAACTAGTCGTGGAATAATCACAATTTGACCCTTGTCAAAGTTACTCTGATCTGAACCCATTTTCCCTGCTTATAACATTTCAACTTCAGAACAAAATGTTAACCTGCTGCCACTCACAGGTGCCACTGTACCAAGATAATCAAATGTTATAAACCTATTAGCAATCTAACATTATGGTTGATCCATGTACATTTTTTTGGATATATGCTATAGAGTAGATGAATAATATTCAATTACCTAAAAAATTGTTGAAAATTAAACACGAAAAAAGCAGAACTACTTCTTTTCTTCTTTTTTTTTTACAGTAATACAAATGTTGAGTGAATTTTAGAAAATATGCAGTGTTAATTGATTAGTATTCATGATTTATTTTAGAAACAAGACATTTTCATTTTAATATTATTTATACAGAGGAGCACATTAGAAAAGGAAGAGTTTTGTCCTATCAGAGCACCAAGGAAAGAGTCAAAATACTGCATATGTTCACATGATTGGCCGAAAAAAACGATTTTGGTAGAAAAAAAATTAGAGGATCTGAAGAATCAGCCCAATTTCAAGGTTGGGCTTCCAAAATCAGAGTCAAACCCAGATGGAAAATAGGACCACAAGCCCCTCTTCTATTTGAGTTATGGTGTTGAGTGGGGGCCAGAAAAGCGTTTTTGCAGAACTTCCCCATTCAGCAGTAATGCTGAACTTTGACTTTTCAGACATAAAATCACATATTGGCTGGAAATAGTGACACACTAAGTGAATAAATCTTGAGTGATGGCCAAAAATGTGTCTGTGACTTTTGGAAATGTGATCAGTTCATTGTAGAGTCAAAGTGGAGCGTCTGGGCCAAATTAGAAGTTGCTTCAAGGATTTCATCGGCCGTCGTCGTAAGCACAGAGGCATATGTGATTATATTGGTAGTGTTGTACCACAGCAGCTGGGGATTGAGACATCGAGCTCACCAGCGCGCCGACAACATCTACTCTGACAAGAAGTTTCAAAACATGTTTATGTATTGCGTTAGGTCATACAACCTCTAAGAAAACGGTCTCAAATTACGCAAAGCATTACCTTCTCCCAGCTACAGGAGCCGGATGATGGTAATGTAACCAAAGGGCAGAACACCGGAGGGACGGTTACCTTAATAAGAATCACAATTTGATATTTGACCTTTTATGTTTAAGTAAGTGTAAGCGCAGTTTCTCATCGTATCTTGTACTGTGCTGCGTTTCATAAAGTGTATGCCCAATGATACTAATAAACATGTGTTTTTTTGGGGGGCACCCTGTTCCTCTGCAGGAACACTGACCTGCTGGAACACGCAGCCACAAGAAATACAAAGGGAAATATGTCTTAAGTCCTGATGGATGGAAAATCCTAGTTGTAGTAAATCACTGCATTTATGTTTTCATTCAACTTAACTTAAAGGGATTTGCTTCACACTAATTTAAGTGTGAAGCAAATCTTAGGTATTATACCTCTCTCCCCTAAGAACTTTTTCTATTTTTTGGTCTTCCTGTCTGTCTTCACTGGGACTGACATCAACAATCAGGAGTCATTAATATTAATTAGAGGCACTCCACTGAGTTTTTACAGGCAATGGTGGGCATTGCATGAAGTCCACCCATGCTGGGAAACACTTTGATAAGTTGTGATTTAGAAATGGAAATAAGTGTAGGATATATGAGCGTACTGTTTTATTTTTTTGTGCGCGCACAAATTGTAAGTTTATCCGTACATCAATTTCTGACATAAATCCTATGCACAATTTTATCATCGAGCCCCCTGGTCTTGGTGCATCTTGTCTTTGGCTTAGCTTGGAATGATTTGAGGACAAAGTTGGCTCAAGGTTCTTGTTATTAGCTTCAATACACACCCGTCCAATCCTCCGTCTAGAGCTCGCCCTTTCGTTACGCACTGATTGCTTTCTGCGCCATCTCTCTTCGCTCTGCTTTATGGAACTATAACAATAATAGAATATTGCTCTCTCGTATAGAAAGAAAAATTAAGACAAAAATGTTTAAGACTATACTGGTAAAGGCTTCAAAATCAACTGTTTACAGTGTTTCCCCCCCCCAACACTGATTCTTTGCAACAAAAAAAAAAACGTATTCTGCGACGATGGTCGGCTCCACAGGTCCCCATGATTGGTACGCGGCCATCCCAGATATCAGTTGGAGAAATTTAATCATGATCTCAACCATAAACGAGACACATTTTGCAGACTTTGGGAACCCTTGCGCTCCTTCCTAAGGAAAATCCCCCCGCTTGTCCCTGGTAGGTAATGGTGGCATTATCTTTACATTGTTTTAATTGATTTATCAGTCTTTTCTTGATGTCTTTTTTTTGACCAACTGCGGAAATTATTTTTATAGTTTGTTTAACTGAAAAACCGATAAAAAATATTTTTTAAAAACACTAATTTGTCATTACACATCCGACACAATAAATCCTTGAGAAAGTACAGTCGGATAATTTTAACAATTCTGAAGGAACTAACATGAATTTCGAAAAAAAAAGTTTTTACATCTAAATATGGAGCCTAAACATATAGAATAAAACCTGTTGGCATCATATTCACTGATGTATATAAAATAAAGGAGGATATAAAAAACAAGTGTTAAGGATCAGAGCTAGATGGGAAAAGAAAGGATAAAAACAGCAACCAGGATAGAAATAAGATATAGAACACATAGATAAGAAAGTTGGTAATTCAGTGTGTATCTGTTGCTGAAGACCTCTGTGTCAAACAACCCCCTCACACAGCTGTACACGCCCACACACACAGCAAGCATGAAAAAGTTCTGACGGGTCATAAATGATCTTAATGATTAAACTCTGTAGAGTTAAAGTTAAAGACATCAGCAGAAACACATCAAAGACACATTGAATAAATGTGCTCTCAGGAAAAATGAATGACTGTTAAAAAAGACATAGGAATATGCTGAGGTAGTGTTGAACAACCTTGTTATTCAAGCCTAACATGATTAAGCACTCTGATAAAAGATGACGAGCTCCCTGAGAATTTTACCTAGATTCCAGGCTCAATCAGTGGGAACAGAGTGCGGACCTTATCAAACTGCAGAGAAATCACGATGCTGCAAACAAATTCCTCCCGTGGCTCCCACTCACCATTTTCAACCAGAACCTCCTCATCCAGCTGCTTGGTCCAGAACTCCCATTCCATCTCTCCTGCCCCCCCAAAAAACCAAAACGGAACACCTGCTGTCAGTGTGAACTCAAAATGGAAGCCCTCTAGGAAGTGGAACAGAGGACTCCCTCATTGGCCCAGAACAGTCCAGGAATGAGGGATGACTGGTTAATCTGTCTGGAAAGAGATGATTTGCTAACTGGTAGAACTGGTATTTAATAGGTGCTGACGACTGTGAGCTCTCTCTGATTGGCTGAGGTGGTTTGCTACGTAAAAGCTGAGGTCATGTGTGTTTTTAAGGTCTTTGCCTTTTGAGTCCTGTTGAATCCTGGTAGCATCAGGGAGAAAGGTTGTGTGATGTAGAGTAGAGGTCCAACAGGGTCAGACAGTGGGCATGTTTGCTTTCACTTCAGTCCAATCTACAAATACATTCCTCTTCAATGTCAAATATTTAAAAGCTCTTGGCTGGCTTAAGAAATAGTGAAAAATAATTGTACTGTACTTTATAAAAAAAAAGTGGCATCAAAGTTAAGTTCAAATGAACTACCCTTTGCTCACAGGCCTTAGCTTAAACCATGCCAATACTCTAGATACTGAACGATCAACTTTGAACTTTATACTTTAGAATTGGACTAAAATGAACTTATTCTAATCTTAACTTCCAGGAGATACACTTACAACACTGTGTACTTAGAGTAAATAGAGTTAAACCACAGCTACATTTGTTTGCCTGTGGGGACTGCTTCCATTGAATGTTTAGGTCAGGACTGAACTGTGGCAGAATATCAGTTTCAACATTAAGCCCGCCTACCTAATATTGTGTAGATGTCCGTTTTGGTTCCAAAACAGCTCTATGGTTTCTCTCTGTCACCTCTCTATCAGAACAAGCTTAAACCTTTTCAGCAATTTGTGCTGAAGTAACTCTTCTTGGGGATTGGACAACACAACCTAGCTCCTCTAGCAGTTTTGGGCCCTCATGACCACCCGCAATTTTTTGCGTTGCTCTACTCATGCGAATGTCACTCACGCGAGAAAAGTGAAAATCTCTCCTGCCAGCTATACATTATTTTCTTTCCATTTTGTTATCGACCACGATTGACGTAAACGCAATGTCGGCTTTGTACTCTCCTGCTGATGGCCGGAAGAGTGACTTGTCTTATGTGATGCTATCATGTCAGAGTGGCGTGAATTCCTCACTCAAGTCGATTTCTTTCCATTTGGAACGATGAACTGAATGCATTGAGTATCGCCAGGAGAAACTACTTACAGCTTTTCATTTACTTTCATGAAAAACTCATGTTGAACACCTCTGCACCGATGTTTAATTCTTAAAATGTGAGCAAGCATTCCATGAACAAAAGAACAAAAGAGGTGTGATGTACAACACAGCAGCGTCAGCCTTTATTATTTTACCCACTCGTTAAGCAGCACTTTGTCAACAAATGATTAACATAGCAGCGACAATCATTTACCTTCGCTGTTACATGGCGGTTGATCTCATTCTCTTATCAGTCTGTAAGCACCTGCTGAATCTAGCAGTGTCTCACAATTTTAAAACATTTCCGGTTGATTTTCCTTATCTTTGAGTTAGCTGCTAACGGCTATCAGCTGCTTCTTAGGTCGATTTGCACACATAATACATTGTGCTAATGTCACACACCCTTTCTGCCTCGCATTTATACTGGTGTCCGATTTGATTCGGTTCCTACCACTGCTACCATCTCACAGGCAGGACTTGGACCCCCATTGCGCCACCATTGTATTTATCAAGATAAACATTGTGAAATAAATGTGCAGTGTGAACAGTCAGTGTAAATGTGCAATGTGGTGACATTTAAGTATCCATATAAAGTCTATCAACTGTGAATTTTAAGAAACATATCCTCACATGGAAATGCAAGTTAAAACAAGGACGTGTTGCCAGTCAATTGTAGGGTTCTTACAGACATGGATACGAGTAATTGAAGGGACAGCTAGCACGACGGGGATTGAACATCTGTGGGACAGGCACATCTTCAAAAACACAACAATCACAGCACCATATGAAATTTGTGCAGAGCAACTGACCAAGCACTAGCTTTCTCAGAAAACAGGTCAGCAATACAGAACTCCTGGCGCTAGTTTCAACATGGGGTGTCCAGCAGAGCTCTGTACTCACCATGTCTGTGTGTTCTGAGGGTGTGGAGAAAAGGATAATCTCAGTTTAATACCCACCACTACTTCCAAACAGAAATTGGTCAATTTGGCACATTCACTTTGTCATATGAATGCAGCACTGTCGTGTTAGTCTAACACACTGGATGGAGACAAACAAACTTTCTGCCCCGTGACGGTTTGATCTTTAAACTCCTGAGGTCATGGTTGCCATGGGAATTGGCATCTCATGTGAGCCCAATGACTTTTTGCGACCATAGGTGCATGCTGGCGTCACAGACTTGTTTGGACAAACGTAGGATTCTAAATCATGCAATGGCAGGAAATTGAATTAAGGAGTAATGTGCATATATGCAATAGAGTCGATTAAAACTTTTTCTTCTTTTGTCTTTCCTCGTGAATAAATGTGAAGTTGTGATGATGAAAATCCGTCTTGCTGGGAAACTACAAACAGAACTTCACAGAAACATGACTCATAGTTAGGAGGGAAAAAAATAGGACTTCTACATAATTGTTACTAAGTCTGCTGGACTTCTTTTCTTTCTTTTCTTTTTTTACAAAAAGATGCACTACGCTTCAATACTTAAAAGAAACACAGTTTACAACAATAAATCATAACATTATAACCTCTGACAAGTGAAGTAAATAGCATTGCAACGGGACTTCTGTTTATATTTTCACCTCTCGTCCAAGAGTCTTCCTCAGTTCTAACTAACGAAAGGAAAGTCACTTTGGATTCAACTTTCAAGAAATAACGTGACCCGGATGAATGAGAATCTACACAAACATTGAACATTAAGTGAACATTTTGTACTGGAGTTCATGCGTCGGAAGCAAGAAAAATCGTCAAAGATTTTGGATTTATAAGGATTTGAGCGACTTCGACAAGGACCAAATTGTGATGACTACACAGTTCCTCTTCCACGGAGTTGCCCACAAGAGAACTAGTGAAGTAAACACAAAGATACACACACTGCACCCGAAGCTGTGACTCACTCCCTGTCAATCATTAAATCCTGTTACAGCCTGACTCAGTCCACAAGGGCAGCACCAACAGGAAGTTAAGTCAATACACATAGAAATTAAAGCGCAATTAGCATAGTAATCCGGTTTGGTGATAACGCCACTGGAATGGACTTAAAACAATGACACGGCAAGCAGTAAGAAGAGCAGAGTAAGCAAAACTGTGGAACATAAAAATCAGCCCTAAAACAAAATAAACTAACAGTCACTGTTTCCTGCACCTCACAATTAAATTTTCGGAACCAGAAAAAATATCTTTCAACAAATAGTTTTCATTCACTTATGAGACTTTGGCTTATGCAGCATGTGAAATAAAAAATAACATTCCATCTCACTCAAACTTGATCTAAAAAATGCTCTATTATGGCTGCTGCACAAAAGAGCATTTTGCTCTGCATTTGATGCAGAGAGAAGCAAATCTTTATACATCTCTTGATCTTTGTAAAACTATTACCAATACTAAAATGGTACCCTGTGATAGGGATCTGCATTTCAAACAAAAGGGATATTCAGTCTTAACAATTCAAATTATTGTTATGTTATTCAAATTTTCCTTGAATTCCACAGCTAAATATTTGACAAATGTAGCATGTCACTGCTGCTGAGCGTCTGTTACTAGCGTAATTCCCTTTAACTGGTGGTAATAGTGCATTCTTCTTCTTTTGTTAAACGTGGTTGCAAACAGTCTGTAACTGAATTATCGACACCACCTGCTCTTGGTAGTACCGCTTTCTTACCACGCAGCAGTGAAAACAAAGGAAAAACTTTTTTAAGGACAAACGATACTGGTCTTTTTTACAATTTAATGAATTTACAAAACCCACTACCCATACCTACTGTGTAGAGAGTGGGTAAATATTCTACAGACAGAATATTTAAAAAGCATTGGCTACTGAGCCGCCAGAAAACAATATGAATAAACCTTTTTAGGCTATTTTCACAGTAATTACATATAGTTTGATACACAACCCCAGGGATTTTGGAAAAGACGTGTTACTTTGTCATCTTTACCATAGTGGAACACAAAACTCTCTAGTCCGTAATTGTATTTGTAGTTGTTCTGTCCAAACATGGCTATTAGCCCTTCACATGGAGACAGAAATTGAAGACTCTGGACAGCTTTTACTCTGGACAGCTTTTTCTCACACCAAAATTGCTGTTGTCATGTATTCAAAAGAAGAAAAAAACAACAGCAAAAGGCTGCAGCTTTAAGTATAAACAGTTGTCAAAAGAAAAGCCACTGAGACCAGGCAGTCCTTATCCCAGCTGGTGTGCAGCCACCTGGCTTTGCAGCTCTCAGAATTTGATGACTGCATCCTTTCTGATAATCCAAGAAGAAATCGGAATAGTTGTTTGGACCGTTTCCAAATGGCCCTTGCAAAACATCCCTAGTAGTGCAGAGAGATGAACAACTCTTCAAACCTGCAAATGATTGTGGGTTGAAAAGTAGGTTTGACGTACCAGCTGTGGTAGCATTCTGGGTCTAAGTCAATGCTGAATATCCGGAGTTCGCCTCGAAATGACTAAAAACATAGTTTCAATTTCCAGCAGAATATATCAGTGAAGTGTGATTTTCTACGATGATTGCAAAGAAATAAAATTGTGGAATAGACTGAACTTAAACAAACTTTAGATATTGCCTCCTCCCTTTATGGGATTAAATATTTTTAGAGGGGTAACAAGCAAATACGAATTATAATAATGTGCCGAGTTACTCAGCTTTAAAAACATATTTTTGGATTTATTTTTCAGTCCCAGGTCCACTGGTGGATTTGAACCCTGAGCCTTCTTGCTGTGAAGAGTGCTTCTCACTACGCCTCACCACTTGCATTTATTCAGATCACAATACAAATAGATCTAAAAGGACCCCTGGTGTGAAGAGCGTTTCTCCACCAAGGCCGGAGGACAAAAAACCTTGAATCTTTCCCGTTAATCCATATCAACAACCACATTTAATGAGTTCTTTCCTGTACCATCAGGGTTGAAGTTAGCGACGCCTGGAAAAGATCTGACAGTGATGAGCTCAGGAGGCATCACTCAGATTCTGTATAGAGGTCTTAACCCAGTTTTAGCCTGAATGCATTTTTGTGCCTTTATCTCCTATTTTCCATCTTTTTGTTCTTCAAAAGAACAAATATAAACACACAGGCAGCAAAGCTAGAGAGCAAGGACAAGCAGCCACATGCTCTCCTCACCTGGAGAGCACACACATTCATGGAAAACATAGACTATCTTTTGATGACACAAAACACGATATTGTCTAAACCATTCCATAACAGAGGGATTCATGTGTTGACGGTTTCAACTTTCAAAGTTTCCTCATAATTCATGCAGGAGATGTATACAATCCCCCGTGCTTCTTAATGCAACGAGGGTGCTTGAAGCTGAGGGACACCTACCTTGTTGTTGAAAGAGGGATCAGTGTAACTGGAGATTAATCCCATGTCACTATTTGGAACATTTAACCTCTCCTCAGCATCGCGAGTCCCTGAGAAACAGGCCGAACCATTAAGATGGGCTTTTAAGGAGACTCGTTTTGCAACAAGGTCAAGAGTTTGCTAATGAGCTGTTGAGAGCCAAACAATGAGAGCCCTTGAGAGGGAAAGAAAAGGAGGCAGTGTGAGTAGAAATAGGGAAAAGACAGGAAATCGAATTAAAACTGAGCTGAATCAAAAGCTAAAAGTTGGTTTGTTGTCGTCACCTTCAGGTTATTCTTTTATCGCCGCCCTCATCACAGCTAAAACCACCAATTCTCTTGCTGTCAAGCAAGATATTTACAACGCCCTGCAACCAGACGCTTGGTTTAACGCCGGGCAGCACGGTACTGACACCAGACATAAACCTTGCAGCCAGTTCTGCCGATTCATTGTTTTTACTTGAACCAAATCATTACACATACTTTCTCTCTCTGGGATTTTCTTTCACCAACCGCCGTGTAATTTTAAAAATATGTGGTTGTCATTTTAAAAGCATTGCTGCATTTCTTCTCTCCCTAAAAAAGGCTGACGTGGTGGAAACACAAGACTCGATGCAACAGGAGTTTAGAGAAAACCTCGTCTCCAGGCTTATTTCTTTTCGGGTTAGGGTTTGGTCTTTTCCCGGTTTGAATGAGTGAAGAGGACATGGTGTTGGTGATGTCACAGTGACACCAGGTCATCAATGTCACAGTCTCAAAGCTCTCAGAAAATTAAAGTAATTTGTTCCGAAAGAAAGAGGAAATGTTCTTTTTGAACGTAAGGTACTTTGCCAAAAAAGTAATGGCTTAGGTTAATAATTAAGGCTGTTCAAATTGTGCTGAAAATATGTTTATGACCTTTCTGTTCAGAAAAAGTACAAGAAGTAAAAATAAAACAAATTGAAAAAAAGAGCACTGAAGCATTAATGAAAAGGAAGGATCTCTAGGAATAAGATAACAGCATGTAAACAGGATGTTTGATTGAAAATAAGCTGAAGAACTATCAGAACCAGACTTCAGGTATGTTCCTGTGAGGACAAAGTACGGAACCTAAACTTTGCCTCACAAGGGCCATTTTTGTCTTTCACATTTAATTTTTATTTGTCTGTGATCATGTAAATGGTCTGTATTTTGGAAAGGTTGTGAATTTGAGGAATGTTTGGAGGGATCAGCGTAAACTAAATTGCCCCTCAGAGCATGTTCAGGATCAAACTTCAAATTGTAGTTATGCTTCGTTTCAGGCATTTTGGCTTTGAAATTCTCATTTTCTTGGTAGCCCTATTTGACCTGTATGAACAGTTTACCGTCGCCTAGATTAGATCTGACACGCTACCATAACTGATCCACCATTCGCTGTCAGAATATACTTGGACCTTTTACATTGACGCTTGTTTTTTTTTTACTTTGACTGTTGAACTCATTCATGTATTCATTAACTATTTCTTTCTAAATCTTAAGATTGTACCGAGTGGGTTAGGGAGAAGATCTACTCTACGACATTTCCGTTCTAGACCTTCATCAGACCTAGACCTTTTTTTCCTGATGAAGGTGTAGCACTGAAACACTGTAGAAAATGTTATTTTGCAAGTTTGTCATTCTGCCTTTTTTTGTGGGTGAGCAATTCTGATACTTGCCCCTGTCCTACGTATCCGGCCAAAAATAGATGTGCGAGGTATTTGGAAATTTGAAAATACACATTTTTATAACCCATGGTACCATTTTTCATTGGGCTAAATAAAAATGGATCGCTTTGATAAGGATAGGTTATCTTTTTCAAAAGTTCTTGCTTCACAAAATATAAAAATGCATAGAAGTCAGTGTCATTGCTAATATTGACAAAATCCCACAGTAGAATGATATCAAACAAATCACCAACTTAGCATTTAATATATTGAAAATAACATTCTCTGTTAGTTCATGATTTTAAGGGGGAGAAAGGGGAAGTGTCCTGAAAAGGTGGTTTTAAAGGCTTCAAATCCAAAAATAAATCAACATACGATAGTTATTATCAGGGCATATTATGTAGGTTAAAAAACTTTATTAAATAAAAAAGGAAAATTATTTTAATGTGAGTGAGGCTTGATGAAATTACGCAAAAAGGTTAACAATAATGTGATACAAAAATACATCAAAAATCAGCAGCACCAGTCCGACTTTATGCCTGGCTGACCTTAAAGCGCATTTAAAACACGTTTTCATGTTTTGAGGTTTGATTAACCACGAGAGGAAAGTGCTCTTCCGCCCATGTTAATCCCTTAACATGTGCTTTTAAAGCATCGACATAACTTCAGAGACATTTTGAGGTTTTTTTCACACCACAGAGTGACTGTGAAACTTCTTCGGGAACTTTGTCGGATTGTTAATCAACACTAGGGACAAAACCAAAAGCTCAAAACCTCTTTTCTCAAGCCAGAAATACTAACTAGTTCCCAACATCTCGTGCCATTATAAAAATTGTTGACTTGAAATTCCTGTTGGCTCTGTGCTCCAATAAGATCAATGCCTCACTAACCTGCTCAGGTGTCACATTATGTCGTGGTGAAAGAGAGAGAATGTTCATCAGTTATTGTGGGACATAAATCTCCTGTTTGTTTGAAGTTAGATCCAACCCTAAGGAGTTTGAAGAGTCACTGACATTAAGAAAAACATCATCAGTAACCACAAGGTCCCAGTGCAGATGTCCCAGCAACTCCTGTACACAAAAGACATTCCATCCTAATAGACACTGCGGAAAAAGGGCACAGGAAAGGCATCGGTACATATGTGAAGTCTGGTGATGCTAGGGTGTATAGGCCCTTTTTCTTTGGGATATACCCTTTAGGGATCGCCATGGCCGATCCTCTGTTTCCATCTACACCATCCTCTGTCACAACAACCAGCTGCATGTCCCCTCTTGCCAAATACTGAAACTTCCTTTTCCCTTTATGTCCTGCCTCAGCTCCATCATCCTTCTGCCAATACTTCCACTAACCCTCCCATGTACGCACAAACCACAACATCTAACCTGGCCTGTCCCTCTGATGTTCTCATTGCAAATCCTGTACATCCTCATCACTCCCAAAGAAAATCTTAACATCTCCAGCTCTGCCTCCTGTCCTTTGTTCGTGCCACCGTCTGTAAACCATCAAGCACAGCTGGTCTCACGACCATCTTGTCAACCCTTCCCTTTAAAGCAAAATGGGGTTCAGAGCTGTTTCTTGGTGCAGTTCTAACTACACGGTGAACCAATCCAGCACTCCTACTGCACAACTCTCTGCTGTCATACTGCTCTCATACATATCCTTTACCACTTTAACTCTAACTCTAACTACACTCTGTCACTGTAGACTTCCTCATGCCATACCACAATTTCCTCACTCAGCACACTGTTGTACACATTCTCTACATCCACAAACACATAATCCAACTCCTTCTGGTTTTCTCTATACTTCTATATCAGCACTTTGAAAGAAAGCATTGCAAGGCATGAAAACATACTGCTGCTCACAAACTGTTTTTTACTGTGTAAATGGTTTGCAAACAAGAAAATGACAGGTTGACTTTTAGGTTGGGTGGAATAAAACACCCTATAGCTCACTTTAATGTTTGTTTTAATGTTTTGATGGTAAGCCATACCAAACACAGCACACCACATTGATTTACTGTGTCTCTAAGTGAATGTGTGCGAAAGACTGAGCATGCAGTAACTGATTATTCAGACGTGTGACTTCAACTCACTAAAATCATGTGACATACACTCACTGTACCCAGGGACTACACATATAACAATCTGACTTTTGCTTTATAGCCTCGCTAGTATTTGTAGAAGAGTATATTTGTGCTAGGAGACAACAGTGTCAGGTCTCTCAGGGAGATTTTGTTGACTGGAAGCAGAAAAAACCCATCCAGTTCAAACAAATACACGCGTGTGCAGCGTGAAGGGTAGCAAAGACTTATGAGGTTTGAAGAGCAAAAAGTTTGCTACCTAGAATTGAATTAAATGCTTTTTCAAGCAAGAGGACCATAATTGAAGGTCAGGCAGATAAGTAAAGACCAGATGGTAAAATAAGCTAGATGCAGTGTGTTTGAAAAGCCTTTTGATGTCCCTCTATCTTTTCATCAGATAATAGTGCCAGTTACTGATCCCACATGCACTAAGCTCAGCAATGTTTCGCAAAGCCTATACTGTCCAATGACCCCAGTTATAAATTCCTCTATTAGAGGATACACCGCACAAACAAATCAATCTCAAGGAATAAAACAACAAAGCGAACAGACAGCCAGGCTAACGCCCTCTGAACTCAGAGCATAATGTCCAGGCTGTGATCAGATCTGGATGCAATTGTATATAATTATAATTTTGTGTTTGCAAACAATGCTGGAGTGACTAATGCTTCGAGCTTAATTTTTATAATTAACAACATCCAAATTACAGCAATCTCAATATCGTAACATAGAATCGGCCGACCTAATATGCCGTCTAGGTCCTCCTTTTGCCGCTAAAAGAGCAAAGCAAGGATCCGAGGTCCAATAGCCGTGAATGTGTGCTGTGGTATCTGGTACCAAGATATGAGCAGTAGATCATTTAAGTCCTGTAAGTTGTGATGGATCAAATACTGATGATTCCTGCATTTTGTGGACACTTTCCCCAGTGAACCTGGGTGAGCAATGTGCACCCTGTAGCCCAACAGGCAAGACACTGCGATGCACTGTGTTCTGACTCCTTTCAATCAGAACCAGCATTTTTTGGAGCTATATGTGCTACTGTGGCTCAACTGTGGAGAAAGACAACAGAGATGTTCTCCAGGCCCATCTCACCTTTCAAAAGTTGTCCCACCTTCCACCGCCTTGGATAGGTACCTGGTAGACCGCAAAATACCAGCATGACCTGGAGATGCTCTGATCCAGTCACCTGGCCATGACAGTTTAGTTGTTGTCCCTACCAAATGTGTCCCACCCGCTGACACGTGCTACTCTAAGGAGATTATTCTTGTTATTCGGTTCCCCGAACCGAATAATTTGTTAAAATGAAAGGGTTGGTTCATTCAAGTCCCTCTTAGCCTAATCCTCAAACACCCTTCCAGTGCACCTACCTGAGCTGAGAGGGGGGACATCGTCAGTAATGGAAAAGTCCAGAGTGGCTCCTGCGATGTCCACCAGATCATCATCGTCATCGTCACTCGGGTGATGAAGACTGTCGAAGCTCCCGGTGCGGTAGCCTGGGTTTTCCATCATCTCAAACCCTGTTTACAACAGAAGAGAAGAACGATCAATTAACAAAAAGCCTTTAAAATTTCACCTGTGGCTGGCGCACATCTACACCTTTGCTTGTCCAGAAGTGAGACATTGTCAACAGAAAACGCCTGAAACGTATCATAAGATTGAGTCCCTGGAGGAAGAGAGCCCCACAGCCGGTCCCAACACCCGGATCATCAGGCAGTAATGATGACAACACGGTTTAAAGGAAGTTTTCGTAAGCATTTCCGCATTTCTATAGAACTGGAACCTGCAGAGCAGACGCCTCAATCTGAGAGGAGAAACACTGCAGCAACATCAACACAATTATTGGATCATTAGCTTAGCTTAAAAGCTCAGCCATTATACCTTAAACGTTTAGCCGACTTAAATCAATATTACCACGCTTGAACCACTGTCTATGTGGAGCTTTCTGAGTAAAGAAGAAAAATAGTGATTGAAGGCTTACCTGTGGTGGAGGAAAATAGTGTCCAGCCCAGTGGAGGAGTCTTGTGACTCGGATTTGCTTCGCTGTTACTGTAGGCTGCTTATGTCAACAGGAGTAAACTTAAAGCTCTGCAGCGGCTTCGCCGTTAAAGCCCTGCGTCATTATCCGTCACCTAAACGCCAATTTTAATCCACAAAAGATACGTTAAAAGATACCACTGTGTATAAGTGTTACTCAAACACATAAACTAATACAACAGAGTTAAATGATCAGTATTTTTTGTTGTTTTTTGCCAATTAAAACTGACAAGCGATAAACTAGCATAAAGGTAACTATGATTAGTTTTAACTTCCGCCAAACACGAGTGAAAAGAGAGCACAAAAATTGTTGTCTGAAAGTCTTAATTCGGGTTTTTTTTTTCTATTTTATGGTTAAAAACAAATATTATCATCGTTTGAATGTTCCGATCTATATGTGTATACATGTATATTTATATGTGTATATCAAAGGTCGATATATGACATTAAATCGTTGTTCCTTTCGCGAAAGTGTTTTAGTTGGTTTTATTTTGAAAAGAAATTTAGTTGATTTCCGTCACACTTACCCTATCCCGGTAGCCTTAACAGGATCATGTGCAAGTCAGGGAAATGTAGTCAAATCTAGAGCAGTCGCTGCTTCTCTAACTAGGTCAGTGGAGCAGTTCGATTAATTGTTAATCGATTTTCAACAACTTTCAGTTGAACTGTTTCAGAGAAAAGTTGAATCATAGAGGACCCTTAAATGTACTTTAATGCGATTTAATTATCATATATGATATATTATGAAATCTCAATATCAAAAACACTATATAATAGATTATTATGTTATGAAGGGTGTTACTAGATTGGGTTTGGGTTTTTTAATTTTATTTATCGTTTTGTTCATTTTTAATTTTTTTTTCTACAATCTACAATTTACATTTGTATTTCTCTGAATTTACTGTCCAATTTCTTGGATGTGTATTTGCAATCATTAAAAAAATTAAAAGTTATTCACAAACAAAATTGAATTGTATTATTATACTATAATTCACAAATTAATATAATAAATACAATATTTTATGCTACAAAGTATGTTGCATTGTATTAAATTATATTATGTCAAAATGTGTTGTATTATATTTAGCCTTCATTTACACAGACATCCCTTGACAGGAAATCCCTTTTTTGGGGGGATACCTCATTTTATTTCAGAAGGTAAAATATGAGGAAAATAAAACTAAGGCTGTTATACAGCTTTTGCAAGAATGAAATGGACGTTATTTGATTTTGATACAGCGGTTCCCTTTAGGGGTTGCCGTAGCAGGTCAACTGTTTCCTTCTTACCCTGTCCTCTGCATCTTTCTCTGTTACACCCACCAATCGCATGTCCTCTCTCACCACATCCAGAAATCTACTCTTGAGTCTTCCCCTTTTTCTCCTACACAGCAGCTCCATCTCCATAACCTTCAATGTCCAACTTTGAATGAATTATGGACTCTTGATTAAATAAATCAAATTTATTTAGAAGTTCCAGCGTGTGTAATAAATATATAAAATAAAATAAAGTAATAAAATGATAAAGTTTTCAACAATTCATTCCAATCAGATCAAGTCATTTGATGTATTCACTTTTTCTCAACATGCTAGAAAAATATAGGATTATATTTGACTTCTTACCCTGAACACGTCCAATTTAAATGTGATGTAAAAGTTGTAATTGATTTAAACACTTACAGTCAGTGTTTCGTGCAAAACATTTTTTGAGTGTATATAGGTCAAAAAACATTCAATGGATGAAAAGAGTCTTTTATATTTTATCTGTGGAAAGACCGCAGAGAAAAAGTGTTTTAAAAAGGATGCTTTTATTTTACATTCGTTTATTATTTGTTAAAGCGGTTGTGCTCTGTGAAGAAATGCCTTATTTTTTGTTTAGAACGTAAGTGTCACACACTGACAGTCTCAATCCACATGTTCTGTTCAAGTACAGGGTCAACTTGTGTTGAGTGGATCATTTCTAAGCAGTTAAAGGAGGACATCTTGTGGTGGTTTGTAAAAAAAGGATCAAGGCTTGAAGCACCTGCTTGTATTTTCTCACAGAAACTAAGTACAATTAAACAAGTACTGTGCTGTACAAATTAGAGGTACTTTTACATAATTATTACCATTTCATGCTACTGTGTACTTCCACTAAACTACATTTGTCTGACATCACTTTCCTCATTACACTGTAAAGAAAAAGAATTACAATTAACGGTAAAATACTGGCAGCTGTAGTTACCAGAACTTTAAAAAAAATACAGGAGCAACTCTAATTTGGCAACTGGCAATTTCACAGCTGTTTACTTTTACAGTAAGTAACCATAGATAAATAAAAACGAAACAAGATACACTGTAAACAGGTTTATAGTGTATCTTTTAAAATATCCTTGCAATTATCTGCAAAAACCTGACTTTCCTCAAGAAATACATGTTTTTAGTTGTGTTTAACTCAGTAATCGGTATTATTTGACGCATTTAATGTATATTAACCAATTGTTTCTGTGCAGCAGAAAGCATGCTCCTGCTTCACTTTTATATATTGGGATTTTAAATGTATTTGTCAGCTATTTTAATATAAATCTTACTAGATTTTTGGTATTTTCACAGTAAAATAGTAAGTGTTCCACATTTTATGATAGTAGAAAGTAAAGTATGTACTGTTCCGTCTTTATGTGTTTCTTGATTTCGTCCAGCGAATCTACTGGTGTGAGATGCTATCAAGACTTTTATGGACGGTTGCATTTTGTTATTTTACTGTGATTTGTACAAACATTTTTATTTGTTTCCTCTCATATTTCCTCTCATGAAGTATCTGAATTCATCTTCCTTTACTTAAAAGGCTTGGTGATTTTCTGCTTTGTGTCAGCGTTAACTATTACCTCCCACTCATCCATCTTCTTCTCCTGCAGCCCAACATAAACATTCCTCCATCATGCCTCCCACGGCGTTCCTCCTCTCAGAAGGCCTGTTTCTCTTCACTTCCCCCCCCCCCCTAACATAAATTAACTCATTCAGGTTCATTTCTGTAAATAAATCCTTCTGAGCCTCTCTAACGTGATTCCCAAAGTGTGGTCCGCGCCTTACATTACCCAACAGTGAACCCCCCCCCCCAAAGTTTCTACTTCTGCCACGGCTGCGTTCCTTTTCATTCCCACAGACTAGGAACCTCCGTCTCCTTGAGGTCAGACATGTGCTCCTGACCCGAGGTGCTTTCCATGTAGTTTTCAGTTTTTATAAATGGCTGTGGCTCTAATCTCCAGTATATGCACCGCTCAAACTTGTCATCTAAAACGTCTAAATGTTGCTCTGTTCCCTCTCCATTAGTCCCTGGAGAAGGATGTGAAATGATTTCAGATTGGGATGTAAAGAAAATACATTCCTCATACTAGAAACGGGCCTGGGAACGCCTCGGATCCCCCAGGATGAGTTGGAGGGTGCTGCTGGGAGGAGGGTTTGGAAAACCCTGCTTGGCCTGCTGCCACCATGACCCGATCCCAGACAAGAGCAAGAAAATAGATGATGAATGGAAAACTGGTTTCATCAGGAGATTATATAACGCCGGTCTCTTGTGAAATAATAAACTCTTACAGTTTCATCGTTCCTCCTGAAAGGGAATCATCTTTTTCTGAAATTAAGAGTTACGGAATCTCATTCACGTCTAGAGAATAAGTTGAATAAAACAATTGATATTCACAGTAAGATGTTGGGTAAACATCCCCTGACGCAACAGGCTGTGGTCCTGGAGCAAGACCCCCGGTTCTTCACAGGGGCCGCCCACTGCTGCCTCAGAGATGGCTTAAATGCAGAGATGCATTTCACGAGGTTGTACTGTATGTGTGTACTGTAAAATAAATGTTGGATTCATTCAAACAACAGTTCCCCCATGAAGGGAATAAAGAGTGGTTGCGGATGCTTAAGTGGCATAAAGAGAGCGTTCAACCAGGAGGACATATATCACTCTAGGAGACATAGAGCTAGTCCAAAACGCTTTTTCTATTATTATTATTATTATTTATGGGTCTTTTCCTATCAGGATTGTTTTTGCAATTACAAAATTTTTAATGCATTTGACTAAAAAGGGTTCCATAATAAATCTGAATTACAAAGACAGAAAACAGAAGACGAAGAAATATTCTCTAACCGGTCCAACAGGCGACTTCTTTCCCTCTGTCGTCGAGTCGTTAAGATTCCATTCTCTTCAGAAGAAGGCTGCTGCTGCACAAGAATTCATGGAAAACCTACAAAAAACATGTATTTGCTGCTAAATGGCAGAAACAAACTCAAGACATTAGGAAAACCAAGTGAGAAACTGTCATTTTTAATAAACACAAAACCAATGAAACAGATAAAGATGCTCTTGTTTTCAGTCAAATTCACAAAATCCACCTTTAAACAGTCAAAGTATGAACATTTTCTCTTCAAAATCCCTCCATGGTCTGAACAAGTCATAAGTTTGTATTTTTTCCCAAAAATGTGCAGCAGTGCTGAACTGTTCAAACGTTTAGGGGACTGGTTTAAAGTTCCAGGACCTTAAGACCAAAATCACAGGATGTACGGACCCGACGATCGGGTGCATTGTGGAAAATAAACTTTAAAAAAAATAGAAAAGGTTTAAATCCTGGGTTTCAATTAGGTTCCACAAATTGGGGAAAACAGAGTTTTTGGGTTACTTGTGTTAAATAACTATTCCACTTTTTAAAAAATAAGTAGTTTTTTACATTTTGGCTTACTTGCTGATATCTGAATGGAAAGACACCACTCTTGTATATTTGTGTTAAATGTAACGCTAAATGCTGTAGCCTATTAGCTTAGTTTAGCATGAAAACTAGAAAATGGGGGGGGGGAAGTTATCCTGACTCCAAAACAGATTCATTCATTAAAGATGAATTAAATCAGTAAAATCAACAAAGGGTAAAAACAAATCTGAGGCAGGCTAGCTAAACCAGTTAGCCTGACTAGCAAAAACTATTTTACACTTTGGATACATTATCATTAGCAGTTAGTTATTCTGTAAATGACATTTGAAAACATTCAGTAAGAGTGTTGTTAATGGAAACTAAGTGCACATAGAAGAAGACTGGCTGGACATTTAGCTTGGACAGCTAAGATTGGCCGTGATTGTTTTGTCTTTTGTATTTACACCATATCTCTGTTAGCATTATCAGATAATGGTGCTAACTATGGAATTTTACAATATTGATACGAGTGACGTTAATGGAAACTGAATGAACACAGAGTCAGGCTAAAACAGTTAGCCTAACAAGCTAACACTGTGTTTTTTACATTTGAGTTCCTTTAGCATTAGCGGTGAATAGCATTAGCAGTTCATAGTTTAGCAAATGCAACTTCAGAATACTCAAGAGTTATGTTAACAGATACTAAAGGTAAGAAAGGTTAGCTTTGCATGCTAAATTAAAACAACTATTTTGCCTCTGAATTGTCTTGTACAGTTTTTATTATTAATCCAAGATTAGAGATAATTTTTCAAAGCCTTTAGACAAAGCTAGGCTAGCTGCTAACACATGTTTGGAGTTTCCATACTAAGCTAAGCTAACAGGCTGCTTCCAGTAGCCCCGTAGTTCCTGTTTAGTTATTAAAGTGCTGTGATTTTTCAAAACGTTCGACATAAGGTTTTTTTTTTACTACTGTCTGCAGCAACATTGTTAGAACCGGGATAAGCAGAAGGTCAAACACAAGCTAATAACAGTTTTTGCTTCATGTCAAAATTATACAGTAAACTTTGACTATTCCTTCTAACTTTTCATGTTTTACACCCATTTTTACAACCAGTTCCAGTCATTTCACAAATGAAGATCACTATATACATATTGTATACATCATACACACAGTGTCTCCTGTACAAACCAGTTAACATGTGACAGCATAACAAGGGGGCGGAGTCTCAAACTCCACGTGTTCGGACGCCACAGTGAAGGGATACAGATTGATATGATGATATTAAAGTAGATAATACAGGATATAAACGCAGCCCAGGATTCATACAAAACCAGGAATGATGTATTTTCCTCCGGGCAGTTAATAATGCTGCAAACAGTATCTTCACTTTGGTGTTGTTAACGGAAACGCATCCTCTGCAGGTGAAGAACCAAAAAACAAAACAAAGTCTCCTACGATTCTCTGAACCCGGAGATTTACACACACACAAAAAGCAGCATCTCAGTGACAAATTTATCAAAATAAAAATCTTTGGTAACATAGTGTGATGCCGGTGGGAATAAGCATAGTGTCATCAGCTCAGTTCTACAGTTCAAGCACGTAGTGACGCCTCTGCTCCGCCTCAGAGACTCAAATGTTGTTAAAAGGCATTAACTCATATTATTGTCTTTATTATTATGCTGCGTTCACACACGACACAAATGACTCTTTTCACGCGGCTTTATGACCATGAATGCAATCGGAATCAATCACTTGCTCAAGTAACGCAAACCTGCGAATATACAGGAACGATACAAGCAACATCTCTTTCCACCATTTTACTCAGTCATCCATAATGACCAAAATAAAAAAAATCTGCTGCTCTATATTTGTAGTGGATGCGTCTGAAAAGGTCGCCACGTCTGAGGTGGACACAGTCAGTAAAAATAAATGTCCTCCAATTCAACATCAACGTGGTACTTAGGTCCGGATGTGTGACGCGGAGAATCTCACTGCTGACAAATCTTTCACTTGAATAGAAACTTTGCAAAAATTACAAAGTAGAATTTCAGGAATTTCACTGATAGCACAACATTTGTTTGACTCGCGCCATTCATGCAGCGACATTTGCATGGCCCGACCCAAATTTGCGACCATTTGTGCTTTGCCTTTACTCTGTCCTTGAAAAATTTCAATTGAGTGTGGCCAATAACGCAAATTTGAGTCAACCAGTGCAAATTTACGACTACTCGTGGATTTGTGTTGAATATTCACGTACAATTCTCACCGAACATAACAAATCAAACAGAGAAATTCATGTGAAAATTTTAACTTAAACATTAATAACGTGAGATTTGCAAAACTTGCGTTGCGCCATTTGCATCGAGCATTGCAAATTATCATCTACTTATGCTGTTGCAATCAATCTTACTTCTTATGATGAGAGGTGAATGGCATAAGTAATGGCAATTTGCATAATATTTATGTAAGCTATTGGGAATTTGCAACTGCTTGCAGCTTAACATTGGCTCTGTAAGTAATACTTCGGTGTGAACGCTGCATTAGTGTGAAAAAGAATGTGACAGCATCAACTGGATTCTTTAACTTGGGTGAAAACTCTTCTTCTTCTGTTACAGAGAGGTCCAATTCACCAACCAGCTCTAGCCTCGCCAATAAGAAGTCTCCGCTATTTACTTCCGAGGATAAGCTGTCGATGTTTCTGGTGTCCGTTGAGGATTTATCCAATTTCTGAAGTCTTTTTAATTGTTTCTGCATCCAGACTCAATTGCTTCTTTTTCTTGGTGTCCTGTCATCAAATGGTGTTCCATTTTGGACACAGAAGCGTCTTGTTTTGATATTTGTCATCATTCCCCAGCCTCCAAAAACCGGTCAGGGTCTTTGAGCTGTTATGGCTATGGTAAAAGTTTAAGGAAAACAGTCTGATATGGGTTAGCTTAGCATAGATAGTACAGGAAGTCAAAAAGAGATGTTGTCTCTTTTAAATCTTAAACTGGACTCAGTCCTGGTTGTCCACTTCTTTGTAGGCTCCTTTTTGTCAAAAATGTCCATATCCAATGGACATTCCCATACCGATTCCCAGCCCTAGTCCCAAGCTCTCCCTCAGCCCCCTCAGCTGCTCCTCCCCCAGGCGGATCTTGTCCTCCAGCTGCCTCTGCTCCACCAGCAGGGCGGCCTTCATCTTCACAAAGTGACTACGAACAAAATACAAATAAATACACAGATTATTTATATTCTTTGTAGTGCACTATTAAATTCAACAAAAGCCACAGATGCAGATTCAATATTTTCGTTTCTCGTTCATAATGCTCTATGAATCAGATTTTTTAGAGCGAATGAATAACTATATTGTTTGTTGATCTCTTTTTGGTTATACGTCCATAAAGGCTATAGCAGTTCAATTTGAAAAAAAGCATCTATTTCAAAGACTGGACCCCAAAATCTAAATAAATAAATATCTTACAGTACCAATAGTCTCTGTGCTGTTCGGGCGAGAGGCCTCGGGCCAGGACCCGGCTGACTGCCTGTTCTCTGCGGTCTACATGGTCCTTCAGGTCCTGAGCCTCAGACATCTGCCTCATGAGCTGACACTTCTTCTCCAGTAGGGGGAACTAGAGGGCAGAGAGAGGAGAGGAAGGTGGACAGGGGCATGGAGAGAAAAAAGGTGATTAAATCTTTATATGTTTATGTGAGGGGACTACATTTATTTTATTTTGAAGCTGATACTGAGCAGCCATAGCATTATAACCACTGACAGGTGAAGTAAGTATAACATCGGTTGTCTGGTTACAGTGTCCTGCTATCTCATTCGTTGCAAGGTGTCTCATTATTCCAAATACTAAAATTCCCATTTCTTGTTTCTGAAAGTAATTTTCCCTGTTTTTCCTCCTGCTTTTCCCCTCACCCTCTCATCGTGCTCCGTATCGGGGTCCAGTGTATCCAGCGTGGTCTCCACCCTCAGCAGCCTCCCGGACAGTGACAGCAGCAGACTCACCACCTTGTCTAGGTCACCGATGAACATGCGGAACTTGTCCACCTCGTTGGGCTTACACACAGCCACCACCATGCTCTCCACCTGAAGAAACAGGCAGGAACACAACCAAAGATCAGTGAAGTCAAGGAGTAAAACTAGCAATTCCCAATTTTATTATTCTACACCTCCCAACATGTAAAAACTTCTGATTGAAAGATACTTGAATTAACTTTAATGTTGCTCTGATGAGAGCTATAATCAACCAAAGTCACCTAACTTAATTTTTTGTAGGTACTTAAATCAAATATCCCACTAGCTCTGGTTTAAAAATACAAGTTTATGGCTTAATTTCTTTCTTCTTTTCATTTGAAAGTACATAGTATGATAACGTGACTCTGTAAGCCCGTGAGAATCCATTCGAGTTAGAATGAAGGTTCTTTAGCCTATAAACAATCTTTGTCAGATTGCAGACACACACCCAACAGCCCAGTGGAATTCAGACACCGTTTCCATGACGAAAATGTTATGTTGTGCTTTGAATAAGTTCCACGTTCACACAAAATTGTGAAAATGATAGAAATTTGGATTATTACGCCCTAAGAAATGTCACTGTTGTGCGAACAGAAGGAAAAACTGCAACAAAAAATGGTTAACAAAAAAAACCCAACCCAATCTTATTCTGCTATCAGGATACTAAAGAAATGATCGTTTATTAGTGTCAGCTGATGTGACCAACTAATGTTTGTTATCTTAAAACAGGTAATAGCAACAACTAGTGCCTAGATACTACAGGTTAAATGTGTTATAAATGTGATTTAAACTGGTATCTGCTATTATAATCTGGCGTAGCTTTGTGAATCATATTTTCCAAGCTACACAGAAGCATACGTTTTTAATCAACTTCATATTAGCTGAGGACGACCAAAAATCAGAACAGATGAGTGAGTGAGAGGATGAAGTTCCTCCTCACCTCCTCTCCCAGTTGTGCGTTGGCTCTGATGTCGTCCTGTAGGCCCCTCTGAGCTTCTCTCAACACCCCCAGCTTCTTACGGAGGCTTTCCATCAGCTGCTTCTGCATGACACAAGGAGAACTATTAGAAGGCTATAACACACGCCTCTCATCTTCATCATCATCATCATCATCATCATCATCACCTTATAGGTGAGCTCTTCATCATCGTCTCTGTCTCTGTTATTGGTGAAGTCCTTCATCTGCGACAGCAGCTGAGCTTTGGCGGCCGATGTGCTGTAATAGGACGAGCAACTGGAGCTGGCACCCGACCGTCTGAGGGGGGAGAGAGGCAGAGAGGAAGAGTTTATTTTCATAAAAGTAGGGGAAAAAAACTGTGCAAGAGGAGAGATCTCAATTAATCCAATGTTAAAGTTCTTCATTCCAACTTCTGCTAAGGTTTCTACTTCTGGAACCTTCTTCTGTGAATGAGGAGAAGATAAGAGGAGGGTATAGTTTGAGATCCAGCAATTCATATTCGGTGCTTTAAAGTTGGCTCATGATGTCACAAGGTAAGGATCAGATGATCAAGGAGTAAGTATGATAGGATGGAAGTAATAGATAAACAGGAAGTGCTGTGTTATTGGTTCCAGTAGGTGTGTGCTGAGGTCACCAAGGTCCCCGGCGTGTAGGTATGGTCACAATTCAGAATGTGTGTGCTATTGTAGATAGAAGTCCATTCAGAGAAAACATTTGAAGGTAAAGTCATCATTAGGTCCAGCAGGTGTCACGGCGTGGAGCATGGAGATCCAGTACATCTCCCTCTGAGTGAGTAATTTGGGTAAGTAATTCACCTTGGTTGGGACAGTCACATGTCCCAGCCCACGGCTGGAGGGCCGTGTTTGTCTCCTTGGCAATGTGTTGCCATGACAAAGTCTATGTTTCCTGTGCAAATGGCTGTTTTTTGTTCCGAGATGCGTTGTTTGAGTGCTTTCTTGGTTTGTCTATGTATGCCTGTACGAGCATGTAGAACACTGATGTTGTGTTACATGTTGTAAATTGTTAAATTGGAAATGTCCCCCCCCGTGTGTGGGTGGGTGAAGAACTTGACGTTTGTGGTGTTCTGGCTGTGGTTCAGTCATTGAGTCAGCTAAGCCTGGTGCCATTGGGTTTACTAGCTTGAAAGGTGTGAACCAGTTTGTCTCCCATGGTTGGTGATTTTATTATATTCAGGCAGAGATAAAACACGAGGCAGTGAAACAGACACACGGTCGTAAACTAGAGTGGGTAGATAATGCCGTCAGTACTAAGAGACAAAACAAACAGCATGAGGAAAACATTTCAAATAGATAAATGAAGAAAGATTAAACATGAGACTTTAGTGCAACCCGCTCCTTTACAAATAGGATTAGGTAAATTGAAATTATTATTATAATTATTATATTATATACTGTAATAGCCCAGCCACAAAGGAGTCAAAAGCCAGTATACTTCTGGTGCTGGTTCTAAGCCCGGAAAAATGGAGATGGTTGTGTCAAGAAGGGCAACCGATGTAAAACCACAAAAGTGGTTTCCAAAAAGGATCCCTCGGGACCGAGGCAACACCAACCGCCAATTTTTACTATTCTACTTTTGGTTGAAGAAAAAAAGAGTGAAAAAGTGAGCGAGTGACAGGGTGCCTGAGGAATGAAGGAAAAGTCTTCTGCACCGATTTCAGCCGATTCCATTTTTTTTCTTTCTTTAGAGTTTAAAAACCATAAAGGTAGTGTATTTGAATTGTTCTTAGTTTGAAGGATTACAGTGGAAGTAAAAACACCAACAAACGGATAAAAAATCCCACAGCCATAACAGCACTAAATACTGGAAATACCTGATTTGAAATATGAAATGTACTTTATGTGCAATATGTTCAAGCAAAAAGCAAAAAAAGGGGAAGTGCAAACAGAATGTGTGAATGTTTTGTGTTTGTGGTTTTATGTTTTCACTTTTAGAGTCTAAGTTATTATTTTTATACATTTCTCTTTTTAAATAGTATTATAAGCTTCTAATACTGCTCTTTTGCGTAGATGAGGACTGCATTTTCAATTTTGCTGTATATATACAATTGTATATATACATGGCAATAAAGATACTGAATTGAAAGGTTGGTCGGCATTGTGTATGTGTTCTGACTTGTTCAAAAGAATGAACGCTCCTTCCTCCTCGCGGTGTGTTTCTTAAACCTATTGTGTGACATTTCAAAGTGAAAATAAAACTTTCTAAGCCTCGTTTGGACAATTATATGTTACATGCTGGCTTTGTTCAGGGACTTCAGGGGCTCCGTACCTAATTGACAGCATATGTACATACATACAGGAGGCTCTGCACTCCCGTTAGTTTTAGCCGCTCTGCCAACGCTAGCTTCTGGAAACTTGCTATATTCCTCGCAGTTATTCATTGTGAAGTAACTGATAAGTTTGTTGTGCAGAAAGTTTTCGGGGTTGCTCTCCGCAGCTTATTTTGTCATTACTGGTGTTACAAATTGCGAGCTTTGTGTTTTCTTCTTTCAGGATGTAAGATTTCCAAACTTAAGTAAAATGGGCAGAGTGGAAAAGAGGGGAACAAGCGAGTGCAGGCAGGGTGGAGAAGAGTGTCAGGAGTTATCTGTGACAGAAGAGTAGCAGCAAGTTTGAAGGGAAAGGTTTGCGAGACATAAACATAGCTCTTAGCAGCGAGCTCAGAGCTAGCATAGCAACTTAAGCTAACCCTACTGTGAGAAACCAGCCTTATTAAGCAACACTAGAAAAGACATTCAGACTCAAACTTAGCAAATCTACCTGTGACAGATTTACCAGCGGAATGGTTTGAGATGGTTGGTAATATCACCATGAGTGAGTAGAAACTTCAGTCTTTTACATAAACCATGAAGAGCATTGTTTTATCAGGGTAGCTGTCTAAGTTTTCTTTGCTAGATGTTTTCATGGGACTTTTCTTTCTGCTATTTATAGCAAAGGAAAATAATCTGGCACCTGTGTTTACAAGAACCAACCATCTGTGAAAGTAAAAGGAACCTGGCTGCATTGAGGTGATCTGGAAGGTTGTGGGGAAGTAGGAATGAGCTTAGTGACAGAACAGTTAGGTCTTGTACAAATCAAATGGTCTGTGTAATTAATGCATGCACAAACACACACACACTCGCTCTTGTTACCTGTCCAGGCTGTCCGTGTTATGCTCTGTGGTTTGGTAGGCTCCTCTCCAGCTCTCTGTGCCCGACTCTCCTTCACTGCTGTGGGGAAAGAGCTCCTCCGGGCTCAGCCTCTCTCGGCTGCTGCTGCTCCTGTCTCCAGCCTCCAGCTCCTCCTCCAGCGAGCTGCTCTCCACCCTCGTCCGGCCCGGCGGCGAGCCCTCAGAGTCTGGTACGGTGTCGATGTCTGTCTCCAGGACTGTGACCGGGAGCGCGAAGCAGGTCACCTCGCTGGTGAAAGGCTCATTCTCTGCCGGAAGCCTCTCTTCCTCCTGGAAGTCATCAATGTCAGTTTCCATGGGGATGTCCAGGTCTGCGTCCAGGCTGTGAGCCGGACTCGGGCTGAGGGTTGTCTCAGATTCTGGTCCTGGTTCGGAGATCTTTTGGGTGTCAATGCTTTGAAAGTTCACATGAAGCTGCTGCGGACAGTTAATGGCGAGGAAGCATACAGGGGGTAGAATCTTGCCGACATCACCATTTTCTAAGACAGGTGGAGGTGCTGAGTCGCTACGAACTCTGGGAGATGGCATCCTCTCCCACTCAGGCCCTGGTCTCAAGATGTGCTGCTCTATGTGAGGTTTGACTGATCCTCTGTCCTGGTCGGAGCTTTGGCTGATCGGCAAACTGCAGAGAAACAGATGAACGTTGTTGGACTAGTTTCTCAAAAGTAAAAACGTATGAAATGAATTAAATTAAAATGACTGATGCAGTAGAAATTTTTGTTGTGTCAGAAATTTCTGTTATGTCTGTTTGTCTTACTGAAACATGATGTTGTAGTCTTTCTTGCAATATTTAGTACCTTTTAGTAAAAATGTCTTTAAAGGTCCCCAATTGAACTCATTATGATTTCCTTCGCTTTCATTTCTTTTTTACCTTCATTGTCACAAGATGTTATAAATTGTGATGGGAAATTGAATAAAAAACTAACTTCAAGGTCCATTAAGTAAAATAGAGGAGGTCTTTAGATGTATCTCTGTGCATAAATGGAATATAATATTCATAACTATGGATTCTTTACTTTCAGCTGAATCCTCCAGGAGCCCAGATTAATCGATTCTCCAGCATTTTAATTTATAACATTCGCTAGCTTAGTCACACCTTTTCTTAAGATAAGCAAAGTCTGGGACATTTAGAACATGGTGGGAGTTGGGGAGTTATGGGAGTTGATAAGTGCTAAAAGCTGTGCAAAGCTAAATGTTAAGTTAGAGACTTAGCGCTAACTAGTAGGCCTACAGAGAAACTGGAGATCAAACATCAGGTAGCACACGCAGAAACAGGAGTTGTAGTCTCTTATCACGCCTTAACTTCTTCGTGTCATCTTTTCTTTCTACCACTTTATTTCGTTGTTTCAAGGTTGCAGTTAATCTCTTTAACTCTTAACAACGTGGATGAGGTCCGCACTAGAGTGTAGATACCCGGCCAAAGCCTTGTTGGTCTGGTTGGACCCCTGGGCAAAGTGGGCATAGAGCCGAAAACAGAACTTTTTACTGTTATTTACTCTGCCCACAGGAGTAATCAGGGAAAAGAAGAGCAATAATCATGGTTACAACAACCGTTTGACAGCCTAAAAACTCAGTGCTTCAGCTAGTTTTCCCTTTGTCGGACAAAACAGAGGGTCATCTGTGTTTCGGCCCGGCTCAAACAGTGGTCTCCCAGACTCAATAGCTTGGACTTTTAAAGATTTTAAAGACCACCCGAGGATTTCTCTTGTGCGCTGTGGAGCTGTGGTAGTTAACCCTTTAATGTCCGCAAACAACTGCTTCTGCTGTCGGTGTTTTTTAATTTCTCATGTACATAGCAAAGTACAATATGATATAAGCTGAAAGGTAAGATCGTAGAAAGAATCGCAATCTCACTTCTAAGGAGAAGAACGGCGATCTCATTTAAGCCAGAATCGCCCAGCCCAAACTCCAACTGACCTGCTCTCTGCTGGCAGGAGTGGTGGTGGGGGCAGAGGTAAAACCTCCTCCCTCTCCAGCGGTCCAGCATACGTGCTCTTCCAGTCCCTCTCTTTCTGGGGCGGGGCCACAGGTCTGAAGGCCCTCCTGTAGAACATCGGACTGGGTTGGGCTACAGTAAACGGAGGGTCTTGAAACTGCGCCTGGTTCTGATTGGACGGAGCATGGGAAAAGGGATTTTCCTGCATCATTGGTTGATTCTGATTGGACGAGGTTTGGGGAAACGTTTTCTCCTGGCTCTGAGGTTGGCAGCTGCAGCTGCAGCGTGGGCAGCCCGCCGACACTTCCTGCCTCTCTGGAGGAAGGCTGTAGGACCTCTGTCTGGACGCTTCAGCTGGAGGGATGTAGGAGGAGTGATTCACATGTCGGCTGGGAGTGTCGACGGAAGGAGGGATGGAGCGAGGAACAATAGAAGAAGAAGAGGAGAACAGGTTGTGATGAGATGCTCGCCTGCGGTGGAACTGCTCCCACTTTGGGGGTGGTGGTCTCGGTGGAGGCGTTGTCTTCTTCCTGTTTGAATGAGCAGTGGCAGCTCCTCTTCCTCTAACTCCGTCGGCTCCTTCCTCCACCTCGCTCAGGGCTTGACTGGTTGCCACTGATATTGACGGCGACCAGCGGTGGCTACTGTCGAAGCGGATGTCGTTTTCAGACATGGCTCGTCCTCGGAACGAGAGAGGAGCCGGCGGGGGAAGGAATGCGTATTCATTACGGTCCTCATTGACAGAATCAACCCCTCTGGAGCTCGATCGACTCCGAGATGGGTGCTGCTGGTGCTGATTAATGCTCTCAGGACGTCTGGGCTCCCGTCCCCAGCTTGGGTAATCTCTGTGAACGAAAACAAATTATTTGTGGACATATAAATACAGAGTAAAGGAGCCAAATGAAACAGGAAATGACAAAACTCAGTTTTGACTATTCAACTAATGTAATTAGTAACAATATGAAGTGATGGATAGTAACCATGTACATTTACTCAAGTACTGTACATAAGTACAAATTGTAGGTAATTGTACTTTACATGAGTATTTCCATTCTAAGCTACTTTATACTTCTACTCAACTACATTTCAAAAGGAAATATTTTTGATTTTTTTTTTTTTACCTACAGCTCTAGTTACTTTTTAGATTTTTCTCTTTCATACACTTCAAGTATCTCCAAATATGTTGTGGACAAACTGGAGGCTTTCTTAGTGGGTTGAGAAAATACTCCTACGTCTTACGATTCCTTTTTTATTTAATAATAATAATAATAAGTAACTATTTACATAGCACTTTTTAAACAAAGTTACAAATTGCGTCACTTGACAAAATTAAAATGAGTTACAAATGGGCAGAAATTGTTTCTGCTATGCTATGTGAAGAATAATAAAATTATATGAATAGAATAGAGAATAAAAAAAGGGCTTTATGAAGTAGTTATGAAACGGATAAAATTTAAACTGATAACCCACTTCACTTGTTGCCTATTATATCCCACTCACTGACTTCTAACTTCACCTGCCAGTGGTTTTCTGTGTTATGGCTGATCAGTGTAAAAATGGTTTTGTCGGAACTTTGTAATTGTGCATATGCAATTCTCATCTTTGTATTAAAACCGCTATTCTTGTCCATCACTTAGCGCAACGCCGTTTTTCTGGTCCTTGAAGGTAATGAAAGTGTGGTGTGTCTAGAAAATGAAACATTCACTCTTAGAAAGGGCTTAAATTAAAGTAAATGTTTCCTCAGGCATTCCAGACTCACTCAACTGTTTCTGTCAGAGGTCAAATATGAAAAGGGGCCTTTTTTTTTTACAAGCAACGAGCTCCCCTAGGTCCTGATGGGAATCATCATCTTCTAACCACACGTCATAGTGGTCACATTTTAGACATGGATGATTACCCCGCAGCTCATTATAATCAAATCACAGCCAGGCACCACTGAGGAGGACTTCCGCCCACCGGGGCACAATCAGTCAACCCCACCTAAAGAACTCCAGGGACTCACTTCTAAACTATCAGATAGAGACGGAACAAGTGTGTGTCAGAAAAAACCCGGAAGAATTAAGATTATTGTTTTTTTTGAAAGTATGAGTCGGTCTTTGTGTTACAAGATCTGTCTCACCTCTCCGTCAGGCTGAACTTCCCATTCAGCCTGGATTCTTCCTGCTGCCGGGTGGGGCACATCTGTGGAAGAAGTTTAAAGCTGGTTAATGACACCAAAGGAAAGGTGGAGGGCTTCAGTCTGGTGCTAAGTGCTGGTTGGCAAATGTCCCTGTTGAAGGAAGTGGGTGTGTTAACACACCCTGTCATATAATTCAGTGGTGATAAGGTTAATTTGTGGAGGCAGTTACTACTCAGATTCTGAAAACTTGTCAAAACCTGCAGGAAACTTCTTTTTATTTAGGTTTTTTTAGGACATTTACATTGAAGTGGAGGAAGCTTATCTGAGCTATCTATGACCGACTCCAGATAATGTTGTGATGGTTGGGTTTCAGACACATCTATAACTTCTACTATAACTAGGCCTACGCCGTCCTTCCTGAAAGCAAGGGAATATTCCCCAAGAGTCTCAGATCCCCTTCAATATACAAGCAAATCCCCTGATTCCTCCTCAAATCAGTTATGATGTCTGAAAAAAGCATTTTTCACATAAAAAGATCCCCCTAGTGAGTAAAACAGTGAGTACAGTGAGTACAATCTAAAATCTTTACGACAGATTTCCTGGAGTCCATTCATGGACACTAAATTTTGGCTGAATCAGACAGTTAGGATGTTACACTTGGAAAACAGTGTTTTGTGCAATAAAGCGCCCTTTCCTGAATAGAATATGAAATATTGAAGTAAAATATGATACAGACAAGTTACAGTAGATCTTCTCGAGTTGATTCATGCATAAAGATATTTCTTAATCTCTCCTTTGAATGATTTCCAGCGGTGCAGCTCCAACTTGTTTCCAAAAACGTTCCAAAAATGCAAAAATCTGTTTAAATGCTTCAAAAATAATAATTAAGGTAGGCGACAGATGAATGGCTCCATCCATAGCAGCGTATGGTTTAAACGACGACAATCAACAGACCAATGTTTTCGTTGTTTTTTTCTCAATAAAACCACCCGCGGAAACCACTTCGCCATGATATAACCAGAAAGCGCAAAAATTTAAGGAAAACTGAAGATCGATGGCACATTTTTCTAGTAGTAGCAGATCTAAGAAATAAAACACAGGTTTCCTAAATCGGCTAAAATAAAGGTACGTCTGTACAATCCATTGAACCTCTAAAAAACTGATTTCTCTCTTGGTACTGGTCAGAGCTTTAGCGGCCAACGGAGAGCTTAAGCTACACAAGCACACCAGGGAGGACGAAATATATTTTCGAACTGTCTACGATGTAAATCTGGAACATCAGGATGTGAACTTAACATATTTGGCTGTCACTGGCTGTCAGTACAGTATAAAATCCATAAAATGCGAACAACTGATAACTTTGCGATAATAAACCCTATACCACAAGAACCTGGATGGCTCTCCGCATTTTAATCCATTGTCAACTGGGTTTTACGGGGGGAGGGGTGTGTGGGTAATTTAAGGATTCGTTTGGCTTCAATTGGTGAATAACTGGAATTAAAATGGTCTACATTTGTATTTCAAGTCCAAAAGCAACATGTAGCTCAGACTGTTTCACTATGAGACACAAAACAGAGTTTTTGATCTGAAGTTCTGCCGATTAAGGACAATTTCTTCTAATTTTCTTAAATGTTGATTTTAAGCTCATGCAATTATAGTGTTATTTTTTTATTTAAGTTAGGAGTGAAACCATTCTCACATAAAGCATACAAAGGGGCCGTTCATTAATTTAGCGCTTCTTCGTATCATCAAAACTACCAGAACCAAAGCATCTAATGTTTTCTGCGCTGACATCCCCTTCACAAACATCCCGGTGCATTGTTGAGCTTACTTTACCAAAGGAGGCTGCAGGAGATGAGGGGAAAAGGCTAAAATGTGCAGACATGGCAGTGGAGGCAGGACGTTGGCGCTACAGCCAAAATAGGAGGGTTGCAGGGATTGTGCTCCTCAAAGTAATGGGAATCTGATGATGGAGTCTGTCACAAGGAAGAAGCTGTAGCGGAAACTGGGTGTGGCTAAAAAGAAGGCCTGCAAGGTGACCATTAGCGGAAAGGGTCAACGTTAAGGGGGATTGGTGTTGAGCCCTCTGGAGGTGTCGTGGGCCCCTGTGAGGGGTGGTGCCCACCTGATGACACCTATGAAGTAAACATGTGGCTTTGTTTGATTTATGATTGGGTGTCAGCTACAGCCCTGACCTTGGTTTAGTGCCTTCTTTTGCCATGTCTTTGTTCAACAAACTTGCAATAAATGCAATAAATTAAAGAACTCCTACATCATATTGGTCCTAATTTGTTGATTCAATTATCCCTAGACTCAAACACTGTTCCAACAAATGGGGGCTTATGCAAGACACATTTTCCCAATGAACTAATAAGAGAATGTCCTTTGAGAAAACTGAAAATTGGAACATTTTCTTTTATTCCTATGATGTGGCAGGATGTAGATAGAAAAACAAAATCTAATAGTCAAACTTTTCGAATATAATTGAGCAGAACCATTTCACAAAGCTTCTGAAAGCACAGCTGGGTTTCTCCAAGGAGATGCCACTGAGAGGTAGACCACAAATCATGATGGAGTTCCATTTCTAGATTTTAATTTTTCCTTCTTCTGTCCAAAACTCTAAAATATCAAAACAGACAACTTACAGAATGAACCAGAAATCACAGTTTAATTAAAGATAACGGCTGTTTGATCGTGGCTTCTGTTACATGGTGGACTGTCTTTGCCAAGAATGTTTCTCATGGCATGAAAGCATTTTCATGTGCATGTGTGCGTCTTTATCTTATCACAACCTTGTAGTCCATACAGCACATAGTCGAAATTGTCAGATATGAAACAAGAATTCAGAACATGGCTTTATTGATGACATCAAACCAAAGTCCTTGGATTTAAAGCGAATCCTATGGATTACAGAGGGAATCAAGTCTCTGGAGACCTGAGTGAAAAAAAAATCTTTAAAAATTTACAAAACAGAGTCAGCGTGAAGCAAATCTCTCCTGTTATGAAGATATATTTCTGACCGAGACAAATGTCACTTAACCTTGCTCGGTGCCGAAGGATAAGTTGGCTGATGAATCATAGTTCAAAGTACTTTGAAAAGTTCAGACAAGGGGCTGCACCCCCTGCTAAGGGACTCAAATCAGTTTGTGGTCAGGACTGTAACCCAACACTGCTATTATCGCTGACACAAGTGTTCGCCACTGTTGCCCAATCTCTCCTAGTGCCTTGAGTTATTTCAATGATTTGCTGAATTTTCAATGACTTTGACCACATGCAGGATGCAAGGTTCAATGTCAAGCCAGCCGTTAAACCACGGAGCACTTGGATTGAGAGGCCACTTCTCTTCAACATCCAAGTGTGGCTACATGATCCCATTCTGGGGCTACTTTTAAAGGAAAAGGAGTTTATAGTCTCCAGCGGTCATCTCAAATCAGCCCGAAACCACAGTCTGATTTCAGTGAGCAGCAGGATGCTTGGTCTGTGCTAAAGGGCAAGCCTGCTAATGCTGGTACTGGTACTGGTAACATTTTAGTTTTTTGTAAGCTTGTTAGCATGCATCTTAATTAGGGGTGGCGGGAAAAACGAATACAGTAGAACATTTTTATAATAATATTTTGGGTGACAATATTGAACCAAAACAAAAGGGTGGGCTATTAGCTTAAATTATTCTGAGGTATAATGATGCGAGGGAGTGGGTTTAAGATTCTGTCCAAACAACTGACTACTATTTCAGTTTAGAAACACAAATTTGTACCATTAGAAAAAATATGACAACGGTTCTCTAGGCGTGAAGTAAGAAGACCTAGAGCAAGCACTTCCTGTTTACCCTGCATCTCATCTAATTGATTCTTCAACTCACTCCAGATCACCCATTCTTTTACCCACATCTCCCTCTGTCTGTTTTAGTCTGTGAATCTGGCAAAGTCAAGTTAATATTCCTGATGGTGGCACAATAGAGAGAGCTGAGAGCTGAGAGCTTACGTGGATACTTCTGATTCCTTCACTATCCATGTAAATGCAGTGCATCTCTTTGGTTGCATGTTAATGTTTGTGCTGCTCTTCACCATCCAGATAATACCTGGAGGTTACAACCCAGTCTGTGATCCACTCATCGACTACTTTGCACTTTAAACTGGAGCCGGCTGTGTATGTATGTGCCACAGATATGTTTTGCATGGATTTAGGATTTAGAGTAGCCCACTTACCTCTGAAGGCGTGTAGCTCCTCGCTGCGTATCCCTGATGAAGAGGTTCCTGGTTCTCCGTGGGATGAGAGCGGGCGTTGACTGGATAAAAGGCTGATTGGGAAACCCTGTTCTGGGTCTGACTGTGGGAGAAAGCCTGAGTCTTTGGCTGAAGACTGTGGAGGTTGTCCCTGTGTTGGAAATCCTGGTTGTTCTTTACGATGCTATAATAGTCCGGACTTGAAGTGAACTGAGCATCTTCATTCCTTAGCTTCTCTTTTTCTCTCTCCAGCTCTTTCTCCCTTTCTTTTTTGAGACGTTCACCTTCTATTGCCCTCTCCATCTCATTTTCTCTCTCCAATTCAAGCTCCCTTTCTCTTTCTCGCTCCCACTGTCTCATCCTCTCCTCTCGTTCCGTCTCTTGTTGAATCTCCCTCATCCTTGCTCTCTGCACCTCTAATTCCCTCTCTTGTCTTTCCTCCTCCTGCTGCCTCTCCTTTTCTCGCAACCTTTCCTCCCTTTCTCTTGCTTGATCCCGCTCCCGCTCCCGCTCCCTCTGCCTCTCCCTACTGGTACTTACAGACAGTCTCCTGACTTCACCGGTGTTTGGAAGCAAGGCAATGTCCTGCTGAAGTCCATCCTGATAGGAGTATCTTCTTTGGGTTGGGTGCTGACCAAGCTCCCCTCCCTGGAGTTCAGGATGGTTGGGGCGTTTCTTCTGCTTGTGACTGGACAAACTTGAGGCATTTAAGACAGACATACCTTTACTCGTCTCTTCGAAAAACTTCATTCTATCAGCAAATGGTAGAATATCTGACTCCTCTACACGAGAATAGGAAGAGGAGCGACTGTATGAGGAAGTGGATGAAGTGAAGGCACAAACTCCATGCCGTGACCCCGTGACTCCAAATACCCTCTCACCCGTTACTCCACATGGTCGATCTGGTTCTGGTTCTGGTTGAAGTTTATGCTCGGGGGTCCAACGCCAGCGTCGGGCTTTGCCAGCAGGGGCTGGTTCTTCAATAACTCGAATACCAACACCAAAACTGGGCAATTCTGGGTCCAGAAACTGTACGGACCTGGGTTGACTGTTGTTGTCATTGTGTGTTTTTAACTGAGCCTGAGTCTGCTGGAAAACATGGTTTGAATCACTTGAGGTATTTGACTTCTCAACTGGTGCTGTTGTGCTGGCATCTTGAGGAATGATAGGGAATGCAAAAGCCACTTTAGTGATTCTTTCTTGGCCAGGCAGATCTGAATCTGCTCCCTCCTCATTGAGATCTGGCCCTTCTTCCTCCTTGACAGTTTCTCCACTACAAAGCAGCCCTCCTGGGCCTCGGCTTCTGTGAAGCTGAGACATTTTCCTCTGGATCTCATTGCGGAGATTGGTAGCAAATCGCTCATTTCGACGACGGTTCCGACGATGGTTTTTGGATGGGTTTAACTTCTTTATGTCAGTCTCATCTTCTACATGTTTTTTACCTCCACTACTTTCGCGGTCTACTACTCTATGTTCCTTGAGGAGGGTGTCAACACTGGCTGCAGCACTGAGAGGTTCAAAATCACTCTCTAGTATTTGGTCCGAGATCAACTTTTCCTGGGCTGACAATTTTGTTGGGTCACCAGGTACGCTAACAGAGCGGCCCCACGGGTGGCGATGTTCGAGATGGGGGAGGCACCCACCATTTACAGCCATCCTTTCCAGCCTTTCACTAGAACCTCCATTTTCTTTATTCTTTTCCAACAAAATAGTTCCTTGGGTTGAGCAATAGCTACTTTCCCACTTGTCTGATTTGGCTTGGAGGTGGTTTTGAGAACCTACTTGGTCTTCTCCCTTGGGCTGCGGTGATGAATGAGACCACTCACTACATGGGGACGAGGGACAATCAGGAGCGTCTGGCTGACTGCAAGGCTCCAATGAAGAGCTGTCACTTTTAAACTGCAATAACTGAAGTTGAGTAGCAAGAAGCTTTTCAGGCGCACTGTGTCGGTGCAGCCCTGTGGAGGAGTGTTTTCTCTGGTTGTGCCGGATACGAGGTCCTCCTTGAGCCTCTATGGACAATTCTGCAGGTAAGGACCCGCAACAAAAAGTGTTCTTGGGGCCTTGGGGGTCAGTCACTTGGTCAGATAGGTGATGTGAGGCGTTTTCTGAATTGCACTCCTTATTAGTAATAGTGTCACATCTGATTTGTGTAATGTCATTAGATTGTCTTTGGAGACAGTGCAAGTCTAGAGTACTGTCTTTGAAAATCCCAGTTTCGTCACCGATCTCTGGTGGAGGGTAGCCGTTGTGGATTCCTGATACAACATTCGGACAAGACTTGTTTTCATTATAGTTACAAGGAACACTGGGACTTTCAATGGGAGTAGAATCGCAACAATGATTGGGGGCATCAGGACAACTCTTCGTTGCCCTAAAACTGTGCTGCCTGGTTGGCAGCTGAGGAGGATCTGTATTCCTCTCAGTTTCTCTTTCTCCATTTCTCAAAAGATCAAAGTCCCCTCCCCTCTTGTCTTCCTCATAACTACAGGAAGAAGGCCTCTCTTTGACTTCCACCGGCCTTGGTCTTGGCCTGGTCAGAGACCGGGACTTATGAATAATATGCTGTGTATCATCTGGAACTTCGCCAGAGGAGCTCCTCAGAGTTTGGGTGTCCCCATCAGGGTAGCCTGGACAAGCTGGTCCCAGGCTCTGGAAGAGGTTATCCATGGAGCAGGCTTCACCAGGTCTTAGTGGCACCGTTGCATAGTCGGATGTATTCGAGCTGGCGGAGAAAGAGCTGTAAGCAGAGTCTCTCTTGTTGTTGAAGAGGTTGGGGTCCACGGGTGAATTGCGGGTGTCGGGGTAGAGTTGTGCAGTTGGTGTAGGCGTATCCAAGCTCTCCATGGAGCCCACGGAACTGCTTCGGTCAGTGGAGGAGTAAGGTCTGGAGAGCTGACCCCACTGCAAGTCACTGCAGATACAAAAAGAGATCAACATTACTGATATTCAAACAAAATGAGCAAATGTGACCTGTTTTTTGGGAATCTACCAAGGGCATTTGTCATTTCCATCATTTAAAATCATATTAACAGTATTCATTTCATAAAAGCTACAGTCACACAGAATGTGAAATATTAAGAGTCTTTTTCGGAGCATTTCATTCTGGAACACAACTATTGAACTGTACTGCTGGATAATGTGTTTTCCATCAGCACTGAGCTGAGGAACCACGGCAGCCCCATGTGCTTTAAAGACCTTCTGAGGATGCCTCTTAAGGCAGAGAGGGATTTCCTCCTAATCAACTCCCACTGCCCGGAGTCAAAATCTCTAAGTCATCCCTTAATTCCCGTCTTCCCTTTTTTCCTCTTGTGGATTCTTACCGTCTCATCTCTTTTACATCAAACATGAATTCCTTCCATCATGTTATTCCCTGTTTGAAATTAACTACATTTTTCTTCAGAAGTACAAAGCAAAAATAAATGTGCTCCTTTTATTGGATCGTAGGGCAGTTAAGCTCTGAATTGATTATGCGACAGAAGAACCCCCTGATGTTTCCCAAGTCAATTCAATATTGCTTGTGCAACGCCCAATCACAGCTTTGTCTCAGGTGGTTTTAAAGTAGGTACAACAAATGGCAGCAGCTATCCTTCAATGCTTTATTCATGTGAAGTCTCCCCAAAAACGTGTTGATTTGAAACAGGCATAAATCTTCAAACCTCGTGAGACCCAGGGGAGGGATCCCTCCTCAACAATATATAGACATGCATTAAATATTATGAATACAGTAGTCTGGTCTTCAATTATTTTGTAAAAAATAAAAGTAGGTAATAGGTAACTAGGCATGGAGACATTGCTGTTAGCACTAGATTTAGGGATAGGTGCTATGGGTATGTGTACCTGGTTAAAAACCAATTTGTAAAAGCTACAACAGAAAATATCTCTAAATATTTTTTTATCTTATTGTAGCATCCCTCTTCCGGTTAAGGAGAGAAAGTGAACATGCACCCTTTGTGTTTCTTTTCTGACTTATTCAAACAATGATGACATTGAATACAGAGAAGAGAAAAATTTGATTGTAACCCAGTATGGAGAGACGACCAGCAGTCTCTCTCCGGGCTGTTAGAGTGGTATTTATGGTTCACCATCCGGGCAAAGATCTGAGAACTGATGGGGCTTTGTTCTTCTTTTATTTACCACATGCAGACAAATATTTTGGTCCACTCCAGAATGTGATTTTCCATGTTTTAGCCCACTGTTTACAAATAACGCATATTTTTTTAACCACACCTTTTCTCCAAAGGAAGCTTTTGTCTTTCAGAAAAATATGTTTGACAGCCATTGGTTTTGCATTCATTTCTGCACAAAATGAGTCAATTAGTCCTAAATTGTTTTGGAAAGATCTGGAATCCATCTCAGCAATCATCCCCAATACGTTTTCTAAATGTTAAATTATTGTTATGACGAAAACGTTCGGGGCTGGATTAGCAACTGGAAAAAACTGGTTACATTAATTTGAAATCCAAATCCCAACAAAGCACCACTCTGGTGCTTTTTTTATGGTAGCAGGCTTGGGTTATGTAATTATTTTCAAATGTGTTGGGAAACAAGATCGATTAAGTTAATTATAAAAAAAAAGGGCAGTCCTGTATTAACACCTAATCTTCTAAAAGGGTTTCCAAAATATGGCTTCACAATATCTTTAAGTTGATGTCATGCACACCCAAACATTCCTCAATATATTTAAAAAAAAAAAGTTCAGGCGGGAAGCCTATTTAATTTCAAGCTATGGATGTGTTTCTGTCATCGTCTGGGGTTGTCAATTAAGATGTCATCTTTCAACTGGTTACATCCATCCTATAAGTACAGCAACAGATCTTCGTTGTTAGCGTATCATCTTGCGGCTGTCCTTCCATATACAATTTATTCTCTTCATTCATATAGTTCCTTTTTGTTGCCCTCCTCTACACCCTCTCCACCCAGTCCGTATTCATTTATAAACAGCCCTACTGTCATGTATAGTCGAATGGGTTTATTGTAGATAATGGGGAATCAAAATGACAAATTACTTAATAAAATTTAAAGAGTTGATTCCTTCATTTCTTTGCCAAATTATTTTTTGTTATCGAAAAAAACTGATGACTGGAAAGACAGCCCTGAAATGGTCATTGAAGATTTTCTAGAGCAGGGATTCTTGAGTGGTGGGTCGCGACCCAAAAGTCGGTGGCGGACCCGTTTCCAGTGGGTCGCGGGCCAAAAAGAAAAAATGTTAAGAAAAAAATCCTGCTTTTATTTTGAAGGAGATTTTTTATGCAGCGTCCCTAAGATGAACTTTTTGGTTTTAATAAAAATTCAGCTAATAGAGTTTAAAAGGGAATAATTCCCTCTCTAGCATCGCCACCTGCTGGTCATTTTGGTTCACCATTAAACTTGTTTTTTTGTGTTGGCTATCTCAGGTTCAAACCAAACTGAACCTCAGTTTGAACCAAACTGAACCTGAGATAGCCAACACAATCTTTTCTTTAAATAAATTTGAGAATTTGAAAATTGTCCTTGATTTGTGCAGCAGCTTGTCATAAATGCTGGTGGGTCCCGAAACCACACCAGTTGAGAACCACTGTGGCTTTGTTTGATTTATTGTTGAGAACCAGTTGAGAACCACTGTTCTAGAGGATACCAGTTACAGGGGGAAAAGGTTGTGGGAAAAAAGTTTCAATATCTGTATGAGAAAATTGTCTTTGGAGGAAGTGAGCTATGAATGAGAACGGAGAGCCTGTTGTATAGATTTGACCTAGGTGACAGAGAAAGGAAGAGAGGAAATGATATGGGAGCTAGACAGGAAATGATAGTTACTCCTGTCCAATCATGTGTAACATGTGAGATCAAGGCTTGACATAAGTTTTTAAAAAAATGCACCTGAAAGCATACAGTGTGTGTGTGTGTGTGTGTGTACACATTTAATGGATTAAATCTCAAGGACTTGAATGAAGATAATCCTAGATATCAGTATAATTTATGTTCTATTTCAAATTCTTTTGTAGTTTTAGTACAAAGATAAAACACACACGTACACACACAGCTGCAGACTGTACAAAATTGCCCTCGCCTTCACACAAACACAGTTTATTGAATGTCTTCCTCTCTTTGTCCACATGTTCTAGGAGTCACATGCCATTGTCCGGAGTTTTGTCGGGAGCTGCCTCCTCCTCATCAGATGATGTGTTTGTGTGTGTGTGTTGAGATCAGGCAGGAGAGACTGTGGGAATTAAAGACCCACACACACCGCTATCTAATTCACGTGGGACTATTTAATCTAATAGACGTATTATACGACTGATTCTTATCGAAAGCAGAACAGTACGGCAGTCAGTCGTTGTGTTCAGTTCTGACACACTGTGAAACTGACAAAGGTGGTTATTTTTATTACAAGTCAATCAGCAGACGACGGTTTACTTCCTCTTCCCTTTATAGTTTGGTAAGCATTATGAGTTCAAACTGGATTACAAAGACTCCTTTATTCAAACGGAATGGAACATTTTTATTCAATTGTTTCATAGTAAATATCCGCTATTATATTTAGAAGTAAGACAATAAGTTGAGTAATGGCTTGGTCATTGGACAGGAATAAAAAACTGCAACCATTGTGACTATTATTGTCTATTTGGAGTTTTAGAAGAAGCTTCAAAATTCGGACTTCAGAATTCAGGATTTCGGGATTTTCAGGATGCTGGTGGTTAATAAGTAGTAAACACTCCAAGTGAATGCTAGGTGCTCTTGTCCATCATGTCCTGGTGAACATCCAATGTGGGTCAAAGCCGGTCGGTGTAACTTTTGGTAATTTGTGGGGTTTTTTCTTTAGATGCCTTTGAAAAAATCCCTTGATATCTACAGATGGAGTGGATCCACTTCCACAAAGGCTTTCATTATGCGATACCATCTTTGTATAGTAGCCTACAAGTGACAAACAGAATTGTCTCTAGAAAGGGCGTTTCATGTTTAAAGGTTAAAGTAACATAAAAATTATGTTGAAAAAAAATATATATTAAGAACCAACTCATTTGTTTGTGATGGATAACTATTTTGTTTTAAGAGGAATTTTAAATTATGTCAAATAGAGAATCACACTTGTTATTTGCAACAAGAAAAAGTGACAGCGCATGAAATCTTATTGTAAAAAAGGTAAGCATGAGGACCCGACTCATGCAACCATTGAGAGGTAAACTGGTGGGGTTACGCCGCCAACCAGTGGGATTCCACCAGATAACAATACATCCTCTCCATGATGCTTATTCAGCATTACCGGCCAGCTTTGAAGTTTACACCTTGAGGGTTGTTTGCAACCTTAGCAGTAACTTTGAAGCAAACCGGCACATGGACCTTGTCGCTTCCCTCGGGTAGAAGTCACCAGTTTACCTCTCAATGGTTTCTCTGACAGGTAAACTGGTGAGTGTAAGACTTTGAATCCTGTCTCTGAACGCAATGTCTAATGCTCTGTTTTCAAACTTAAGCCCCCAGCATCCGTTAACGCATCCATAATATGGAACAAATAAAAATGTTTGTTATCTTACATATAAGCTTTGACCTAGTTTAATGAATTACGAAACAAAACTTTGAAATATATCTATCTAAAGTAACCTCATCAAGCGACAGGCTACTAGATGTGGTCCTTTTTGAACTTGAAGCTCGCCATAGATTCTTGGCTAAGGAGCTGAACTGTGATATAGATTGCAACCTGGAACTTCACAAGTAGATTCTACTAAATTTTACACACTGCCCCTTTATATGCCATGCCATAGGCAAATGTTGATATATGTGTTTTATTTTGATGAATTCATCACAATGGATGTCATTAATTAGAGGAAGAAGAAGGATGTCATTGATTATATTCAGGTTTTTAAGCAATTGACAGCATTAATTCTTTAGAGGGAATGCTCATGGACGAAAACACTGGAAAAGTGCGTAACTGACAAGAGATATAAAGTCACGAGAAGTTCTGATAACATAATGCCAGTTAAATCAAAAAACTTAAGACTGAAATGTGAATAAGAGTAGTGGAACATAGTTTTAGTTTGGCGTCTAGGGTTCCGACTTCATCCTCCAAAAAGATATACAGTATTTATATAGAGATTTTGGGGGGAACTCCCTTATATGAAGCCTGCAGGTGGACATTGGTGTGGTGGTGGTGAGGTTCCAAGTAAAGGCAGCAATGTGTAAGCATAGTAAGAGAGGCGTAACAGGCAGAGGGAGAGAAGGGAAGTTGTTACAGTTGAAAAAGGCCTCCAATTAAGAGGGGTTGTTCTGTCTGAACTAGCTTGTGGGCTTTGCCCCATAAAATGTCCCTTCATTAAAGTCAGTTTTCAGGGATTTTCGGTTCTTTGCTTGGCCCGAATAAGTAACATACGGTGGACAATGTTACCAAACTATAAAAATATAAAAAAATAAAAAGATGGCTTGTTAAACATTTTCTCCAAGTTTGTTGACTTAGTTATCAATTTAATCTCAATTAAGGTAAGGTTAAACTGTTATAACAATCTGACTCTAATCATGAAAAACACAAGTCCAGATAATGGAAGATCAATTCCAGCATCATTAGCGACAACATATCCAATAACAGCTTTAATACATGAAATCCAAACTCAGCGTATTTCAACCTGATATTTTGTCTCACTCTAACGTAAAAGGACTAAAATTCTGGTATCGATTCCAAATTGAAGCTTTATTGCTAGTAATGCCGTGTTCCGGTGGCTTCATGTGGAGGTTAAACCTCTGTCATCACTGATGTGTAGATCCCAGTGGCCCCAAAATGTGGTCAAAGAAAGAAACGGGCTTTTGTTCGTCTGTATCATTGGTTATAGCTTTGGAATGTTTAAGTAGAAGCTGAAAATAGACCAATGGGCTTCCTGCGTGGGCGGAGTTGACATAAGAACAGGGTGATGTCACCTGTTTCCTGGTGACTGTTTGCTTTTAGGGGTGAGTCACAAGGACCAAAATCCCCAGCGATGATGTAGTGCCAATGTCCACTCTGGTCACTGTTTAAAAATGACTGTAACACAATTGCTGTTTGGCCAAGTATCCAAATTAGGAGATTGGTCGAACTGAGACTACGTTATCTGTAGTCTGTCGGCTGTAAAGAAGATAATGGCCAAAATAGAAAGGAATAAATTTGGCGGTGGATTTGAGAAAGGATGTGAATTCCAGCTCGGTTTTCAAGATATAGATAATTAGTCTAGTTTCACATCTAGGGACGGTGAATACTAATAATAGAACCTTTTAAACAGTGAGATTTGGCAGCTGTGTTTTAGATGAATTACCTTAACACCAATTTGAGATTCAAAATTCTGGAAGCAGGTTTTGAGGGTCAGATTATTATGGAACTGTTGCTTCTAGAGGGAATAGCTTTTTATTGATGGAGGTTTGCATTCTTAAGTCCATTTTTCATAGAAATTGCAGCAACATTGTGTAATTTTGAACAGTTAGCCTGGGTTTACGAAAACAAAACAGGCATAACATTTACATGGCAGCTGAGCTCTTGCTCTACAAGGAGGATATTTTCGGCAGCTCTTCTTCTCTGAGTTACCAGTTAACCACTAAGAGCTACTTGTGAGACCTCTGGTTGTACACAGACTGTATTTATTCACTCCATGTATATATAGACTGCAGGTGCTGGTGATTGAACCTCTGACCTTTCGATTATTGGATGGCCACTTGACCTCCTGAACCATGGCCACCAATACATTGGGGGGGACTCATTTCCTGAATGAGTAAGTTAGAGCCTACTCTTTATTTCCACCTCACATTTACACGGATGTCTTATTTCTGTAGTATCAGAGGCTGAACACCCGACAACCTCCTTTGATCCCCTGTTGCATTTATACGGCGTTGAGGGGTGGGATTATGGAACCTTTTGCTGGCTACCTTTAGAGGTCTGAGTGAAAGACGCTTTTGACAAGGACTTGAAGACCTTGTGATGGTTGTCTGCATTTAAAAACATAAAAAAACAAAAAAACAATTGTTTTTAAAAATCTGTTACTAAAACACTACGACTAAAGAGATTGAACAACAATAAACGCCTCATTTGTCACTTAAGTTGCTTTTAGATGTTTTGCCGCATTGGTTTCTGATGAAACCACTTTTTATTAGCTTGAAACAAATCTTCCCCCACTTCACCTGAGATCAAGTTAATTATTTGCAACACTCTTTAACAGTTCCTGGAGTGACGAGCCACATCTTACCTGCTGTCAGTTGTGTGCCACGGTAATGTGTACGGCCCAGGGTGGAGCTGCATGGCAGACAGAGGAGGAGGAGGAGGTGGGAGGGGAGGGGAGTCAGCAGAGGGGAGGCAGTGTGGAGGCGATGGAGGGGGTGGAGGGGGAGGGAGGGGTGGCTCCGATATTTTTGACAAGGGCCAGACGTTGGGTCTGATGAGAGGAACACTGCGCCTGTAGAGATGAGAAGGATAAAGTCGGGTGAGGATAAAATCAGCAACAAACTATCATGACACACATCAACACTCACATCTGTCTGTTCAATAACTTACTAAAGGCTAAAATGCCACAAAAAGGAACCTCTGGTAGAGCACTTATGATTCTACGGGAGAAAACCATATACTAAATCCAAAGTTGCCAATTTGTTTGGTCCAGAATTTGGGACTTTTCAGTTTGATTTTGACCAGAATTCCGAATTTGAAGCCTGGACTTTAGTCTGACAAAAGAAAAGTTGGTCTAAGTCATAATCTAACTGAACCGGGGTTCGGTTCGTTTACAATCTGAAAGTATTCTTTGTATGGTTAAAACATTTGTACCAATTAAAGAAAGTGAGAAAGTTACAGCAGGCCACCAACACTGACTAAGGGGAAAAGAGACATATACAAAAGACGGAATATGTTAAATGAACCACAGTGCCACATGGTAAGAGGACATGAGGTTTTAAGTAGTGACATAGTCCGCGGAGTATTTAAAAAAAAAAAGAAAGCAAAAAAGTTTAAACTTTTAATTTACGGGGAGAGAGATAGGATACAAGAGGACAACAGAGCGAGGCTACTTGGAACATTAACACGCCAGATAGCAGTCTAGAGTTTAGCACTTCAAGTTTTTGTCCTTGATACACATAATGATAATAGTATAGTCGCAACGACATGAATCTGTTCATTAATTTTTACCCATTCCAGTCAAAGACGTCAACAATTCTACAAGCTAATCAATCATAAAGCGTATAGGGGGAAGTAGCCCACGAAGAAGATGACGACAGGACGCATACCGTCAGTAAAGATCTTAGGCTGTAACTCAATAGGTAGAGCGGCTGTCTCCCAATCGGAGGGTAGCTGGTTTAAGTCCCACCAGGGTCTACTTGTTGTAGGGTCCCTGAAACCCTAGCTCCACGAGCGCTTCGAAGGGGCCACCCACTTCTCAAATGCAGAAAAATTATTTCACTCTGTTCTACTGTGTATGGCTGTATGTGATCAATAAAGGATTTCTTCTTAAGTGAAGTAGAATCTAAAACTAACTCAATCTAAAGTATACATCAAAAAACAAAACCATGGGCCAGACCTTGATCTAGACTTTCAGGTGTGAAAGCGCTCAAAAACAACATTCCTGTAATTAATCCTTAAGCTGTTTTAAGAATATAATGTTCAGTTTGTATTGGATCTCCGTCAGAGTTGGTGTATTTTTTTGGAGGGGATTGTTAAGGTGCTGTTGAGTTTTATTCTATCACACCAAAATAATAATAACAATACCTTATACTTATAGCGCTTATACTTATAGCGCTTTTTCATGGAACTCAAACTGAAAAGGTTTCGAAGACAGCTTTTTAAAAATCTTTTCCCCATAGCTTACAAAATTGCCAAGACTTTTTAATATTCCCCTCTCCCTCTTCTGTCTAACATTGCCTCCTGTCCAACTGACGTCTTTTGGGGATTTCACCTTCCTAATCACCAGATATCAACAAAATTGTCCAAATATAATATTATTAGACAGAGATTCATTCCCATGCCAACATATTGGTTTTGCCCTGGTTTTAAGTTTTGATGTCTATCTTTCTTGTCCCTTTTCCCATTTCACAACCTCGTTTTCTTTGAGTACATGATCCGTCTCATCTGTTTGTTTTTTCCGCGCAAGATGGCCAAGATGACATCCCCATTTCCAAAAACAGATACAAGTACCTTGGAAGATCAGAATCCCATGAATATAGCTTCCTATATTCATATTCATCTTATATTCATTTGATCCAAATGTAAAGTGCATTATAAATTAAATGTATTATTATTATTATTATTAAAGGTTTTTGTCCTCCTTTAGGCTGCGTTTAGGAGTCATCTAACATATGCGGTAAGTTCACCGGTCTGATCTCAAGCTCGACATTCCAGTGTATCCCATAATATTCGCTAATATCTTTATGCAGACGTCTGATACCATATGTTAGCCAGATTCAGCTCAACCTCATGCTGACAGTGTCTGTGTGAAAGTGCAGGAGACATGAAAAGAAACTGTGAGAGTTTAAAATGGAGCAAGGATAGATAGGGGGAAGCACAGTCAGGTGTAAATGTCCTCTCAGAGGCTGAATGGATCATCATGTAGATGTCTTTGAGATTAAAACACAGTTGGGAATGTTGCTGCTGGAAGGGCATATTGGACCAAGGTAACAATGAAGGTTGCTGACTGGAAAATACTCACTCTTGACCTTGACTTGAGATCTTTCTTGAACCATTCTCAAAGGACATTTATCAAGGCTTAAACTTAATCTCAATGAGGATTGATACTGAACTTTTGAGTGTTGACGACTTCAAACAGGACAAGACTCCTTACTGACTCGCATTTCTCTAAATTGATATTGGAATTTATTTAGCGTTTCAAAAAACAAAAATGTGGACATGGTCTTATTGACTGGATACTTGAAAAATAAAGATTACTTGTATGTGGCACAAAATAAATTAGGGAAGGACACTGATATTTGAATTTTTTTTTTTTAAAGTAAAGAAAATGGGTATGAATATGTCTCACTTGTCATAAATTTTGTTTTTAACTGCTTTTAACAAAAGAGGAAGAAAGTCCTACTACCACTGGTAAACAGGTATGATGCTACAGCAACAGCAGAAACATGTTACAGTTATCAAGTAGTTTGGTGTTGAACACATTTAAAGAAAATAAGGAAAATGAGGCACCATCTTCGTCAATTACAAGCAAAGTCTCTAGCCAAAGGTCCATCCATTGGTCAATCACTGGTGGCGGCAGTGAAAGTAAGTCTGATGTTAGACATAAAGAGACAAACAACATTTTTCATCGCAAAGATGCTAACTTGAGTGATATAACACATATTAATCACATACAGTCATACACAGCATCTTCTGTCAAGGGTTTTAAAGAGGTGTTTAAACCGACTGGGCCTCACTGAAGCTAAAGGAGCCATATCTTTGGCGATACAGAAGAAAAAAGGCGTCAGCTATTTCTTTCCATTTTCTTGAATCCTTTTCATATTCTGTGGTTTTTGTAAATGTGTGTCGACACCGTACAATCTTAAATGTTTTGAAGGAATGTATACATTTCATTTTCCATCAAAGGAAAGATACAGACATGTTTGTCTATGCTGTCAATAATGATTTCAAAACTTTATGGGGAAAAAAGGGAATCAGAATTCTGACAATAAAAATCTGAATTAGCAATCCGCCAAGGAAATTGCAATCAATGCAAGTCTACCTAGGTTGGGCTTGTCTCTGTTGACTGGGACTTGATCCAGAGGGCTTAAAGACGGCTCTGAAAACAGCTTAAATAACAGTTGACTGGGCAGATTTTCTTCTCAACACGTCTTTGGTGAAAATTCTCAAAGTCAAAGTACAAACATGTAAGACGAGACTACGCTGAGTGTTTCATACAAACACTAGGAGGTACAATTTTGGGAAAGGAATGCCAGTCTTGGAACCACAAGGGAGAAGAAAGGACCATTTCTAAGTATTATTGTTTATGATAAAGCAGAAGCAGGAGAACCATTTCCAAAATAAATACTCTTATTTCCTGGGTCTGGCTCCTTAAGAGGGATTTCTATCTGAGCCCGATGATTGTTCAACTCTGCTGACAATGTCCTTAAATTATCCCTTGAGAAAGTTTATGTAGAGCCTGTGTGTGTTTCTGTATGTGTCCCTAGTCCTGCATATGTGTGCATGAATATGTGTGGGAACTATCCAAACTCGACCAGACAAAATACCATTATTGAACCTACTGAAAACATGAGCAGACCCCCCTATGCACACATACACTCACTACCGACGTTTTTTCAACCGAGTATAGTTTTGAAAGACTGATGGCTGAGAACATTGGGGAAAAAAAATGTTACGCCAATGCGAGACTGAGACAGAATATTGTACATGATAGTTGACTAAACAGCATAAAAATGCTGTTTTGAAATTTTCTGTAATACAAAAAGCCGCTTCACTTTTTTGTAGTTATGCAGGGGAGATGAAAAATACTCTTTTAACCAACATAACCAATAGACGTTTCTTTCCAAAATTCCATGAGCAATGCTTGAGGGGGAGGGGGGGCAGATATCATATATCCCTCAAGTCATTCTGCAGCAAGAATAACTTAATCATCCACATGTGACCAAACATGTGATATTAGGAGACAGTGAAAATATTATGTATCAGGATTAAAACAACATTTTCCCTGATAATCATCAGTTTCAACTATGTGAATCATTAACATTTGTGTTACTGAAAGTATGAGTAGATATTTAACCCCAGAAGGAACAGAAACATCGGCTTGCCCAAGACATCCAAGAAAAAACTAGGCTCCAAAAAAATAAACATTTTGTTTGTGTTAAGCCTTTTGTTTAAATAATGCATAAATAATCCCACGTCGAATTATGTAACAATGTTTAAACAAGTTCTGGCTGGGGGCTCGGGGTTATTGATACATTGAGAATCACTAAATCCCTTAATTTTTCCTTACAATACAGATCAAAATTCTATATTTTTCAGTATAATGGCACTCAAGCACCAAAAAGATGTTCAACAAAACAAAACCAAAAAATATTTACTGATTCAAAATACGAATATGAATAATGATAACAAATTATATGAATATGACTGAATGAATATGGGCTTTAGAACCGGAACATCAAGCATCATTTAGTTTTATCATATTGCAGTTTGGTTTCGAAGTGTCACATGAGAAATTAAGAAGAGCCGTGTGCAAATCCATGCATTCACTTTGCTCAACAAACTGTGAACAGAGATTTCTAATCTGTTCTCATGGCACTGCAATCTGTGTGCACTGATTACTGAATCCAGCACACAGATTTGTACTTTACGAAAAAATTCTCTGAACTGCAAAGTTGACTGAATGGGCTCCGAACTTCGTGATGATTGTATACATTTGTAGAATTGTCTTTTGGTGCTGCTGCTGTGCAATGAATTGCAAAGGTTTTTGACTTTCCTCATGGTCTCTGAATTGATATAACTTGCATTTCAATGCATGGAAGGGAATTTTCGTCAATTATACCGTCCAACTATGTTAAACTTTTTCAAAGTTGCAACAAGTAAACGACGCTCCAATGTAGACCAGTACTGTAGTGATGTCACCATATTTAAAATGCGTCGTGTTGCTGTGCGTAAACTGAAAAAACTCAGCTGGAGCATTACGTCACAACGCTGGGCATGCGCAGATACAACTCAAACAGAGAGCTTTGTTAAACAGTGTTTACATGCAGCTAATGGCTATCGGAAAGGCTTTCCGAAAGGACAATCAGAAAGGGCCTCTTCTTTTGGAAAGGGATGTTTACATGCAGCATTTTCTTTTTCGATTAGGCGTATTTTCCGAATCTATTCATTATTAGGCTGTCCATGCAAACCCTATTACTTTCAGTCATATACATATTAAGCAGAGTGTGAAACAAAACATTACACAAAAATCCCAACGGGATGAACTAATTTTTGTCATTGAATGATCATCTGTGAAGCAGGGGCTGCCCCTAACAGCCACCGGGCCATCGCGAGAGAAAACAGATGAATGGATGCCCCTTAAAGTTATTTTATTTAATTATTAGTTACCCTGCTGAATATTTTCACAATTAACTGATCATTTGTTAAGTGTTTATGATGCAAAAAGATCCCAAAGTAGCATTCTTTAAATAGTTTTTTGACTTGCTCAGTCTCAAGGATGCTGTTCAAGAAGCCAGTATATTCAAGATCAACCGCAGTCTGTTCCTCCAATGGGTTCAACTTTGACAGTGTAGTCTTTGTAGTCATCTCAAGGACTTCAGTCAAAGAATGTGTGGCAATCTTGTATCTCCAGCAATATAAGCAAAAAAACTGAATGAATTAAACATCTTACTTAGAGGGAAACATGTATTATAAGGCTTCCAAACCCTTTGTTAGGGCTCCATTCAAACCTCCAACAAACCGTGGGCCTTTCATTTACTTGTCTTGGCTGTTTTGGGTAGCACATACTAACAATTGCTATCAAATGTTTGAGTCGATACAAGTATAATCCATATAAATCCCCTTTACCCTGTTTCTGACACTATGACGTAGTTGGCTAAGTTTAAAACTTGCAAATGGGAATCACATGAATCCTGTTTTTTGAGGCATTAGCCGGTGCACTAGAGGTAACAGCGTGTCAATAACGGACAAAAATAAGTTAATCCACCTCTAGCGGTCATAAACAAGTAGAAAATCAATCAGGTTTTCCAGGAATTTCCAGCATTTGTCTATAAATATATTCTCATGGTGCAGCACATCTTGAATAAGAACTGGGAGACTAAAACCGAAACAGAGGAGTTGGTCAAAGGCAGCATATTCTCTGTCTTGTTGCTCCGAATGAGGTCAAGACTCATAATCTCGGTCACACACACAGTCTCAATGCACTCAGAACACATTCCATACCAAATGGTTTGGACTCCATCTCACTGAAAGGGACAGATGAAGTTGAAGTCATTGACTTCAACTTCATCTGTCAGTTGAAGGAGTCAGAACAAGGCAGGGATGATTAAAAGAAGAAGAAGGCAGTCGGTTCTTCAATGTGGGTGTTTATGAAAATACACATCATGTGTCCAACTTCCCCTTCCTGGGAACATGAAAACATGACTACTGTCAACTCTAAAGAGGACGCAAACATTAAAAACAAGTCCTCTGGGTTCTTCAAGGTTCATGTACTTCATTCTACAACACAGCACAGTTGTACTCCTTCGAAAAACTTGATATGCTTTATGATTAACTGTGGAAGTTATTGAGAAGTCTGACAGCCTGTAGTCTGTTATTGGTGTAAATGTAAGAAGTTCAAGTCCAAGTTTTCAAGCTCAGCAGTGAAAAGAGGAGACAATATGTTAGTGCTAAACTGATGGAACCTCAACAAAGATGGCTGAAGATACAAGAGTTTTGAACCTACCGGAGGCATCTGCAGTCAAATCGATCCAAGTTCAGGTCCCAGCATCAATAATACCCGGAGCTTGGAAGCCTTCAAAGAGCAAAACGTTCCCTAAATACTTCTAACAGGCTTAAGGAGAAGAATCACCATCTCAAATATCTGGTTCCTTTTGTCTTCAAGCCAGCTGAATTCTGGTAAGAAAACCAGGTTGTGTCTGTTACATCTGACACTTGGTAGGAGGTGTTTAAGAGCTCATGTCCTTCTGAAGGAGTAATATAGCTAGCAGGTTCTGACCAAGTGGGAAAAACCAAGCGACAATCCTCACATCCCCTCGCCCTCCTTTTCCTCTCTTCCTCCTCCTTCACTCCTCTCTCCAAAAGACAAAACATGGCTATTTCTCTCTCCTGCACTCCACAATTTTCTCTCTCCCAACCCTCTCCATCTCTCTCTCTCTCCCTCCTCATCTCATTCTTTCCCTGCCTCTCTCTTCAGCAGGATGTGTGAGTCAGAGAGAGAGGAAGTATTGTGTGGAGCAGATAAAGTTGTGGACGGCTGCTAAAATAATACCCAGAGTCGCTCGGTGTTATTGTTTGACGTGGTGAAAAAATGCAGAGGGACTTCCTCTTTCTGTGTAAGTAAGCGGGTACGTGTGTTTGCAGAGTATTAAAAAAAAGAGAGATTGAAAAGAGCAAGGAAAGAAGAGACAGTTGGACAGACAAGGGGGCTTTTTAAGTTTTGAGAGGAAAAAAAGTTAATGTGGTGAAAGACGAGGAATGTAAGAGATGATGGTGTGTCTGCTGGAGAGAACAGGAGCAATAACAAACTAGTGACTGCGATGGATGAACTGGACAGGAGCCGGTATTATTCCACTTTGATCCTTTCCCTTATCTGAGATTTCTTTTAACACTGCACTTCTGTTACAGGAATGTCATCAATGATTTACACAGATCAGCCATATGAATTATACCACCTCGTTGTTAACTTTCTCAGACAACTGATCTGCAGTGGCTCTTCCATGGGATCAGCCATGGGAGCCCATTAACCTTTTTTCAGTTCATCAGTTGTCCTTCAATTGACCACTTTGGTAGTCACTAAGCCCAGCAGCCAGGTAACACATAATCACACATTCAGTTCTGGAGATGCTCTATCCCGTTGTCTAGCTATTATCATTTAGCCCTTGTCAAAGTCTAAGATCTTTATGCTCGCCCATTTTTCATGTTTACTACATCAACTTCAGGAAAAAATGTTGTCTCTGCCTAAGCTCAGATTAGGTGATCAAAGTTCAACAAGTTCTTGGTCGGAGAACTGGCAGCACTACCCAGAGATAATGGATTGATGGATGGATGTTAATATAAACACGTGCGTATATATTTTAAGAAATAGGTAACAAAACACAATGAAAATCATTTAGACTCTCAAAAACTATTCACCTAATGATAAAATATACATCGAATATCGTATGTTAAAAAAGAGGAGGGGGGGGGGTTGTGTCCTTTGCCATCTCTCAGAGGTCAAGATAACAAATCTATTGTTGAATTTGGATACAAAAGTCCTGATAAAACATTGCATATTATCACATCAGACGACCTGAAAAAAATGCATCAACAAACCTCCTTCCTTCCTTTCCTTTGGTTATTAATCTATTATAAATGTGACTAATTGTTTCTCATATTGACCTCAAACCCTCTAAAGGACTAGAGGATTAGTTGTTATGTTTAGTTGTAGAATTTAAATTACTCTTCAGTACTCTTCAGTCTTTAGAATTTGTTTACTGTAATCTTCCAAATTTAACACATTCCTGTCTGTAATGATCCATCAGAAAACCAAACCAAACCACCGGAGAGTAAATTAGAAACATCATTGAACATCTTTCATCCTTCAATCATCTTTGGCTGAATATGATAAGTACATTTAGTATTCAACATTCTAGCCTAAGCATTAGGTTTTGAGTTATGAGTTATGGTGAAAACTCATATCTCAGGGATGTGATACTTATTAGTTGCAGCTGATAAAATCAACATGTGGCATTTTTCCTTCCGCACTGCTGATGTCAGACAGCGGCATCAGTGTCACTGCCCCCTCCTTATTTTGACTAGACTTGAACCTGGCTGAGCAAACATGGCGAGGTGTGACTGACCCACATTAGCTGTGTTGGAGTTTAGCTAACTGCACCACGGCAGACACTTAATAACACAAAGCCCTAAGGGGCTTTCAAAGGATTTCCTGCAGACCCAAATCCCATTCAGACTCCACCAAGGTGTGTGTGTGTAATATACATGCGTGTGAGCAGATTCCTTACATTCTCTACCTCTCCTTCATAAGGGTGAGGGGTTAACTATGCCAGAATGTTGGAACAATCTCACCATCTCACCTCCTCCCCTCTGTGCCTTTGTGTTTGCCTGCAATCAGGCCTTATTTGTTTGCTTTATGGGTCTGAATCCTGTACTGTTTGTGTGTGTGTGTGTGTGTGTGTCTGTATGTGTGTGCGTGCGTGTGTGTGTGTGATTGCAATCAGGCTCCTGTTTGTTTGCCTTATGGGCCCTCATCCCCCTTGATTATGCACTTCTGAATGACATACTCAGTTGAAGACCTGCATTTGCTCTATGCTTGCTGTACGTACATTAAAAGTAGAACCGTTCTCACCAGAAACCCATTTCATGCCAGCCAGTGATGACTTTAGCATGTAGGCCGCACAATGCAGTGATTGTTAAAACACAATCTCTTGTGTGGTTTGTGTGTGATCATGGGAGTCTGTTGAAAATAGTCCCCAAAAATTGAGTATGAATTACATGCTGTCCGTCGGCTTGGTCATGCGTGTGTTTACATGGACAATGTGTCAAATACTTCAGTCGTGACGGTCGATGACAGAAAGAAACCGTGGAAATAAACACAGTTGATATCACAGACGCGATTCAACTAAATAAGCCCGCAGTGACATCTGCCTAAGTCAGCGTCTTCATGTGGCCGCTTCTGACTTGGGGTCGCCACAGCAGCACAGATTTTTTCTCTCTATTTCCCCTGTCCTAGGCATCTTCCTCCATCATCTCATCATCTTCTCTTTGGCACTACCCATTTTCTCCTGCCAGCAGGATTCATCCTAAAACATCCTCCTCTCAACATATCCTGCATATCTCCTCTGGAGATGCTGAAACCACCTCAATCTTGCTCCCCTTACCCTCTGAAGTGTTCCTTCTTGATCTTAACCCCCCCGCCTATCCCTGACATTGAAAACCGTGACATTGTCATATCTATCACCTACAGCTCTACTTCCTGACTCTTCATTGACGCCACTGTAGCTGGTCTCACAACCATCTTATAAACTCATCTCCATCAACATTTACTTCAGTAAAGCTATTAAAATAAAGCTAGTTGAGATAGTAAAATAAAGCCATGTGAGATCGGAAAATAAAGCTGTGTTGATGTCCAACGTAAGTAAGTTAATGTCTTAAGTTCAAGCTCTGAAAGGAGTTCAAGTGAGATTCTAAACAAAGGCACTAAAAGGAAATGTAGTGGCAACTGGAATAGGAATACATAAGCCCTATTTACATGACACTCTTAAAGCCAAAAAAGACAAAGTTTATCTTCGTAGTTTAAAAGTTACACATTGAGACATCAATGTTTAGAAAAGTTGGCAGTGTAATTTTTCAATATCAACACCACAGAAGAAGACTGACCAGGAAGTGGAGATGGTCTCTTATTCTCATCACAGTAGCAGGTCAGTAATTCTACAGATTGTTGGAGGAGTGTCACAAACTCAGCAGAGTCTGCAGAACCAACAAAACTCGATATTCGGCCATATTTAATGTTTTTCTGTCTGCAGGTGGCTATTCGGCTGAAACGTTTATAGCCAATTGGAAGTTTGACTGTGATGTCACTGGTTTCAAAAGAATCCCGTTTTGCTAGTTAACACGGAGATGGAAACGGCAGCACGTTCAAAAGATTATACTCTGGAAAACCAAAACAAAAGTTTACCATTTAATGGGAAAACAGTTTCACGGCATGTCATTGACGGTTTATTAACATGATCTGTTGATAATAATTATAGAAGACATTTATTTCATTCATTTATTTTTTCAGTATGACGGGGGGGACGCGACACGAAAGTGGCGTGAGAAACTTCAACAAAGAAGATCAAAGGCCAAAAGTTTCTTCATGGACTTCCTGCCGAGAAAAGAATCATCTTCATAGATCCATGAACTGAGCAGAAATGTTCACGGCTAAGATAAGCTACTGAATAAGCAGCAGAAGTATGTGTTGAATAAAAGCAGGGAGAAAGTTAGGCAATGTGAAAGTGAAAAGTCACATTTAAAAGTGAGATATGAATGTATTTGAAGAGTAAACTGAAGTGAAAGGAAAAAGTTGGAGCATGAGAAGTGTAACACCACAGAGAAGTAGAAATCTAAAATATAATAGTGATGTAAAATGTCAGTTGACATGTAAACGCTCTAAGAATATTAATTGCATTTCAAGTGGAAGCAATGGAAAGAGTGATGATTGAAGTGAAAGGGCTGAAAAGAGCGGATATGTCAGCTCCAACTTAGAGAAAACCTTTGGAACTCTGACATGAAGCAAAGAATTAGTTGAAGTATGTAGTGCTGAGAGATCCTGTTAAATTCGGTGAAGGAACTGAAAAAGAAAAGAAGATGCTGGAAGTGGAAATGTGAAAGAAAAGCAACGGAAGAAGTTGTAATATATTTGACCAGAATAACCTCCATTCAGTACACACCTCTACCAAGGCCCAACAGTCACCTATAATTCCCATTCAAACTCATAGTTGTGTCCCTACACAGCATCCTCTTAGAGGTGCGGGGTGTTACAGATTGTAACTTATATTAAACATTAGCTCACCCCTCACTATCCAAGAATCTTAGGTGGCTATCAAATGTCAAAATGAATTTGAGCAGTCTGTTAAAAAATGGTATTTATTTAGAAAGATATCATTTAAAATTGTATTAAGTTATTTATTTTTTAAAACTAGTGGTCAAATCTAACATGTGGGAAAACCAATATTATTATTGGCAGACTTTGTGACCGTAGCTAGTTGCTTTGCATGGCAATAAAAACGTATGGTTAACAATGTTGATACGGTTAACACACAGGTTAATGGTAAACATATCTTATTCTTGGCGTTTGATATGATAGGGATGAGGTGAAGTGACATTGTCATTGGTTCCCTCGTGTTTGAGCAAAAATGTAAATTTGTGGTCTAAACCTCTAAAAATGCCATCTCTAAACAAGCTTTCAGTCCCTTAGGATACGTCAAAAACAAGGTAATGCAACGAGGCAGCTTCAATGGAAGAGGACTTGCTCCGTCTAGAGATATAAAACACTTAAAATAAGGCCTGGGCAATTACAGCAAAACGTTTGTGATCTCGATTCAGACGTATATACAGTCTAATTTCTTAAGTACAGCAATTCTCAGCCATTTGGATTTATAACGTGAGCTGCATAAAAACCTGCTGGCTTAGCCGCAGCTTACTGTATATTACAACGGGCGAGGTCTGAGACCGGCAAACAAACGCACAGAGGTGAAGAATATAACCTCCTGCGATACCTCCTATCCCTGTTCATTCACACCTACCTCATTTGGTCTGGACTTTTGTCATTCTCAGTTTGATCCAGAAAAGAGTTGCAGGTCCCGATTGAAAGGCCCAACTTTGGTCCGTCAGAAAGAAGTTGTCTCGGCCCGGATCATTTCAATTACAGTGTGAAGGAACTTTTTTGGAGGGTTCTGATTCTAAAACAAGATACAGGAAGTTACAGCGGGCTGCCGTTGTCGATAAACAAAGAAAGAAGAAAAACAAACTGAAAATGGAAGAGTTCGGGTCCCTCTTCCATAACACAGAAACATCTTTCCAACATGTGTTCAAGTTTGCTCTGAGCAATTTTAGTGTAACTGAGACAGAATTTGTGTGGGTTTGTGTGTGTGTGTGGGTTTGTGTGTGTGTGTGTGTTTGGTTATGTGTGCGTGTGGAATTAGGACAGTGTCATGTATCGTGAAGTAAGAATTTAATGGTGCCAGTTAATAGAAAACAGACAGGGGGAGGCAGATAAACTGCAGCAGACCACACGGAGAGAGTGGATAAACACTCTCTCAGTTTAGTTCCTGAATGCAACTGCAACTAATGCAAACTGATTAATATTTAGAGCTTTAACATGTTTTACCAGTTGAACTGCTTTTTAGCAAAATGGTATTGCTGAGGAGATTTGTTCCTAGATAAAAAAAGGCTACGAATTAATTATCAGAATGGTTGTACCTTCTTTTCCTGAGAATTTACTGATCAATAGTTCAAACAGCTATACAGTGTAATTTACCAAAACCAATCAATCAATGTAGTGAAGATATTTCAGTTTAACCCGTGGGAATGAAAATAAACTGGACGACGTGGAAAACAACGACTGATGAAATGTGTAACTTGAAGGTGCATAAAATTAAGTCAAGGTCCAGTTTTCAACAAATCGTTCACATCAGTTCACATCCCCATCCAAGAATCTTTTGTAGCTTTCAAGTGTCAAAACAATGTCATAGTTTCCTTTCAAGCGATGATGTTCCTTTAAAAAGATATATTTAGAGATTGTATTTAGTTATTTGCTGTGTAAAATTATAGGACAAAGCTGACATGTAGGATAACCATATTATATTGTCATATATTATTATTAGTTCCGCATTGTTGTAGTCATAACAGTCGCGGCGGGCGCCATGACTCTCTTTCACCAGGAAGAGGGAAGAGAAACGTCATGTTCTTTCAAAGAAGGACACTTATTATTCAACATAAACATAAATGAACAGAGTGTGGAATCTTGCTGTCGAAGAAGGGAGGAGATGAACACTTGACTTGCGAAACCGTTGGGAAATGTACGGTGGGGTTTCCACAGTTTGCTAATTCGGTGGACAAGGGATGGGAATGAAGGAAAGAGTGCGGCGAGCACTTGTACCTCAGCCCCAGCAAGCAGCTAGGTCCAGGAAGGGAGTTGCTTTACAGCCGCCCAATCTTTCCCCGCTGACCCGGAGCAGTTAATGGTGCACCGATTTCAATTTTCCCAGCTGATCAACGATTTCTTTAAAGTCTGAATGGCCCATACCGATTTTGGCCTTTTCCGTTTTCTTTTACTATAAAGTTTAAATATCATGAAGAGTAACGTATTTGAACGCTCCTTATTTTAATGGATTACAGTGGAAGTCCGAGGCACAAAGAAAACTGATATTATTTAAATGAAACATGGCTCAATTCGATTCAGACAGAGAACCCCTTGTGTATTCAGACCGAAGCCCGGCTGTTTGGAGCGCGTTGATCAAGAGGAAGTTTCATAGCTGCTGTTATGGTCCAATCAAACTTAAAAGTGCTGACCGTAAATGAGCTTTTTCCACCTACATACTGAATAGATGCTAAGCAGAGACCCCAATATCTGTTGAAATAACAGATTTAATTGAGAATCTTTGGAGATCAGATGTCTGAAATCTTACTGGATTCTAGTTTTTACTCAATGTTCAAGCTTCAGCCAATAACATCCCTGTTTCAAATTATCTTTTTGATTCAACGTCTTTCAGCACACAAGTATCCCACGGAGTAAAACACAGAAACACACACATACCCTTATAATTATCTGTGCACAGCATCACAACCAAAGACATTTACAGGCAAGACCCTAATGAGAGGCAGAACAGTGTGTGTGTCTGTGTGAGGAAGAGGTCCTGAGGAATGCCAGGAATGTCAATTGTTCACTTTGGGAAGTAGTGATGGGGGGCAGACTATTGTGTTTCTGGGTTCCTGGCACTGCCGCTCGGTCTTGCCGCACTCTCCAGGGACAAAAATCTAAACAACGGGATGTGTGTGTGTGTGTGTGTGTGCGTGTGTGTGTGTGCATGCTCTGTATGTTGTTTGTGTCTGGGCTTCCAGAGCTTCGAACAACAAGCATCCACAAACTAAACTAAAAGAGACAGAGAGAGAATATCTGCAGAAACTCTTCCGGGAAAAGATCAAAATGAATGCTTCACATGAACAAGAAATTAAGGACACAGATGCCCCTGCTACTGGAAAAAAATCCAGCCACATAACCTCTACCGCCACACATATTGCTCTATTTAGTGAACACTTTCATAAGGGAAGTGTCCAAACACACACACACACACATACACACCAACACCACAATTAGAGCAGGGTAATAGATGAAGACAATGAGAAGCCCATGAAAATGGTTTCAGTTCAAATATTGTAAAAATGTACCAATTACTAAATGCACACCTTTAGGGCTTGAGCAAAGTATGTGTGAAATGACACCGAATACATCCCTGTTTTGAGGGGATCTGAATCAAACATAGACCCTATCAAACCTGTTATGGAGAGGTGGACGGACCAGGGTAACCTTAAATGCCCCCTGTAGCAAAGGAATAAAGAACAAGCTGTGGAGCCGAGCAATGCAGCTGAAGCAGCTGGCTGTTAACATCGAGCCCTGACACGGACTTCATTGATTACTCAAGCATTAATAACTCCAATGTTACTGTTACTGTTGTTCTTTAGACTTATTGCATAAGTTATTGGCTTTTTTTGGTATGCCTTGTTATTTGTAGAACCCAGGAAATGCACTGGCCACCTTAGTGACAAATAAGGTTAGCACTTTGAGATTTGATCCAAATGTAAAGTGCATTATAAATTAAATGTATTATTATTATTATTATAAAGGGAATCCAAGTGAATGAAGAGATATTAGAAGAGGAAGAGAGTCAAGCGGAATATTTTCGAGAATGGCAAATTAGAAATATTCTTGATCTGTGGCTCAGCTGGATATTAAACTTCCAGCCTGGTATATTATGAGGAGCTCTGTGATGAGCAAGTGTGCACAGTAGATTTATGAATGTTTTCTGGATCCAGAGAAGATGATGGGGGTCAAAAACATGTGGAATATGAGAAAATGTCTTATCACAGTAGCGGCACTACAATACCACAAATTTATACATTCACCTGAAACATCACCCATCATCACACATCAGCCCCCGAGTGTCACATGAGAAAAAGAAAACAAAAACTTAAGTCTAGTCTACCAGACAACATTGACAGATTCTCTCACTGAGGTTTGTGACAGTCAGAATGTCGGGTCATGACAAGGACTCTGAAAAAAAGAGTAATCTAACAGCATTTGTGATGTCTGTGTTGCTGAAGCTGCAGACGCATTTGAAATCCAGAGTACTGATTCATTCTGGTTGTGTTTGTTTTTATGATCCTCCATCAGGTGGTTCAGTGGTCCAAGATAAAAAAATTAAATAAAAAATTGTGGCAGACCGAAATTTTTAATCTAAGCAAAGAAATATGAAATCCAGAATCCTAAAGCCCTACATCTGTCCATGTTAAAAGGAGTTCAAAAATCTTCAATTCAAATCAAGTTCTTTCTGTTCCCCCATTGTTTTTCATCTCCCCTTCCCTGGCCACTGCTGGGACAGAATAAATGTTTAGTTAATGTGCAGCAGAGATGACAGAGTGAGCTCAGATGAAAGAGCCGTCAAATCATCAAACATGGTATCAGCGTCTCTTGTAATTATCATTTTCATTTACATATGGCCGCTCCTCCTGCTGCTGGGAGTGTTGCCACGTAACTCCAGAAAAACGTGAATCAGAGTCTGTGTAATATTTCCTCCTGTGCTGCCCTGTAATCTGAAAGCTCTTCTTTTCCAACCTTTTGTTTAGATGTTCTACCGAGTTCCAGAGAGTTTCCTCGGTTTTACAGGACGTCCTATGAGAGGATGTCAAAAAAATAAGACCAACATGGAGAGAAAGAGTTTTGGCTGCTGCTTAATGAAGAAAACGATGAACACAACTGACACTACCAGATTCAAAATCTAAACTGGAACATAAGGGGCCCCTTCAGATCATTTCTCTTAAATACATGGACACAACATGCAAGAACAGCAAAGACTGCTTCAGGCACACAGAGAACAAGAGAAATGTCTTGGTAAGCTGAAAGTGAACAAAACAAAAAGGCCTGAACATCTCTTGATCTTAAGTATTTCACTTGAAACTGTACTCTAAAAACAGCACATGGAATCCATGTATAATTAATTTGAACCACAAACTGAAGCTTCAACAAAGTATCTGCTCCCTGTGTGAGAAGAAACAGGAGGAGAACTGCTAGATCCCTACAAATTGACTTCCACTGGGCTACTGGTGTGACGTTTCTGGCCAGACTTTCAGAAACAGACTCTAAGGAGTTGGCATGAGGGCCCAAGCTCCTCTAATGGGACATGTACTCACAACCCAGCATCATGCTGCTGGATCGGTGTTCACCTGAGAACACTGGCGATTGGGCAGGTCCGCCATTGGTGCCCGGTTCTCTTCCCAGATGAGAGCAGGTTCACATTGAGTTAATGTGATTGACATGAAAGAGTCTGGAGACGTTTTGGTGAATGTTGGTGAATGCTTCCTGTCCTGTGGGACCAGTACGGCATTAGATCAGTTACAGTCTGGGGAATCAGATCCTTGGAGGGTCTCACAGACTTCCAATTGTCAACTTCTCAGTAGCATTGTCAGACCTTACACTGGTGCAGTGGAGGCTTGGTTCTTCTTGGTGCTGGACAATGCCCAGCCACAGGTGATCAGAGTGTGTAGGCAGTCCCTACATGATAAAAGTATTGATGCCATTGTCCCCAATTTTTACCACAGACTTTCCATGAGCTCAGATCCCAATCTGTGATTTAAGTGTTCCCTTAATTTGTTTGTTTGTGTGTGAATGCATCGTTTTACTGTCCAGCATTCCAAAGAAAAACCCTGCCACTCTGTGGCTCTGAGCTAATCAGCGTTCACAGCGCTATCGACTACCTACACCTTACAGTTCAGTCAGTTCGCATAAAATTAAACTAGTTTAAGCTTTTGGATGCAAAGATCGCCCCAGTTTGGTCCCAAAACCTAACCCTATATGTTTTAAACTTAAGTATACTTCTAAATGATGTTTTACTGAAGAAATAACTGGCAAGTCATAGAGATGATGTTGTGCTGCAAAAAATTATACAAACAGCGGCACGTTGATCATTATTTAATGCAGTATATAAAGGCTTAAAGTCAATCCTAACAGTAACCCTAACCTGACCTCATACTGTGCACACCAGACCTGCCAGGACAAACCAGTAACCCACACTACACATTATTGTATTAGTAAACAATTTGCTTTCTGTGTGTTTATGTAAATATTTGTTGGCGCACACCATTATCTTCCTGAAGTTTATCCTGGTTGATTGACAACCGACCCTAACCCCTTTTGGAAAACAGCCATAATTCCAAAATTGCCAGATTATTCTTTGGAGAAAGGTGTCCTTTTAATCTCTCTAGTAATTTTAGCTTCCTTTAGTAAAAGGAACAGAGAAAGTCACAGTCTTATAAATATGAAAAGGCATATTAAGCAATTAGAAATGTGTCTGCATGCCTGTCAGTATAAATGCATTCATTAACATTAATATGAAGACCTGCATCTAAAGAGCCCTTTTCTCTTCCATCAGCAGCTGTAAAGAAACTGTTGGATCTTTGTCTGCTTTCCATTATGGCCACTTCTTTTCACGCAAATTTTACCAACGCATTAGTCCAAGGTGGACAGGAAGTATGTGTGCGGACTTTGGAATGAACAGGAAATTATGGTCCTCCTGCCTCTTCCATGACTGCCCTCCGAGAAAACTGACACACACAGTACATTTGGATCAAACAGAAGGTCTGCAAAAACAGGAAGTACTATAGAAGAAACATTTCCAGGTCAGGGCAACAAAACATCCTCCACATTCTTTCCATTCCAGAGAAATCATCAGTCAGTTAAAAACACCCGTAAATGTGGAGATAAAAATATGCCTGCTGTTTAACTGGCAGCATCGCAGCTTTGGAAAGAGTGTGGAGGGCTGAAAGGTCACAGGCTTTTTTAAGATTCCAGCCAAAAGGACTAAATACATGAAAGATGGGATGTCGTTTGTCCATAAATGTCAAATTTACAGCTAATTTTAGAAGTCTCCAAACAACAAGAAATGCACCTGGGGTGTTTTCACACATTCCTCCATTGGTCCATTCTCTGACTTGTCAGTTCTGGACCAAACTGAAGGTGTGAAACCTCTGAAACCACTTCTAAATTTGCTGTTTCAAAAGCCGTTTTGGCCTTAAAAGCTCCTGAAATTTTGGGTTGATCAAGAAACTTACGACGTTCCATTGGAGAAATTGTGAGAAAATAATCACTGAATTTAAATGTTTTGGTGAACTTTTCCTTTAAATGAACTTTTCTTTATGTTTCTGTTAGAGTACACTATATATTTTCTGAGTTAATCATGGCGATAATTTGGAGAAAATAAAACACCAGTTAGCAGCAGTGTGGTTGCTTTTACCATATTGTTAAAATGTCAGTAAAGCATCAGTCCAGGAATAAAACTAAAACACTGCTGTCCTCTTCATCTTCTAGAACTGCTGGGAAGGCCAGTAAATTCCGTTGGTTTGCCAAATTTAGCCTGCCGGCCATCTCTTTTTACAGCAGAACCAGAAAAAGCAACCAGTCTGAACTGAATGCATTTCATTCAAAGAATGAAGGGTGGTGGGTAAAATCTATCTAAGAGCGAATAAGATACAGAAGGCTTTTCCCATTCTATGAGAAATGTCTGATACATTTCACTCCCGTATAACTTTAATACAAATCTCGATGTTTTAGGGTGACTTACACCATATCAGGCAAAAGGCTATAATGTTGTGGCTGATCTGCTTATAATTAATTCTATCATGTAAATTTTTCCTCGCCGGCTTCCTGTGAGCAAAAAACCCATTTACTCAGAATTGGTCCTTCAGTAAAATACTTTACAGGGGGAAGCCCGGCATGTGATATCCTGATTTCAGAACTCTATGTAACTCTTCTACACCTCAGTTGAGGTTAAGTGAGTTTTAATTGAGCTTACAATAACAGAAAAGGCTTCGAGGCAAATTTGTCACGCTTATGAAAATACATGTAGTCATGCGTGTAGCCACATATAAAAACATACACGGAGGAGTTGCCTCAGCTTGGCAGTCAGGATGAAAACCCTCTGGCTGGCAGCCATCCATGAAGACCAGGTAGAAGAATGAAGAGACATGTGCATGAAAACACTGTAGGTTCAGTCATTCAGTCACATTAACATCTCCCCAAAATTTTCCTCAGGAACTATTGATAACCTCAAAGATTCACTGCGTATAATTTAAACTCAATACATTGAAAAAATGGAATATAATAATCATAACTACAAGTTTTGTAAGTAATCAGCCGCAAAATAAAAATATTTTTTTACCATTATTTTAGAAATATTCCTTTCTAGGGAGGGAGATTTTCAGAGACAGTGTTAAGAGAAACCAATCACTGGATCTAAAGAGCAGCATAAAGACGATGGAGGAAATGCGTCACGTCAAGGTTTTAGTAAAACAGACCAGCGCTAACGTGTGTGAAATTCAAAAGGCTACAGATTCTCCACAAGGGGGAGCTATTTGGTCTAGTTCTGAATGAATCCAGCTATGCCAGGGAGGGGCTAGAAAGTGAAAGTGAATAACCTTAACTGGAAGAGGATGATAATCTGATAAATCCCAAAGAAAACTCACTTGTATTCATTCATTTTCTACTTTCATACATGTAAAACAAAATCAAGCCTGAAAATATTTTTGGTGTATATAGCCTATATTGTTATGCTCTAACTTTTCTATTGTGCTTCTAATACTTGTACATAGTATAACGTGTGGATCTTTGCTGCTGTAACACCGAAACTTCTCCGCTGTCGTACGAATAAAAGATTATCTTACCTTAATAATCATACTTAATAAAACCATCTTGAAACATTGCAGGTTTGAAGCTACTCGGCCTTTACAGCACAGAAGGGTCGAGGAACAAAATGCAATGTGAAATGGATTCAATATAAAAATCATCTAATGTTGTTTTCCCCATCAGCTCTAAGCCGCACTTATGGTAATGATAAGTTTTTGCTTTTGCAGCCACAACTTTGCCTTTGTGTTTCAGTCTTTCAGCTTCCGTTAGTGTCGTTTCCATCAAGTGAACGAGTTTCATTGGAAAAGCTCATTTTGCACTGACAGACAAAGTTCGCAGACAAAGTTCGCATAAAGCTGATGACAGGTTTACTTGCGTAAAATCCTTTCAGCAGTAATGAACGGTCAGCCTACATATATTTGACTCAAAAGTAATGATTATTAGGTTCTGCTTCTGTTGTATGAAAACCGAAGAAGCAGTATTCGACGTCGTCTAGTGTCAAATCAGCTAATACTTTTCAAGATGTAAGAATTTGGCACTTTGTTCCTGTTATTACAGGTTCTCTTTTGTTTAGTACATTCTGTTCTCCTTACACAGAGCGGGTTAAGATCATAAAATAACTATGAAATAAGAACTACATCACTCTCACCTAGCAGAGTGTTTTTCATACCCAATAATGACCTACAAAGTCAAAAAAGGAAACGTCCATCCCGTCTCATGGCACCAAGAGGCCCTTTGTGTTATGAAAAGAGGTGTTAATGAGTTTTGACTAGGGGTCGTTTTCCACTGTAAAAGCTTTACAAAAAGGGCCAAGTGTGCAAATATGAGCACTCCGTCATTCCTGGGCAAGCAGTGTGTGTTTTATGTGTATGTGTAGGCTGTCAGCAGAATCCTACTGTAACATCCAGGAGGGTTTTTTTCATCTTACAGTAATGAGTAAAACCTGGCAAGAGGTTGCCAGTGCAATAGGGTCCCACCCAAACACCAAAGCCGAGATCGGTTATTACTGTCAGTAACCTGTCAATCAAAGTGAGTTTAATACAAGTGCGCGGTCACCATGGTTATAAGGATCCTGCCAGAATACAAATACGACGGTATGGAATGAGTGATGCACATTCAGACCATAAAAGAAACACACATTCGTTCACATACACAGATTATAAGTTATTACACTGCTGTTAAAGAGCAGGTGTTCTGGTTACATTCATGGCGAGTTGAAGGCTGACAAGCTGAGAAATCTCTTCTGAGCGTGAAAGAAACCCATCAGGTAGAATACTTTTCAGAACTGAAAGGCAAAGCCAATGAAAAAGCAACTATTCAACTCCCTATACTTGATTATGGATTGGGTTTTGGAGACGCATGTGTCTTTAAACCGTCCTCTCCTCCTCTAATATATAAGATAAGATAAAGATAAGATAAACCTTTATTAGTCCCACAACGGGAAAATTGCCCCTTCAATCTTTATGGTAGATTAAATAAATAATCAGCATCAATGCTTTTCACTTCTTCTTTTTACCTTATCACTGTTAAATATCTTGTTTCTTTCTACCCATGTGTCACTACACAACGTTTTTATCTTCCGTCACATTCCCCTTTAACTTCCTCTAATTTGTCCAAATAGTCCAAAACGTGCTTTCACACCCCCAACAAACTGAACCATGGTTCAATTTTATCCCAGGAAGGTTTCACACCTGCAATTTTCACCCAGACCCAGATGAAAGGGAAAAGTCTGAACTTAACAAAGGAGGTAGGAAAACGTCTTTAGGTGCAAAACTTGAATTATCCTCGCTTGCATGGCAGTGATTTGGGTTTAAATAAAGAGGATTGTGCTCAACAGTCGGATTGGTGCTAAAGAAAGCTCCTTGAACAATGTGTTTTGCCACAGATGCGAGAGACAATAACTGGATTAAAACACTAAAGTAACCAGGGTAAAAAAACATATATTACAAACATAAGCAAAAAATACCATCTAATAGGCCGACTGTTGTTTGCACCAAATGAGACAGATTCGTGCTGCGCTTTATTTGCTGTATTTAGATACTTAACTCTCATCATTAATGTCACCGAGAAACATCTGCATCACTCCGGCGTATAGCCCGAAGTACACAGAAACATTATATACAAAGTATCTTGCTACTATTCCTCTACGGCGTAGAGTCAGTTACCGCGGTAACTGACTCTGCAAAGTTAACCTGCAGCAAGCGGGTTATCTTCAAGGAAGCCTGACGTTGTTCTCCTCCGTCTGAGCCTGAAGCAGAGCTGCAGACGTGACGTGTCTGTCAATCACTTGTCAAATTAATAGACTGACGTCAGGAGAGAACTGAGAGACCCAGATTATCTATGCTTTTTTGCGAATTTATGACTACTTGCGGCTTTGCATTGACTTTGAGTGATAATAACGCATCGCACTCAGTGTGAACGTAGCACAACAAAAAAAGCAATAAATGCTAAACCATAACAAATACTGTCACCACATAACTCTTTGTTATATTATTCCGATTGACGTCATTCACCGGTAACAAATAATACCCTAATAACAAGAGCGAGCTCGTACAATATATTTATAAACTTATAAGTATATAACGTATAAATTTATGTACATTGTTAGCCGCAAAATCCCTGAAAATATCGAGATATCACTTTTTGCCAGGAGCACACACCCCTTCTTGGAATGTTGATATGGTAAGACATTAGAGATAAAACTGAAGCTTATATATAAAATAGTAATTTTATGCATGGTCATGGCGCTTTATATGTGCCATTTCATGGAAATTCTAATAAAACAGTGAATAAAAACAGTCGGAGAAGCTGTTGCCCTTACATTTGGAACACATATGGACCTACACACACACATACACACACACACACAGACACACACACACACACACACACATAGACAAACAGAGCGTTGGGAAAGCCCCGTAGAGTCAGACAGCAATACATACCAGACACTGACACACACACACACACACACACACACACACACAGACACACACACACACACACACACACACAGGGGATTCAAAGGGGTGGCATGTTCATAACCAGCCGAATTCCTACAGACATCGACGTCTCTCCATTAGTAACCCTGTTTGCCTTCACGCTGTATCTCATGTGTGTAAATGCCGATCTGAATGTGCGTGTCCCGCGGCTGCATGCCCCCCCGTCTCTGCCGGCTGCAGAAACAGGAGCAGAAAAATCAGCAACAATTTGGGAGCTGGACGGCTGATCTGGTTTCAGAGCCAGAAGACGTTCTGCTGCCAAACAGCTGTCTGAAGCTCTCCCAGAACAAAAAGGAATAGTTGGAGAAGCAAATAAACACACTGGTTTTGAATCGGAATCCAGCTGGGAGTAAGGGAGGGAATACCAGGGAGGGTGGAAAAGGGGGAAAAAATAATGAATAAAAATACTTAAGTTTAAATATAGTGTAAACATTTTAAACATAAGCTGCACTTCCGCGTGCATCCACTTAGTGGCAACACCACATTATAATGTAATAATTGATAACAACCACCGAAATGAATTTGAATGAATCAACAATTATAATAAATTGTCTTCTGATCTGATGTTTCTGATCGTGTATGAAGTACGATCTGACATGTCCCACTTGTCAGTAGATAAAACGTTTTCAAAAAATGTGGTCTTGATTAGGTGTTCTCTGTATTTCTGGTGGACTTCACAGAGTAGGAGGATAGTGGGATTGTAATCAAATCAAACTGTATTCAATGAACATTGTTTTGCATCGCTGGAGATTATTTGGGCTCCCAATGCTTAGCTGGCTTCTCTGGAAATTTCAGTCGTTTACAACATTTTTTAAGTATTGCTTACGTGAATCTGAATTTCAGAGTGGTGATCCAAATCTGTGGGTACCAGAGCCACCATTGTGAGATTCAACTCTGCTGCTGATTGTAACCGATGTTAAAGGACTTAAGTTCAAGTCAACGTTTAATTCTTTACTTTACCCTTATTGTTAACTACTGGCACTCAGAAAAGTATTCTTTTATATTTTCCATAGCTTAGCTAGTGTTTAAATTACAAGTTTTTGCTTCTGTTCATTACATGTGAACTTGTTTATTTTGCACTTTGTTGGAATTACTGCAAACCTATGGTAAGATAAACAATATGTTTAAGGCAAACATACATGTTTTTTAGTAAGTTATTTTGGAAGCAGCTTTTTCGGTTTGGTTAAACAATTATATATATAATTCTGAAAAAAACAAAGCATTGCTGATTTGATTATTAATGTCTTTCAATCACGATAATGTACACCTGTCCGTCTTCTTTCATGTCCTTACTCTTTCTTTCAGGTCTTATTGTGCCTACCAATAGTTGCACTTGACATCATCAAACTCTGTGCTGTCTTACAAACTCTGCCCTCACGATCAGATACCATACTTTTACGTTTACATTTAACAACAGATGGCTTAAACAGTTGTACAACTTGTTTGATTGTATGTAACAAATAAAGGCTTCTAATACATCTCCTTGAGTTAATTCACATGCACTAGATTTGGATTAAATCAGACTAATGGTTGAGAATCATGGCCTAACAATTATGGAGATAAAGATCCATCTAGTTTCGGAAACATAGAACTGAACTTTCCCAAAATCGCTACAGTTCTTCCTCACACTAAGTTCCAAGTGAGCATAGAATTTGAAAACGATCCATCAAATTGTGTTTGAGTTATCGTGTTGACAAAAAGGATCTGCAGTGGAGGCCGGGATGATTCCATAATATCGCTGACATTTTGGGTATATAAAAATTGGAATGGTTAAAAAACAGCCTGTTGTGTTAGTTTTGACATATATCCATCGACATAAATTACCTGGACCTTAACCATCGTCAAAATAAAAACCTGATTTCTGCTATTTTAATTATTTATTAATTAATACATTATTTTATGTTACTGGGGTCTGTTAACCACATACTCCAAACAACAGCATGTAAAACCTCTGGTAATGACTTGGAATCCAGTTGACTAAAAAGGTCTTATTTGCGGATAATTTATACTTTACTCATTATAAAATGCTAAATTAAGTTTTTTTGGACATAGGATACAAATATGAGGGTTGAAACATTTTTGGTAGCAAGTAGATTTCATTACAGGAAACTAGGGTAATTTTACAACAAAATAAAGGTAATAAGTATAAAAGTGATGAGGGAGCCAATAAATCATAGTGGAGGTAAAAGAAAAAATAACACAAGAATTATATTTATTTAGCTTCAAACTATGGAAGTGATCATAAAAATAAAATATAGCTGATAAGAGAGGCTAAACTGAAAATCTGATCAGATAAAACTGATATTTGAGGTTAAGGGCTCTAAAGAAAGGGACATAGAAAGAGTGGAAATATAACCACCATTAGTTCTGCTTCCTAAAGCTAAATAGCAGATGGAGAACAGCGGAAACAGCCTCTCCTCCTTTACCAACTAAGGTCACAGTAGATAAACTTTAAAGGAGATTAAATTAATCTTATGTTAATCATATGTTATACGAAGCATGTATGTGATGTGAAACAAGTAACTCATTGTGACGAATCCACAAAAAAACTATCCCTCCAACCTTTTTAAGCATCGTTCAACTATTACTTTCACAGTTTAATGTTTTGCTAGATCATCTATTTGGTCTATCATCTGCAAACTTGGGTTTATCAAACAACTGATAGACCCAAATCTGGGTTTTGGTTTCTCGCGTGTCACTGCTTGATAACTTTTTCTTCATGAGGTGTGTTTAGGCAGGCTTGTTTACATTACAGCCACACAAATCTGCCATAAGATTAAAACAACCAGCCTGATTTTAAGACACCAAACAGCTGTTGTGATGTCACTGTGATGTCACTATTTGTTCTGACACCTTTCAGTCAGGAGCAGAAGCTCTTCTGTGGAATCTGACAACATGGGCTTGCATCGTTTCCCACACATATCAATGGGTGTTGACGCCCTTGATCCTTTCAATGGTTCAGATTTTCCTGTTTTCAGCTCATCATCCTCAGGACAAAATGTTCACCGCTGCTGAATATATCCACACACTGACAGGCGGCATGATGATCAGATTATCAGATTATCAATGTTAGACACTTCAATTGTCAGTATTTCTAATAATATGACTGACAGATGTGTGTCCTGAGACCTAAATATATCCCTTGCATTCAACATTGAATTCCATTGCTAATATAATGGAGCTGGTATGGTGCATGTGCTCAAAGTGTGCACGTATATGTGTAAGGGTCTGTGTAAGTGTGTCGTGGTATCAGGGAAAATTGATAGAAGATCTTCATTTCCCTTGCAGGCGATGCAGCGTGACTTTCTTTGCTGTTGCTGGGGAGAGCAACGTCTGGAATACCCTTCTGAGCCTGATGTCGCCGTGACCAAGATCATCTTGACCGCTCAAAGCACTTTAAAACACGAGCCAGCATTCAGTCATACAGTGACGACAGAAGATAACAAGCAAGGAACCTCCCGCTCATCCGGAGAGATAACCGGATGACCTCTGCACTTCCTGAGCAACAGCTGCCCCTAATAGGGTTATCACAGAAGTGACACTCGCAGCAGTGAGTGACACATAACATCACAGAAAGTCGTCCGGGAGCCGCTGATTCTACACAATGCATGACTCGGCATGACTCGGCATGACTCGGCATGCATTGTGTGACTATGGTGAAAAATGATGTAAATGCACTTAAGTTCTGCACAGGAAACTGAAAAAGATTTATTTGTTCAATTCAATTCCTTTGACATTCAGGCGCTGTTATATGTACTTACTTAACACAAACATAACGCCACACATCCTCCCCTCCCCTGTTCATCTGAACCAGCAATTCTTCCAACACCCCGTCAGTCAAAAGTAAATTCCTGTGAAACACTGCCTTGAAGTATGTTTGCATGCCAGGACAGCAGACTTGTTCACCTTCCTTCCTACATCCAGAGCGTCGGTAGGAAGAAGGACCAAACAACACACCACATCCGTTTCGGAAGACAAACTAAATATTTACTTTGAAGTCATGAAACTATTTTCGATCTTAACAATGATGGCAATGCCTGAGAGTGCAAGTCGTTTCATATTGTTGTGGATTGTTTACCTCCTGACTGTGAGCTTCAGTATGCGGTACGACCCCTTAATGAGGATGAGGGCTTCCTGTCTGCTGCCGTACAGCGCCGATCCATTTATGTTAATGAGCTCATCCCCGACTCTCAGCGTCTCACACTGGGCAGCCTTCCCGCCGTCCTCGATCTGGAGAGAAAGATGTGAACTGGGTGAGTTGGGCGACGAAAGCTGGGAGGCAAACAGAGGGACATTCAGATCAAGGAAAAAGTGACTGGACTCCTTTAAGACCCATTTTTGGAGACATTTTTCTTTAACTCTCTGTGTCCGTATGGCAACAGCCCCCGAAAGATCTCCAGAACAGCCTGAAACCCATCACATTCCTCTGTAACAGAGTTTCTGTGCCACATTGTTTACTGGGGGTCACGCAGTGGTGAACCTGTTCCATTAACACATTGCCGGGATGTTTCACTGCATTTTCTAAGGCAGCAGTGGGGTTGAAACATTGAAGAGTGTGTGTTGCAGTGTGGTGTGAGCTTTGAGTTCAGTCGTAAATCGCATCTAAAGACATTAAGATGAAAGAAAGAGAGGAAGTGAGAAAGACATGAACACAGAGATAACCGGAGTTTCTGACCGACTCCAGAATGGACCAAAGACGGGAACCAACTAGGACCATTCAAAAGTCAGGGATGTTCTATCATCTGTGAATGTGAGCAAACTAGCATTGGAATAAAAAACTGTAATCTTTAGAAACGAAATCCAAAAAACTAAACAGCAGTAGTAATTGGTTTCAGCTGCACTAGACAGACCCCCACCTGACTCCTACCATCCATCTTCAATCACATCATCACTTCGAGAGACCATAAGCATAAGCAGGAAGTTGGCTCATAGGGCTCAGCACTAGAACACTATGCCAAAATCAAAAGAAATTCCAGAGGTTCTGGGAAGGGTTCCAAAGCTATTTTTCTAAGGTTGTTGGACTCCACAGATCCACACCGAGACACATTACCTACAAATGGAGAAGACTTGGAAGAATAGAGGACCTCCACTAAAAGTGGCTAACCATTCAAAATTTCTTTAAGCGCTCGATCGAGGAACATTCCAGAGGTCATAAAAGATAAAAAAAATAAAAAATAACCCTCTCTCATCTCAATTAAAGTAATTTTTCATGACTCCGCTGTAAGAACAAGGCAAAAATGGCCTCAAGTAAGAGCGGCGACAAAGCAACCACTGCTAACCCAGAAGAACATTAAGGCTTGTCTGATTTTCCCACAACACACCTTGATGGCCCTCAGAGTTTTTGAGAGAATACTCTATAGACTGTTGAGTGGAAAGTTGAAATGTTTGAATACGGGGGTCCCGTTACATCAGGTGTGAACCAAACACAGCATTCCACTAGCAGAACATTACACCTACAGGCAAACATGGAGGCAGCAGTTTGTTGTTATGGGGACGTTTGCTAATTTGGGGCAGGACAAGTCGACATAGTTGTAGGAACCTGATTCCTGCTCTCATCTAGAAAATCCAGAAGGAGAATGTCAGGTCATCAATCTGTGACTTGCTCAAGCTCAAGAGCAAAAAGAAAAAGCTACTACTGAACTACTCAAAAGAAATAATACGTTTTGGAGTTACCTCGTCCGATTGTGAGCCCCGTTGAGATGCTGATGATTTTGTTGTAAGTAAAAACTATCTATATGGGTTTTAGCTCGAGGACAAACATGACATTAAAAAAGATGAATGAAATGATCACTGTGCTTTTAGAAGTATTCTCGCATTTAAAATGCACCCAATAAAAAGTCCGATCTTGCTTTTCTCACCATTTTTAGGCTGTTCAAAATGTGTTCGGATGCTTCAGGGTATACCGTATATACAGGAACAAATTCCTGATTTGACTCGTCCTTCCTTCCTTCCATTATTTATTCACTCATTCTCTGGACACTCCTGTCAAAATCAGAGGAACGCATGTCGAGGAAACACATCACACTTTATGGTCTTAGGATTTTACAGTTTCAGGATTTTACAGCATGTGTGGGGGGAGTTTTTGTCTGTGAGCAAACTCTAACATAAATAAAGATGTTTCATGTTTGAACTTCCTACCATGCTCCATTGGACAGGTTGCTGGCATCAATGTCGAAAGTTGGAAATTTTTATCTTAATACCACTAAAAAACCCTGAAGCAGGAGATTTTCTCACAATTTTTGTTTTTGAGGTCTTCTGATGTCTGTTTTTGTAGAAGCCGGTGTCCCACTTGGCCTTTTTAAAACCGGTGTAGGTGGACTGGGATCCAGTTCCTGTAAGTCTGCATATGATAAAATAAAGGAAAATACTTTTTCTTTTAATTTGACTTTAAGTACATTCATATAATGATTACAACTGTTGGCTCTGAAACATATCACCACAGATTTTTTTCTTGATGTCATCCGTTTTATTTTCCATTAACTCACACGGCAGCGATGGCATCAACGTTACTTTCAGTCATGTATGTTAGTAATGCATGGTGTCCATAAGTCAAAATATCATGATAACTGATTACTATTACTATGGTGGCAGAGAGAAAACGAGGGAGGGGAACGCCATCCAATTGACAAAAAAAAAAATTATTACCTTTTGTTATTTTTTGCAAAACACTGGACATTATCCCCAACCTAAAAATGGGAAAAGTACTATCTAGAGCCAGTGTTCCGTTTGTCCCGTTTGTGTTTTGGGTTACTGAACAAAAATGGAATGGCAACATGGTGTTAAAAAACTAGTAAATAATATTAGTGGACGTTTGTTGATCATAGTGGATGGTGATGTTTTGATGTTCCTCATCCTGCTTGATTGTCTTTTAGCGAGATGTGAATGCAAGACAAGCTTTAAAGCTACATTTCTGTATCTGGACTTGACACCCTTATAAATGAAGGGAAAAATTGCGACGACAGCGTACAAAGCTTTGTTGGTTATGTAAAAGTGTTGAGCTTCTTTCACACATATTCCATGGAGAACGCACACACACTCATAAACAAAGAGCCTTCGGCATTGGCTCAGTACATCTGAGAAAGTGTTTATGTTAATTTGTGTCTTAACGAGTTCTTCATTATGAAAACAAACCAGAAGCAGGAATGACTCATGTATGTGTGCAGAATGTTTAATAAAATGAGGAATGTGTTCACACACACTTACACACAACCTGATCCCAAAAATATATATTATTTTATTCCCCATTGAAAATAAAAAAAAACACTAAAACTCACTCTACAAAAATAACAAAATTAAGGACAGAAAAGTCCAAAATGGGACTAATAAAAAAGTAATCTGAAAACAATTTTTCCCTCACTCAAGCGAGTAACAGTATGTGTCTCTTTCCACTATTTCACTGTTCCCAGCCATTACCAAAGTACCACATGTATTTGCTGTGAAGTCAGATACGTCTGAAAACAGAACTGTGGCCGTGTCTAAGTTCACAACATCCTCCGGAGGCTGACGCCGACCACTCCAATAAACTTCCTCCACTTCCATATCAACGTCTTACTGACGTCCAAACACGTGGCATGTTGAGACTCCTATCGCTATCCATTTATCTCATTTGTCCAAGTTGAAAATTTTCAAACTCACACCATGTGACGAATGATGCATGCAATACACTCTCAGAGAATTAGAGTCATTTTAAAAACTATATTATTTCTTTGCATGAAAATCTCAAAATATGTAATTTGTAAAATGAGCCAAAATGAGCTCTGCAGGCATAATGGTTAGCATTGTTGCAAGTAGGTTCCGGTTTCATATACACCTGGGGTCTTTTTGTGTTGATTCTGCATGTTATCCCAATGTTTGCAGGGTTCCATCTGGGCACTCAGGCCTCCTTCTACAGTCCAAAAAGATGGAATTTAGGTTAATTAGCCACTCTAGTAGTTTGGTTCGATGTGTCCCCCCAGTGGACTGGTGACTCGTCCATAATGTAACCAGCCCCTCACCCAATATCAGTTCAATACCCATGACCCTTCCCAAAATACCCAGTTACAGAAAATTAACTGCTTATCATGGTAAAGTTTGGCTCAGCAAACATGTATAGTTTGAACAATATTTTCACAACAAGAACATCACCCTTGAGGGTCACCTAACTAAACATTTTGTAGCTCAGGAGTGGTTGTCCCGCAATCGTAATGTGGCCAGTTTGATCCCGGGACAGCCCACATAATCTACATGTTGTAGGGTGATTGACCAAGACCCTGAATGCCGGTTTACTCCCCAGCGGAGAAAGGCACAACGACTTATATTACAACCACTTTATGTGTTAAGTTTGGTTAAGTTGGAAAGTACAAATTTGTAAGATTTTCTCCAGACAAAACAGTTGAGGCTCACCTTAAAAATCCCATTTCCATGTAAATGTCAAAAAGTAAAATAGTGTAGGAAGTTCAAAATGTCAGGCAGCACAACTAAATGTTATGATTGATATACGAGTAAAGTTTGTTGAAGCCAATTGTGTATATTTTGGGAGATATGCACTGAAAAATAAAACTATTATGGAAAGACAGACAGATTTACTGATTTCATAAAAAATAAAAAACAGCATTGAAAATAAAACAGGTCTAGATAATCCGCCTGAAATAGAAACAACTCAATTGATGCATCTTTATCAATAAGGAGTATTTATTTCACTATGGTGCCATGTGATTCTTGTAAATGCTGAATAAACCTATTTTCAGCAGTGTGTTTGTAGCGATCGTTTGTGTGTGTGTGAGTGTGTGTGCATGTGTGTTGTGGGATGTCCAGACAGGGTGAGGTCAGCCCAGTCACTAGGGAGACGGAGAAGAAAGCCCTCTCTGTATGCTGCCCCACACACAAACACACACTCGGTTCAGACACACCCTTTTATATTTAGAATTGAAGGATGATTTCATAGTGGGTGTGCATGTACGCACGTGCATGCAGGTGGGTGTGTCTGTGTGTTTGTGTGAGGGTCAGTGTGTGCAAAGGCTAGGTCTTTACCATCATAACCTGCATAAAAACGGGGAATCCCCCTGTTGGTCACCAGTTGCCAGCTATCACCTGACACACAAACACACACACACACACACATACTCCAAACTGCATAAAACAGCAGCCTCTTTGTCAAAAACTGAAACGATCAGCTCCAGTATGAATGAAGATCTTTAACAGGGGACTATAAAGTTATATCTACCTTTGTTTGTCCTGTGGGCCATTGTGTGCTAAATTTATTTGTTGCAAAATATGTGCCTTGTCCGATATGCAGCGATCTTGTGACCATTAATACATGAATTAACTGTCAGATCTCTTTTCATATTTTTATTGAAGTATGCACAATTAGTTGCTTTCCTGCTTATTCAGGCTGCGAGTCTGTATCTATGTCTTTGTCTGTATCTCTTACCCCCACAAAGATTCATCCCTGCCATTCTTATGTTTTTTCACTGCAACCACGCTCCTTCACTGTTTCTTTTTTAAAATGATTCGAACCGGTAGTGAAGTCCGCGTTTAATTTTTCATTTTGTTTGTATGTATCAATGTTTCCCAAAATATTTAGAAAGACTGTTCCAGTGGAGTCCTCTGGAAGAAGATTTCTCATTATAATCTGTATAACAATTAAGTAAGGGCTAGGTAATTAAACGTAAAAAGTTTGAGATCTCGATTCAGACATACATACAATCTTATTTCTGAAATACCATTCTGCAGTATTCGAATTCATAACTGCGGAATGGTATTACAGCTAAGCCAACTATTCGTGTTCCAAATCACTGTAACGAGTTTGGCACGATAAGAGGTTGGCCTTATGGGTATTGTGTACTTGGGACACGGGGTATTATTGAAGTTAACTAATATCTTTTCTCTTTCTATCCCTTTATTTCTGTGTTTCATGAAATCTACTCATCTCTCTTGTTTCTGCATGGAGGAGATGCAGTAGGGCTGCAGGAATTTAACCCTTTAGTGTCCACATACATCTATCTGTGTTACACACAATTTCTCGTGTTTATAAAAGTGCTATACGATGTACACTGAAAGACAAAATCGTGGAAAGAATCCTGATCCAAATTCTAAACAAAACCCCCCCAAAAAATCTAAATCTATTCCCATTTGAGCTAATATTGACCAACTCTATTGTCAATTAAAATTTCCTGATTGTGAGAGCTCTAGTTATTAGTCTTTTAATCTAAACTCTTATTCACTCCACTTGCCATCTTCTCTTCCAGAATAGTGGCACTAAAATGAGCATGACAGTCAAGCAACATCAACCTCTATTCAATATTTTAGTCAGTGCAAACTACTCAAACGTATTCTGAACGTCAGGGTTCCAAATATAGCCGTCAAACTGACAAATTAACACCCTGCAAGAATCCCCTTGGTTCAGTGTAGCCCCCCAGTTACAGAAACCCTCAGTGAGGGAGGGAGTAGAGGCTCTCACAACCACCTGTTGCAAATCGAGTTCATGCTGACTCTATTGTAGCCAAGCATATTGCCTCTAAAATAGCAAGTTGTTTGTGAAAAGATGGAAAGGAAAGGCTCAAAAGATGAAAGTCCACGCTGGTAGAGCCAGGTTTCTGCCAAATCTCATGTTTTGAAAGTGTTTCGAAAGCATTGTAATTTCCACCGCTGGTTAAAGACCTGCTTATATATCTGAGTTTGAGTCACCCTTAGTTTGCCGTACTCTCCAGATTGAGTTCCAGGAGTGTGAAAGCATAACTGCACAAACTTACCTGTGCTCTATAAAAGAAAAAGAGAACCGCCAATGCCAAGGTTTTTTCAATTAATATTTTGCATCTTTTTCTATCTGAAGCAGTTGTTAAGCACTTTCAAATTAATATGTGGCTCTCGACCTTATAAATAAAACTGACTTAGTTGGACAAAGTACTTTGATGCTGTTCCCAGAGACTCTTCTGAGAAAAGGGAAATAAAATGCAGACAGATTTTTAAAAAAAGGGGGGAAAAACCTTGAGGAATCCATCTACAAGCCATTTAATCCAAGGCAGGATGAAGAGTGTTAAAGATAACACTTTGCACAATGCATTAATCTTGTGTCTCTCCTAAAATGTGGCTGAGACTATATAGGAGGTTTTTGGAAGATGAGGACAAAAACTTAGTGTGGATTCAGCTGGAAACTTGGATAATATTAGTTCTACCAGTTTCGGTGGAAAATATCCCAGTAGGAAAGTGATTGACGTGTAATGGAGTTGTCCAGGTGTCACAATATTTTAAATGTCAAAACTTTACTATTTTTAGTACTTTAAGGACTTCTAATCCAAACTGGCTTTAAAGAAGAGGTTGAAAGTTTTTTGATTTTGCCAAAAGAAACACAAGATTGATTTAGTAGCTGTTCAGAAGCTTTTGGTCCTGAGAGTTGTCTCGATTCATCAAATACCAAAAGGCCCCATTTTTTTTTTTGTTCTAAGGTTCTCATAGTTTCACATGTTTCCAAACAATCCCAAAGTTATACGAGAATTTGTTTGATATTCTTTATTTTATTAGATAGTAAACTCAATATCTTTGAAATATCTCTCCCTAAGAGACATTCTTCTCTAATCTTAATCAAAGTGCCTTTGTGTCATAAAACCTAACTGAAGTCAAGTGAGTGTGGTTTGTAGTTCGAGTCCACATGCAGTTTGCACACACTGCATCCTCCCGTGCTTTTTACAGTTGTCTGTTGTCTATGTTGTCTCCTAATTTAATCCAGGTAGCAAGTTCCCCCTTTCACACCGCGTGCTCAAGGCTGACCTGGTCCGTGTTTAGCAGCCATATATACGACCATGGTTTTCACAAAGAACCGTAAACTTTAGCGGTTTGGCCTTTCTTTGACATGAAAGCAATGTTTTCGGATTCAGGAAACGCAAACATTTAAATATGGTTCCCAGAGTGCAATCTTATGAAAACACAGACGTTTCCATATTTGTGTAAATGGGGAATTTCTGTGAAAAATGTGCTATCGCAGCCAAGCGTGAAGTGGGGCTTCCAGCCATTAGCCAAGTAGAGAACAACTACAGAGACAATATCGAACACAATGGTATTGTTTGTGCTGTAGACTGTTGAGTTTATAAATGCTCCCGCAACAAACTGTGCTGTTGCTGTACCATGACTATGATAAACGGAGAACCTCTACACTTTGGGGTTGGTCTTCTTCTGTGGTGTTGAATTTGAAAAGTTACTCCACTAACTTGGTACTATCTTGCATGCATATTACACAGTTTTCCCTGGATCTCTGTGCTCAAAGGTCATTTTTAGAATCATTTTTTCTGAACACGTAACTTTCAAAACGCAAAGACGTAACGTTTCCGTTTTTAGCAAAATTGTTGTCATGTGCCTTTTCCACCCCTCAGTTTAGTACATACAGAAATAGATTGGAGCAGAGGTAGTCAAAGAGACGAAATGCACATGTGTTTATTACTTACTTTACTTATTCCATGTTTAATAACATATTGCAATAGTGGAAAGGAACATTGTACGTATCATTTCTAACTGGCTAAGGCAATTAAGTGTTTCTTGCCCAAGTGAGGCGAATAGTCAGTGATGACATTTACACGACTAAAGTCATTACAGTGACTCTAACATTTGTTAAAGTATGGTGTGAACACAGCATTAATGTCTCCCTTTGGAAGAACAGCGGGATGCATATATGCGCGGTAACCGAATAAGTTCTCTTAAAAGTTCCAAAGACACACAACCTGCGTCAACCTCGGCCCTCTTGTCTGCGCCTTGTGAGCTTATCCTCCCTGTCTTACACCCACGCTCACACAAGGCCTTCTTTATCAGAGCGGGAGGAGGGGAATGGCAGAGATGGAAAAAGAAAAAAACTCCCACGCTCACACCAAAAACACCAGCAGCTAGATGTGTGTGCTGGCATGGTTACCGCCATCTAGCTCCATTTGTCGCTGATGTTGCAACTGGTGTGTGTTGTCCTTAAAGGGTGTTTCCATGAAATCATTAAAGGGAGCTAACAAGACAATGACGTCCAAAGCAGAGAAGCCTTTTCTCAGTGAAGTTGTAGAGTTAGGGCCACTTATTTTGAGTTGGAGACCCCAGGTCAGTGACACTCTGTGATCAAATTCAATGCATGAGTGGCAAAAGTGAAGATGAGGGGATACTAGGTGGGTTTACATGGACAGCTTGATTCAGAATAGATTCGGAAAAGACCCTTAATCTGAAAGAAAAAACTGCACGTAAAAAACCCTTTGCGAAAGAAAAGTCCCTTTCCAAATAAGATTTCATTCCTCTGCAAGGAGGAAGTCTAAATCCTTTCGGAAAGCCTTTCCAATTGCCAGTCGCTGCATGTAAACGCTGTTTCGGAAAGCTCTCTGTTTAAGTTGTATCTATCTATCCTGACGTAATGCTCTGCTGAGTTTTTTCAGCGCCGCAACGCAGCCTCAACAGTAGTGGTAGTGTCATTTACTCATCGTAACTTTGAAAGAATTAACATAGTTGGACAGTAAGACGGATGAAAAGTCACTTCCGCACATGCCCTCTTTTTCGTATTCTTCTTCAGGGAGAATGTTGGCGGTTGGCAACGAACTCACCGAAGCATTATCGCCACCTTATGAACGGGAGTGTAGATCGACTGCTCATGTCAGAAAGCTGTTTTCGATTAGGTGAGTCGATGCATGTAAACACCGGGAAAGAAAAGATCACAAGTCATGTAAACAGGCGACCGACATTGCAATTCGGAAAGATTTAATTGGGAAAGGAGAAAAGAGTCCCATGCAAACCCACCTAATGATAAGAAATGAAGGGAAGCAAAGGTAGGGGAAGAGGAGAATAGAAGGAGATACAGAGGATATATATAGACATAAGGAGACATGGGGAAAATAAAGAGAGATGGGGAAAGAACGGGAGAATTAGTGGAGGTGAATAGAGAGATTAAGAATAGAGGAAACGATGGAAAAGGGGGAGAAAGATGGGAGTGAATGAAAGAAAAAAAGGAAACAATGGAGAGAGTAAGATAGGAAACCGAATTTTCTATTTTTAGACATTTAATTTTGATTTGGCTCACTAGTCAATCAAATCCTTCAACATTCTGAGTCTCAAACATTATACCACAGGAACATCTTGCGGTTCGGTCACATGGATCCGCACTAACATGTGAGTAAACACTCACTCTTTCCCTCTCTCTCAGGTTAACAGTGTAGGTTTTGTTTTAGCGGGTGGAGGAATGTTTCTCCGTGTTTTTACATTCCCTCCATCTGTGTGCATCTCGTGGCTCTGTCCGAGCAAGTCCAGTTTGGACAGACTCCCTGTTCATTGAGACTATGCTATGGCCTCCGCGCTAATGGCTTAAAATACGCTTCATCCCTTAGACACGCTGGTTTCAATGAAGATCAAAATGTGTGAAATTACGAGATAAAATAAGGAAATAATTAATATTTTATACATTAAGTATGTTATCCCATTGAAAGATTTAAGGTCTGTTTGAAACATCTCTTCAACCATTCAAAAAATGTTTTGCTTCCTCTGACAATGGGCTGAACGCTCCCTGCGCCCTCCCTCTTTTCAGGGGGAGCGAGCAATCCTGCGCCGTACGACATCATAAAGCCGGCCTTCACCGGCCGAGTTGAATCCCCGGGGTAGACTGAACAGACCCCGACAGTTTACCTCTCAATAGGTTTCGCCTCCTCTACATTCTTCTACAAATTCTACAATGAAGACTATGCTGTTTATTTTGGTTAGGAAGACGCAAGAGAGAACAAGAACAGTTGTGTCATTACAAATTATCAGCAAGGATTCTGCAAGCAAAGGAGAGGTAACATATTTGAGGAGTGACATTGTGTTCTTGTGTGACGTCTTACATATGCATCGAGCAAAGTGTTCCCAACAAAAAGATTAGGCTGAGTTGATTTTCTTCTTCTTTGTGTTAGTTAACTGCTAATGGCTACTTCTGGCTGAGGCTACCATCAGCCTTTCAGGTCTTAAATATGGAAAGCATTTCAAAATTATGACTCAAAATGTCCATGAGCCGATCCGGAGATTAGAAACTAGATCCATTAACAACTCAAGCTACAACATCATCTGGGCCGAACATCAGGGTCAAGGTTTCTCTTCCGATTATCACGAGGGCCGAATCGAGGGGAAATCGAATAGATTCTCCTTTTGTGTGAGTCAGGTTTAATTATTGATTTTCCTAGACACAAGCATGCATCCAAGAAGAGCTACGAACGTTAGGAGGAGCAGTAAACTTGATCTAGTTCAAATACTTAAGAAAGCTAAGAAAAAATATGTATTTGGCGGAATGTGCAGTTTGTAGAAAGCATAAAGTGAAAACATTTAACTATTTCATGATGTGACTGATGTTCATCATTGGTGGATATGAACTTTTTTTTTCTACAATGTTTCTGGTGTCCTTGTAAAAAAGTCTGTCTCTACTAGTAAGTTTTTCTTTGATAACATGTAATGTAGTAGTGTTTCATTTGTACAGCACCATATCTCAACAAGAGTTGTTTTTTATTATTGCATCTTTAATTTAACCAAGTGAAATTCTCACTGCGATGAAAATCTCTTCCATCCAGGACTGACCCGGCCAAAATAGCGGCATTGATGAATTGAAAAGGTCTAGGCGGTACTCTTTATTCTAGAGAAACCCAACGGTTATCTTAAGTCATTCATATAATTGGATCAAAGCCAACTCTTACATTTAAAAAAAAGAAGAAAAAAAAGGTACTAAATGAGAGATGATTAAATCCTCTCAATAGGTTTCACCTTGTTTGAACTTAGTCTCAGTCTTAAATTCTTTTATTTAGACTTTGACATACATAAAGGGTTTGTACTTTCTGAATTGCAATGTTGCAACCACGTTTATTAAAGACAATTCCGGCATTCCTGCATTCGCATATAAACTTATGTATATAAACACTCAGCCGATTAAGTGGTTTCTTAGGTTTGTTTTTTATCCAGAATATTCCCAGCAATTATATATAAAAAGTGCTGTGGCCACTTTCTGGTGGGCCTCATAGCTCGTATATTTTCATTAGCCGCACTCCAAAGGCGAGACTAAACATTTTAAATTCAAATTAAAAGTCCCTTTCACTTCTTCCAGCTTGAAGATGAGCCAAGACGTGTTACAGAACTAAGTTTTGACTTTCCGAGGTAAAAAAAAAAAAAAGAACACATAATCCTGAATCTCAAGCAACACACAAAATCAGGAAGTCACTAAAAAATAAATGCAAGAAAAAGGCATTTGGGCTAAGTGTCATAATGGGCACACACAAAAGCTATAAATGTGTGTAAAAATGTGTATTTTGAAGGCACATTGAGTACATTTAGAAAAAATAAATGGAATATAATATTTAAAATTAAAAAATTGTTTTTTGTTGGTGTATAAAAAGTTGAATATAACAATAGTTTTGTTAAAGTTATAAGTCTTTTATATCTTCAAAGGGAGCGTGCCTCTGTCGGGAATGCCAATGCTTCCAAAGCGTGGAACAAATAGTAATATTCAGTATCTTAAGGAATCTCATCACTTCTCATTATATTGACTCTTGAAGACCGACGTAGATTCTTGACTAGGGAAGGGTGAGCTGAGGTACAAAAATATTAATGTCCCCTACTCAATTATGCATATTAATGGATGTGATGAGGTTATAAATAATGTTTCTTTCACATCTAAAACACAAACCTGGAGGCTGTTTTTTTGTTCCGAATCAGCAGGAGTTAATAGAAGAGAGGAATGGTAAACATGGCGTTCAAAAGAAACTTAATTTTCAGAAAATTTAAAAAAAAACAGACCTCAGTGCACCACCCACAATATTTGATTGACAGGTAATCTCTGGGAAATCCTGTGCAAAATCCCCACTGCTTCACGCGAAAGATGTTCTTACCACCATAAGCTCCAGTAATTCCATTAAAACCTCTCTTAATCTGTGAAAACAAACCCCTCATTACAAATTCTGAGCTGTTGGCCACATCAAAAGCTCTACTACCCAGGATACTTAGCAAGAGAGCTAACTAGCATCATCCCCAATAGCGAAGACACACCAACCTGTCAAACTTTTACCCTCAGCCATCATCCAGATCAGTACATGATAAAAAACACTCCGACTCCCATAATGCACTCACAACAGCCCCCACACTCTTCATACTCCCACAAATCTAATACCCCATAAGCCTGACACTCAAACAGTGACACCTAACCTCGGTCAATCACACTTAGTGGCGCACACACACACAAGAGGAATAATATGTAAGTTCTGGGAGCGTTGATACACTCGTCCTCACAAACACACACACACACTCACAATGTACATGATATAAAACAGTTACTGGTGTTACAAGTTGCGAGCTTTGTGTTTTCTTCATTCCCAGTGAAAGATTTCAGCGCTTGTGAGATGTTTTTAGCCATGGTAGCTCACTTGGTGTCCTTGTACGGCGAATGCGGGCATCTGAATAGGCCTCTGTGAGGCCGTTCACGTTTCACACCAAACTAGGCCTTCTGTCGCCAATCAATCAGCCGACAACTCTGTGGATTATTAAGACTTCAGAAAATTCAAACAGGCTCGGTGCCCCGGCTTCCTGGTTTAGAAAAAAAACAAAAAACCTGAAAATAGAAAATAAATTTAACTGTAACAGCTAATCAGTCATGAGAATAATGTCAGTATTTGTTTTGTAATTGAATTAAGTAAACTCGTGCCGCTTTCCTTGACATGTGATCTGAGTCTGCATTTTTAGAACTGCTGAAGTTAGCGTGAAATCATCCTGTTTGAGCATTCTGTTTATTTGAAGGTGACAATGCATGAGATATAAAAATTATTTTATGGGCTTTAGGGGTTTAGGTTACAATTGATTTCATCCTCTTTCATGCTTAGTGACACACACACTAATGCCTGGCTGATGGTGTCTGGTGGAGTATAGAAACCGTTGACAATGGCAAAGGTTCTAAGGTCAGCATCCCGGTGGGACCTAAGAATGGACTGGGTTGATCCATCGATGTACTATGTGTGTGGGTGTGTGTGTGCATGTGTGTATCCCATTTATCTCAAATAAACACACTGCCTTAAAATAGGGGTGAAACATTAACTTGTTAATGTGCACTAAATGACCTTACCCTATTGACTAAACCCCCGAACTTTTCCTCAGCCTCAAGTCCTTAGGAATGGTTTGTGTTGTAATAGGAGAGACAGAGAGGGTGTGTATTCTAACTTCCTGTCAGATCAAAGTTGCTCTACCAGCTACAAAACTCATACTTTTTTTTAATCTGGACGTAGCTTCAAGTATTTTTATGAGAGTCATAAGTTATCACATTGGATAGCTTGAGGCTAGAAATTGATAACGATTACAAGGAAATAAGTAACTCAAGGCAAGAGGCTCCTTTTGATTGTAGATTAAAGAAATATCTGACATTCTTGGCTGAAAATGTACAATTCACCCTATTTGAAATGGTTTGATGTTTATTTTTCAGCACTTGTTCACCACTGAATCCCACTAAGGTCAGTAACTGCCACTTGTGAGTCAAACATATTTTCAGATGAAAGTGATTATTAGTTGACGACAAGTTGTTGACAAATTCTCCCGTCTCTACACCCAGACATCCATTCTCTAGTTCAAAGAACACTTGGAGACGGATTTGAGAAGCCGCTCCATTGCTTCATCAGATTTATGAGTGTATTAACATTCATCCGTGCTTCCGTCTGCACTGTTTTGTTTTTCTCTCCTGCTGCTGGTTTTCACCAAGAAAGACGTGTGACTTAAAACCTGATGACAGCTGCGGGTTTGTCTTTTCATGCTGCTGAGCCGATGTCTGTTTACTCGAAGCCTGTCAACACATCTGAACTATAAGATAAGCCTAGTCTGTTTAAAAAACAATGTAAATAAATTCACACTCGCTCAGCAGATTTAATGCTCATGATCATCCGGTACTCTTTTGTGAATACTAGTAGAGATGCTGGTAGAGATCATTTCACAGTTAGGTGTTATTTCAGCAGAAATCCATTTTTGCTTGTGAAAGCTACAGTAGTCTGCATTTATATGTATAACAGGACTTGGAAAAACCTCCTCGCTTGCTGTTTTGAAAAAATCTTTACACGACAGTAAGAGAAATCGCATACATTTGAAAAATTTAGTACGCATAAGTGCCTTATTAAGAAACCCACCAAGGAACCTGCAACCTTCCCTGTGGATACTGATTGTTGTCCACGTGTTTGCGTGGATTCCCCCCCAGGTACTCCTGTTTCATCCCACACTACAAAAGCAGGCTAATTGCCCCTAGGTATGAATGTGAGCATGAATGGTTGTTTGTTTGTCTATATGGATCGCCCCCGTGATGAACTGGTTGCCAGAACAAGATAAGCGGTATCAGAAAATGGACACATGGAGTTTATTTAGCTGAGCACACAGCAAGGTGGCAAGAACAATGGTACGGTATTTACCATGGAAGTTGTCCAAACAGGTTACAACTTTATCAATATCCCTTTTTGTTTGGTAAGACTTTAAAAGTACCGGTGTGAACACTAAGAACCGGCGCTATACATTGTATTCTTGCAATAAATAAGATAAATTTCTGCCTTCACCAACAGAACAGAACTGGAAAAGGAAATAAACCCCTCTATTGGTTTGGGGGACAAATAAATTTTTATTTGAGAAGACTCAACAGGAGATCTTTATCGTTGGTGATTTCTTTTCTTTTTTTTATCGTTGTTGATTATTTCATGGTGAACGCTTTTTGTAAGATAGAACTACTTTGTGTAGTTCTATCTTACAAAATCTTTGTGTGTGTCTCTTCTTCATTTACCTTTTAATGGTCCTTAATCCAACATCATACTCACTCCTCCTTATATTTGCGTTAGTTCCATCTTTCCCCCTTCATCTGTCTTTTCAAAGATTTGTTCTCCTGTCCATCATTATCACACCAGGACTTTTTATTGGTTTCCAGTCTGTGTTCTAAATGGTGCTTTTATTAAAAACTAGAAAGCAGCTGTATTTTCTTTCAGAGTGGAGTGACAGCAAGGAATAGGATTTTAACATATTTCCTTTCTTTTATTTTAAATTCAAAATGTATGCCATCCCAACGACAAGAATTGATTGTAATGACATTGAAAGCTGGCCTCCTCTAAGCCTATATCTACAGAGAGATGATGGACAACGGACCTATCTACAAATTAGCCAGTCGTAAATTTGAGAATATGGCAGAACATGCAACTATCCTCCAGAAACCCCAATCATCGAGTTGTACATTTTAATTTCATATACAAAACATACCACCCCCCCGGATACTGCATCATACGAAAGTTTTAGCAACACCAAACCGGACCATGTCCAATCTAAATACAGTGTTTAGGGGTATCCAAGGGTTGCAGAGTTCTGCAAGAAGGTTTCAGAGACGCTATCGTTCATACTGTCCGACGCATTTCTTTATCTGCTGGATTCCTGCAGCTTAAACATGAAACAGTATCAAGCATAGGTGCCTCTGGCTATCTGGTTTAAGAGCCGTCAAGCATATAGCTGGAAAGTCCCTCAATCTGTCAATATACAAAGATGATTGATTGTATTGATTTCACAGACATATCTGAAACCAAGGATTTACACGTGGTGCTGGGCTGGTCGTTATGCAAAAAGTTATTGTCATAACTACTGTAAATGAAAACAATATCTAAAAATTGGGTCTAGTCCAGGAAAGAACGTGAAAAAATGTGTTTTTAAAAGACACTTGAACACTGGTAGTGATCTTGATGACCTGGCAAGGAGGGGGAGATCATTCAAAAGTTTTGGGGCTGCCACTGAGAAGGCCAGATCGGCTCTAAGTACCAGTCTGGATCTGGGCATTTCTGAAAGCAGCTAGTCCAAAGACCTTGGCTGGAAATATGGAACATAGGCAAGTAGAAGGTCAGACAGGCAAGTTGGGGCTAGTCCATTTTACCATTCAAAAACCGACAGAGTTAATAAATCAATTGTGTACTGAATTGGTAGTAACTGTAAGGACGCCAAAATTGAGTGATGCTGGATGTGTTGGTTCAGGTCCTTTTATACTTTTGTTGTTTGTTGTATTTTGCACCATCATATATTTTGTTTTGTTGAAAGTCTATCAGGTGCTTGAGTGCAACAAAATTGGAAGGAAAAAAAAGTGTAGATAATCATCAACTTTGTCCAGAACAGTGTATGGACTTTACCTTATAACCCCATAATAATAATTTTAATAAAAACAAAACCAAAAATTCTGTGTAAGAGATGGAACTTAAGACAAGGCCACCAAATCCCTCTTGTTTATGGGAAAGAAAATATGTGATATAAACCCTTTTAATCAGCCCTCAAAACCCCAAACCCAACAAAAAAAAAAAAACTTCCAAGAGAGGAATAAGTAACAAGTCAAAGTTCCATTAATTAAACTTTTGAAAACTCATGACTTGCAAAATCTTTTCTAGATGGACCCTTATTCATCTACGTCACCTGACAAGGACTGGAGGAAGAGGGCGTTTCCATCAGACGCCACCGAGGGCAGACGAGAGGGACGACGATTACATTAGATCCAGTACACAAAGAGAGTTCTGTGTCATCTCAGACCTCAAACTGGAGTGGACTTGCCAGGGTAGCCACGAGAGTGGACCACATTGCATGGTGGAATGTGAATGTGTGTGTGTGTGTCCTACATTCCTTGGTTTGGGGCATGGTTGCATTGCAATAAACTGTAAACATATGAACACCGGAGTACAGAAAACATGCCGAATATGTCTGAAACAGACCCCCCTCTTGATTCCGCATAATGGCTCGCAAACATTCTTGAATGTCAAGATGCTAAACATGAACGCTGCAGAGAGGCTGGTGGAAAAAGAGAAACAGAAACCAGAAACAAAGTGGGATTAAGAAGTTTTCATATATCATTTCATTTGCTTCTTTCTGTCATGTCAGTGTGGCACAGCTTAGAGTTAAAGACAACAGCAGCATCATCCCATAATAAAAAGTCACACATACCAGTGTTATCATTGATGTATGTATTATTTTAGCAAATGAATGATTAATCTTGGTTTATCTAATGTCAGATAATAGTGATAAATGTTCTTCACAATTTCCTTTAGTCCACAGCTGCAAATCGTCAATCTGTAAAACTGGTTGTTGATCATCATTGGCTTGAAGAACGACTTTCCCGTTATGTTTTGATTTTACCCAAAACTAAAGTTACGTTCTCAATACTAGCCTCATCAGATTTTTTGTTCAGCTAAGATTTGGTCATTATGACGGTACACAGTTATTATTACAGTAACATGTTTTGAGGGAGAGTCTTCACAGCTGACTCAGCAGCAGTAGCTCCACTTTTTAGTTGTGATCCAGACCAAGATTGCAATATTGCAAATCAAAATATGGACCGCACTTGATATGTTTCTCTTTTCAGCAGGATGTCGCTCCTGCATTGCTTTGCTCTGCAGAACAGGGCTCCGATTTTCCACGTGAGTCTGTTTTAACATTCATCCGTACATACGACAGATTTCTATGTCTGTCCATGAATCTGCGATCAGTGCCAATTTATCACCATAAAAGAAAAAGATGTTTTCAGCTCACCTGCACTGGCATGGTACAGTTTCTGCAGCCTTGCTGTAAGTTTCTCGATGGCACATTAAACTCAGGCTAAGACTTCATCAGAGGATAAAAAACCCTCATCTTCATCATAGATGGTGCAAAGCTTATTTTTAGATTAAACATCTTTGAGGCGAGGACTGTTGTTTTTTGCGCTTAACTAACATCAAATTTACTTCATGGGCAGAGGTTAATTGTTGAACTGTGGGTGAACATTTTTCTAGTGGTAGCTTTGCCCTCAACTGGTGAAGAGTGTGCCTCATCAATTTTTTGCGATAAATGAGTTCCACACTGATCTATTTGTAGGACATGTTCTTCTTCTTTTGTTAAAAAGAATTGCAAACAGCCTTCCCATGGGGCAGCCACACTTCAGACATAGCATACCCTTTTAGAATAGATTAAACCTTCTCTTTAAAGCTTAAGTGATATTTTAATGTAGTTTATGTAGTGGAGTGTTCTCCCAGTGTGATGTTACTTCAGTTAATTCTCTCCACCTAAAGATTTTGTGCGAGAAACCTCAATATGTGCAAATCAGCAAAACCCAAAACCCAGCCGGGGTTAAATATAAGTGCCCCCCCTCCAGTGACAGGGGAAGGGAAAGATTCCTTAAAATGCCGAGTGTGGGACAAAACAATAACAAATGCGGCGGTTGCAGGTCAGGACTTCGGAAACCAAAACACACATATTTATCAAATGCATGAACCATGCCACTATATCATGTATCTGCATATATCTGTAATGTCTCCCTACTTTTACATGCACACATGCAACTCAAACACAGGGTCAGAGTGTTGAAATCTGCACAAAAGACCTTGTTATTTTAGATTTTGTGTGTGTGTGTGTCTGTGTGTGTGTGTGTGTGTGTGTGTGTGTGTGTGTGTGACTCCAGACGTAGCCTAAAAGAAACAGCTAAAGGCTTCACAGATCAGAGATAGACACATTCCAAACTTCCAACCCCACCCAAGAGCACGCGCAGACACACACACACACACACACACACACACGCACGCGCGCGCACACACACACACACACACACACTTTTAATTCCAGCTGTACGAAGGGTAGTTGTGCTGTAGACAATTACAGTCTCCAGACCTTGGGCAATGGGAAATTGTGCTGGGCGTTTTTGACATTTTACAGACTTCACCGATAACAAAATCAATCAAAAAACAACCACAATCCTTTGCAGTCGAGGCTGTTGAATCCAGTCTGACAGCAGAAATAGCACTGTATTCTCTACATCAAAATATTTGTCACATTTACATCATCCAGGCACCGCTGGATGACATAAGTCAGACAGATATCGAGTGATAAGATCTGAAACTATAATATACAATGTAGTACCCAAAATGACAATAGATAAACAACAACACATTCTGTAAATGCAGCCCGTTACCAATATCTGTGATCAGAAACTGACTGGCCATTATATCTGCTTTTGTTTGTTTATGAACTCGGATAATGAAATTCTGTTTTTGTTTTAGGTTGCATGATTACACACAAGTTATGCACACCAGTGGTGTAACGGTACACAAAAACCGCAGTTCGGCATCTACCTCGGTTTTGAGGTCACAGTTATGTTTTTGGTACAGCGGAAACAAAGAACAGAAAACATTTAAACCGTTTTTCTTTTTTATGTCACACGTTTCAACTATACAGACTATGGCTGTCTTTCTTTTTCGAAAAAAGAAAATCAAAATAAACATCATTTCAAATAAATAAAAATAGTGAGATAAATATAGATTACAGCGCAGAATGTAAAAATTAACTATTCTCAAACTTTACTGTAATTGTATTCAAATGATGAGCTTTCAGCTCTACGTTAGGACTGTGAAATCTAAATACTCTCACACATAAAGCATATATAAATAAGCTACCGCATATAGAAAAATACCTGTACTTCTACTGAACTTAACATTAAAAGCTATTTAATGTCGTTTTAGAATATTCTCTCTCTTTTCAAATAAGAAAAACTAAATGTACACATTAAGGTGCAGCATGAAGAAAATCCAACTGTGCATAATCCCAGCATGTACTGATATTTATTGTATTTTCATGTTTTCCTTCAGAAATATTTCAACCCTGCATTATAAACAAGAGAGAACAATCGCATATCCACTGCCATAAAAACAATGATGGCGCTTGTTATTGCTTTGGTGGAGTATGAATCATTAAAAATTATCCGCTTAAATGCCGTAAGAAGCTGGGATAGCACTGAATTTGTTTACTTCCTTGTCCCACGTGTTAACATTTGGGTGATGCCGCTTCAGTTAGCATCTTCGATGTGCTACCAGCTGAGTTCCCGATTGCAGTTGCACAATGTCGGCATATAGCTTTGGTACGATCATCTTTTCAATGACAGTGGTGATTGTAAGTGATGGCAAAACTGGAGCGTTCCCACACAGTAGACCTAAATGATGAGGAGGGGTCTTTAAACTACTGTTGGTTGTTATACCCAGGTACCCGCTGCACTGACTGAACTAACAACATCCGATGCTTTACTAAAGTTGTCTCTCAGAATTTGAGTCTCATATGCTATACACAAGTTCTGCATGTGTGCTGGCTGCAAATTCACATTGCATACATGTACCAGTAAACCCTTAATACATATATATGAATGAAATGTTTTTGGACAGTAAGGGTATGACAAAAGAACAATCTTTAGGATATTGGACGTGATCCGGCTGAAAATTGCACTGCCTTGGCGGGGGCTTACCCACTCTGATTTATACATGTGTATTCAAATTTTCCTTTTTGATCCTTTTTTATGTATAACTCTATATAATTTGTTGGAAACTTACTCATATCCTCTCTATCAATATCCTCTATTGTGTGCTAGGTTGCTGCTCAACATATGTTTTTACTTTGCAGGGTAGTTATCAAAGCAAGTCAGCGCTGAGGACATGGAAACAAGCGCGCGCGCGCACACACACACACACACACACACACACACACACGCTCACACACACACACACACACAGACAGACAGTTGAAACAATGCATCTCTATCTGATGGCGTCCTCATTTACCCCCCGCAGAGTAGATCGCTACTGGAGGCTACCTTTACAGGAATGTAAGAAGTAACACACATACACACACTGATAACCAGCCCAAGTCAATTGGTCGCATACCTCCGACCACATGTCAAAACATTCTTCTGTAAAATCCCTGGATTTCTGGTGCTTGCAGGATGAGAGAGAAAGAAATGTTATCGTCTCCATCTTTGTTGCCTGTTCTGGGCAAATCAAATTCCAGACTGGTTGCAGTGTTTTCAAACACACGGCGCTGGAATGCTCCCCACAAGTTTCCGACAAAAAGTGCAAGAAGAAGACAAATCCTTTATGGACACTGATGGAAAGCAACAAACTCCGACCAACATCCTTAATAGCCAGATGGGCCAGTTTTCAGTTTGGGTTCAGTTGAGGTGAACATGTGTAACCAGACAATTCACGTTCTGGAGTAAACGAGAGTACCATATATTGGGCAGCATCAAGGTAGATTATTGTTTTTTGAGGACAGGTCATCATTTTAATGGGTCTTTCAGAAGTTTTTCCCTCTAAAAAAAAAAATCCGAGACGAAGACTGAAAGTGTTTGGTTTTTCACGGTCTCTAAAGTTTGTTTGACACTTCATAAAATAGGTTGGCATGCCAAGCCATGTCCGTGGCACTTAAAGACCATTTCCAACTCAGATCTTAGAAATTTCTCATCTTAGCACTCAAAACTCCGGGGGTTTCTCTGGAAAAAAAGAGTACGAGGGCAGAGTATGAGTTGAAGCTGTAACAATCTGAGCTCACCTGAGGGAGGATATTATTGTTTCTTCATGAATTCTTGATTGATCACTCCTGCAATGGTCCAAATCTAATTTTCCGTACCTTCTTTATCAGCTGAGTACCAGCAGAAAAAACATTATCTTCCTCTATCCTTGCGAGAACTTTGTTGTAAATCAGCTAATTCTGAAGATAATCTTGATGGAATCAGGTGACACATAAAAAAAAGACAGAGCCACAGACTGATGATCAACGTCATCAGTGCCATATCTTAGGTCAATCTATGGTGAATGTGCTATTACTTTGGCATTTTTGGTCAAAACTCACAACTTGCAGGACTAAAAGGATCTGCTATTAGTGTGTTGGTGCCAGATTCCATAGCACACCTGTCTTGCATTCATCATGACTACTCTGTCCCAAACAATTTCCGATGGTGCTGCTCCTTTTCCTCGAGGTCGTTGCCTCTCCTTGTGCTAAAATATAGCTGTGTTTTCAATGAAATTATCAAAATATGGGTTGAATGTCGCGCCAGGTCATTAGCACTTGGTCCAAGGTCAGTACTTGAGCCTTCACAAAAAAAAACCCAAAGCCAATCGTGGCGCTCCACTACAGAAGAAATGTACCTGGTGAGGCTAGCCAACGCCAAAAGAGATCCTACGAGAAAAATCCTTTAGTAGTTTAGGCTATTGTACCCACATGGCACCACAACACGGAAGAGGACCCACTCCCTCTGCAGAAAAAAAGGTATTTTTCTATGTTAACATTGAAAAGGTGATACACTTACAAAACCATAGTTATAAAAATTATATTCCTTTTATAAAAAGAGATACACTTAAATTTTAGTACTCTATTAAGACGGAGATATCATTTGTTATAAAATCACATACAATTCCTCTAATTGCAAAAAATATAGTATCAATCCCATTGTCTCAATTTGTAAAAACTAACACCATAAAAAGAATGCCCACTCAATCCACTCACACCTGATGTTCATTCATAGACCAGACATGGATGGTCTGAAGTACTGGTCTGGTGGGAAAAATCCTCCAGTCCAGACAGTTCACATGAGTAATTGGGATCCATCAGGACAATGGATTCAACCGTGTTACAAATGGAATCACCTTTTCCGCAACTTGACAAATTCAATCAGTCAATAGATTCTTATAACGCCATCTAGGAGGGTTTTTTTCCTTTTCATAGCGTCCCGTGGGAACACGATCTCAGTGCAGCTAAGTTCTGTAGAGGAAACACAAACGCACAAAGACTTTTCCCCAGAGAGCCCAGAGTAGATCATAAAACCATGTTTGAAATTGAGCTGACAGCTCAGCAGCAGCTGTTCTGTCCAATTCAACAATGGCAAGAAACTCACCAAACAGTCTTCAGAACCACATTTTAAAAAGAAACAAACACATGGGAATGACAACTAGTCATTTCAAATGAATAATTACTCCAGAACATATCGGTAAATGTGCACAAGGGCCGTGCAAAGGCATTTTCACAGAATAACAAAGTTGTTTGTTTTCATTCGACTTAATCTACTGAGCTTTTTTATTTTTTGATGAGGGGAACTAAGGATGGACTAATGTTACCAAATTGAAAGACAAATTGGATTGGTGTTGTAGTATAGCTATAGTGTCAACATGCTAAGTGTCTCTTTATTATTCTGAATTGTATGACCACAATGGATTCAGCTGTGTTTTCTAATAATAGGTGATTAGCATACCTGAAGTCGACCAAAAGTGGATTTTCAAAAACCAAAATAATAATGATAGTTTGTAAAAAGAAAAAGAAGAAGCAAGTTGATTAAATGAAGAAAAAAAATGAATCAATCACTTTGTGAAAAATACTATAGTGGAAGTGATGTTGGTGGGTCCAGTCTATCATCTCAATTCAATCACAATTTATTTCTCTGCCACGCATGGTAGATAGGTGGATGCCTCATAAGTGGATAATGTTTCCATAGGTTTTCGTATTCATCAACAATTAACATTATATATATACATGTTTGGTTCTCTTTGCTATTAGTTCCGTATTTGGAGCGAAAAGTTATGAGAGGTCAAAGGGGAGGGATTAAATACATTTGTGGGTGTGCTCAATGTGGACGGATGAGATTAACGGGGTTTCTTAACTTTTGGCATTAACAGAAACCTCCACCGGACCTTGTCAAATGGCCAGACTTTGGTCCCACAAAAAGAGGTGGTCACAGTCGGGATCAAATTGAACCGTGGTTCTATTCATTGACAGTGTCTGAGCACTTTTAGGATGGTTCAGACTTTTGGACCAATTACTGGACATAACAGCTGACCATCATCCCCGATGAACAGACGAAGATAAACAAATGTAAGACGGAATGAGTTAAATATGAGCTGCTGTAATGCAAGGACCTTTTATTTATCGTTTTTATATTGCCAAGTGAATTGCCTTTTTCTGTTGAGTTTTTGTTTAACCACGTTGCCATGGCAACACAGCAATATATATACAATAAGTTATTCTTTGAGAGTAGACATGCTGGAAAGAAAAAAGAAAAGAAAAAAATGCTGAACCTGTCAAAATTGCTAAACACTATGCCATGCGTATAACTCTTTAAAAATATTCAGACAATCATAAAAAGGAACATTACAAAGTCAACCATAGAAAGAGTTTTTCACCAAATCACTACTGCTAATCAGCTAGCTAGTAGGAGCTGCTTATATCCATCAAGGACAGTTGTCACGTCGTGACAAACTACAATCATCTATTTGCATCTGAAATTACACATTACTGATGTTATTATAGCTTTTGAACGGCATACATCATACTGTGCTTAAAGGTAATACGTCCACCAGAGGTGCACCGAATTGCATTTTCTTGGCCGATTCCAACTACGGATTTTAATGTAAGTCTGATAAACCGATACCGATTCTAAAGGATTTCGATTTTATATTTCTTTTTCTTTTCGTTTTAAAACCCACATTTCATGTCGGCCATACCGAAACTGTTCGGCCGATCATCGATCATATTAAAATAAGCCTCCTGGCGCCGATCAATCGGCACGTCCTCTAATGTTCACTAAGGGGCTGAGCTACACTCATTAAACAAGGGCTTAAATAAGAATAAAGCCAAGAATAAAACGTATTTTCAAGTTCAGAAACATATTCTAATAATGAAAATAGAAATAACATCAACCTTATGATGCTTATCAACCTGGTGCTCAGCTACAATTTATTAGGTACACAGATATGATGCTTACCTTCCCGCAAGCCTCTTATTTCCACACCGCTACTGATGCATGCTTAAGCCTTGTAAGACAAGTAAGCCGCCAACAGGATGATGGACTGACTCGTTGAATGGATGACTTGCAAAGCTAATGAATGGCTGGCTAACTAGTGGAACAGATAAAGCCTCTAACTGACGATGTCATCACACTGCTGCTCATTTAAGAAGAAGCTTTGCAAATGCATGTACAATACCTCTGATATCTCCACATCCATGCACTCACACACACAACCTATGGGGACAATATGTTATGCTGCCGGTGGAATGTTGACCAAATGGCTTATATCCTCTGCTGTCTCAGACTCTGGAAGCCACCCTTCCCCCCTTCAGCAGCATACACACTCTCAAAGGGTCACAAACACACAACCCTAAAAACACAGATAACCTGAATTGAGCAGCTTCACATTTTTGGGCACTTTCTGACAGAAACATACCTCAAAATATACGCAAGAAAATAGTGAATAAACATCAAGAGGTTAGTCCAACCACTTTCTTTAATTAAGAGTTACATCTGGCAAAATTACAGGGGTGGAAGTAACAATTATTTTCATTATCCATTTAACGTTTTTCTGGGATAATTATTTCTATAAATGGAAATATTCAAAGCACTTCTTACTGGAAAGGGATCCCTACGGCATACCTGCACTGCATCAAATCTGGACTGGGAATGATGTTGTTTACCCAAGCATGGACAATAAAGACAATGGGTCCAGGGTACGTCATTTAATGTGTTACCAAGAAAGGCAGAAAATGGCTTGATGTAGAAAATTGCTTTTGAAAATTGTGAGAAAGGGCCTTTCATGAGTTTCCAGGGATTGTTTTGTAAGACTACCAGTCCAAAAATTCAGTGATTGTCCATTTCCGAGCATTCGATAAGCTGGAAGCAGCTAATGTTGGCGTTTTGGCTTGATAGAATGCTTCAACAATTCATTATAACAAGAAATAGTCTGGAGGTTGTGTGTGTTCAACTATATTTGTTATTTGTTGTTTTGTCTGTCGCCAAGATATCATAAAAAAAAATGTGGATAAGTTTTAATGTAATTTTGTGTGAAGCTGTTTAATTTTGAGGCAGATCCAGGTTAAGATACAGATTCTTGGTCAGTTTTTATACTTTCCTCAATGCATCAATGCTAACATAACAATGTAAAAATCCCTTATATTCCTTTCCGTTACATAGTGGTTGACCTATACTCCAAACCTCGGACTGTCTCCACAATTATTAGACATTTTCTTCTTTGACTTAGCCACTAACTGCTACAAGCTGCTTAAGTCGTTCGGTTGTTTGCTTCACACATATGTCGTCAAAATATCACAACCGTTTATTCACATGTCCAATTCACAACTGTTACTACCTCCACTATCTCAGATTGCCTCCAGCGCTTTTCAGGAAAAAATGTCAGGGCATACTAAGGGTGCACTGTCTCTCCCTTGAAATGGATTTGTAAATGGGGATATTGAGTATGAGGGCAAAGTGCGGACATTATGAAATGATGAGCCAAAACATTTGTTTAAGGCTCAGTCCTTGGCTTTCTCCCACATTGTGCCACAAGTTTTTGATAATTCTGAGGCTATTATTTTAGCTCTTTGTTGGATCAATCCCGATCTTGCTTTCAGTACAATCTTTATCAGCTTTATAACAGTCAAAACACTTCGGCTCTGGTCAGTGCTTGGCTTTCTTCTGCTTTGTGCTGCTTCTAGAACATAATAATCTCATTCAGTGTCAACTGATCCTGTATATAAGCTTTAAGAAAACTCAGGAGAACATGCGGCCCGTCAACAAGATGGCGCCACGGATCAATGATTAACAACAATACCTCTTAGCTACTTAAAATCACAGCAGTTTGAGGCCGTCTGATGGTCTACTTGTCATGATTTTGATATTTCTGCAGAAAATATGCTGTTTCTAATTAACAAACATATGTTTACCAGATTTCCTCTGATGTCTTTACAGAAAAAGACTGTAGCATAATGCATGGCATTTGAGGCTAAAACTCCACTTTGGTAAGGGGGCATATTTGTGGTTTATATTAGATAACATTTTTTGGTGAAATAAGCATAAATATCTAATACATGGATCTTTCAGCTTAAGACTTAAGACTGTGTGTAGCCATCAAAAGCCCAACTAAGTCCATTTTAAATGATTTAGATCATAAAAGTCAGATAGAAACATTAGAAAGTCAACCACAGGGAGAGTTTTACAGCAAAATATGGAGCCAATGGTTATTAGCAAGCTAGCAAGAGCAGCCAAAATATGTCAATGACAGTTTTGACAAACTATGATCATCCACTTCTATCTAATTATGTTTTGTTTTTTCTTTCATCTTCTTTGAGTTAGCTGCTAGCTGCTTTTGACTGCAAATTTCTAATAACTGCTTTTTAAGTTAGCAGAAGCTTAGCGTTAAGTGACATGGTTGTCTAACTTCCGTATATGCAAGTGCATTAACTGAGACTTTTGATGATGGATCTCTTTGGGGTGGCGTAAAGAAGGCTCTGGCATCCATATTGGAGGTTTTAAAGCGTTCATGTCGATAATTTTAGCTCTCTTGCTCTCCCACGTGTGAGCCCCACGCACACACATCTACTCATGCATCTCTCTCTCGGAGGTGACAGGATTAGGACTGTATTCAGCTGCGGTCCATGCAGACACAGTAAACCTCTGTGTGGTGTGGAGACTGATGGAAACTCTCTGGCCCTCGCTAAACATAAAACACATTATACACGCATGTCTTTCATCCACACACACATATAAACACCTCAGCTTTACTTTCTCTATGTGTTCCTGGCTTTCTCCTTTCCCCTTCAAGGACTTAACCCTTAATCATTAACTACTTTTCTGCACAGCAGTTCCTACACCGTCCCTTGCTGCCTGAGGTTCTTTATTGTGAGTGCTTCAGCTCACCACTGGACACAAAACAGCTACAGAGAGTTTGATTTTTATCTCCTTTAGCAGTCCCAGTCATATTTTCCCAGGGGCTGTGTGACTTTGAGTCTGTGTGTGTGTGTGTCAATGTATGTTTCCAGGCGAATGAGCCAGGCTTTTCCAGTCCCCGCTGTGGTGGTGTGGTCAGTATAGAAGAGCACCAGCCAACATTTACACCACCGCTGCTGCGCCTTTTCAACAGGAGTGGGCGAGAGACGGTGAAGCAACTGCTGACAGGGAGCAGAGGTTGCATTTCAGACGGCCTACTTGTGTACTGGACACACATACACAGATGGACAACACCCAGCAGAACACACACCGATAATAACTTGCAGTAATTCAAAGACATCTTCCTGATTTCCAGCAGCCCCCCCCCCCCCCGCAGCGTGAAACCGTGAGAAGAAGCCTGGAAGAATTATCAGCCGGTATAACTTTATCACATGAGACAAGGTCATGTCGAAAAGTGAACACACTAAATCTCTTATAAAGCCTTCAAACTCTTCAAAAACATAGCTCTAATTAAATCTAGCCCCTCTGAGCTCGGCTGGAATAACAGCGGACCACACTGCATGTCAATCAAATACCACAATTTCTTTTTTTTGGCAAAACAAGCGGCTTTGTAACTCATTTTGTAAATGTATTTATCTATGAATAATCGGCTCTTTGAGTTGCTATATCCGCTTTTGGTTTAGATGCTAAACTAAATTTTGTTGTTGGGAGCATGAACTGGGCAATGACAGTAAAGTTGAGTCTAATCTAATGCAGTTATTGTGGAGTGTAAATGAAAAACGGGCAAAAGAGCCTATGAACTATGAAAAAGTATTCTGAGAGATTTGCCATCTTTCCTTTCATGTATTCCGACACTTCTGCTCCATACTCAGCCATCTGAGGTGGTTTTAGTCGTCTGTCAGCACTTGGGCATTTTTACCATCCAGTGAATGAAGTGACAGGGAGATGAACAGAGCTTCATTTCGCCATGGATCCCCTTGGGAACCCCTTTTAGCACCCCTGGAGGCCCCTTTGACCTCCAGGTTTGAGAACTCAACTGCTCTGGTACATTATATATGGCTATTTCATTGATAAACAGCTGACAGACATCACCTGGCCTGGATATTTTCTCGAGCTTCGGACAATAACGTTTCATTGCCCGCTGAAAAGGAAGATTGGAGCTACAAGTCTAGCTGTGCAGCAGTATAAAAATAGAAGATTGCAGGAAAAGGTAAGTTTCTCGGAACTTTGCATTGGGTTACAAACCTTAGGAAGCCAAGCAAAGTGAAGAAAGCACATGTCAGTGACTCACACAAGCCTGAAAACCTAACCACAATTGCTGGTGGAGCTGGAGACTTGAAACAACTGCAGTTAATTTTAGTGATACTTTACCCAAATAGGGTTGCATGATAAAACCAGTACATATCAGTACAAGGTACGAGTGAAAAGATATTGCTAAGGTACCTTTGGAAAATCTTATAAACACTCTGTAACTTTCATAATCGGACACAATGCCCTGCCTCCCTGCCAATTTTTTGCAAAGGAAGTTAAACATTTTGTGTGGTAACGTTTTTGCCAAGAAAAATTCACAAAGCAGTACATTTGTAAAATACACCAAACTAATCATAGATATATGATGATACATCTCCTACACCTTTTGTGTATGTGATGTCAAAATAGAAATGATACAGTATGCTCCAATATGTATCGCGATAATACCACAATACTTAAATTCACTACAATACATAAGCCTAACAAATGTGGAACCATTTCAAAGCAATCATAATGCATAACTAAAAAAATATTCTGGACAGTTAATCCATTATACGTTTCCCACTTTTTCAGCGAATATAATTATGCAATGTAATGCCACACGTATTAAGTAATTGTAAGGCACAAAATACAAATACAAAGATTCACTGCACCAGACCTGGGTAATGAGGAACCAAATCAAATGAGTCATTAATATATTAAAAAAGTATTTCCTCCATGTTATGTTAAAATAAAAAAAAGTATGCATTAGTATAACAATGTGATTTGTATCATGATAATATCGAAATACTAAATGAAATTGCAATACCCTAACTTTGCAAATATGTAACCAAACATGTAAATATGCAAATAAATATGAAGAAAATGCATGCAAAGTCAGTTATAGTGCAAGATCAACACACTTTCATGTGATATAAGTGAGATGTTCCACCCATATACATTCATGTTTCTGGTGTAGCTTGTTATGGTCAGCTTACTTTAGTGATGATGAGCGGCTCCCCGTGCTCGAGCCCTCCTTTCAGCGTGAACCCCCAAGGCGCGCCCCCGCTCAACTGGACCTGAATGTGGTGGAAAGTCACGAGCTGCTCAACTGTTTCCATTCTCTCCCCCGCCGGCCCGTCTTTTCCTTCCCCGCTCTCCCGTGGTCGGTTTAACTGCCTGGAGTGAACTGCTGCTGACTAACGGCGCCGGTAGCGATCTTTCAGCTTCTCCATCACCGCTCTAACAACAACAAGTAAGCGGTGGATGGATGAGTGGAGGGAAGGAGTGGGAGAGGGGGAGGGAGAAAAAACTTTTAGAAAACGTCAAGCTCACTAAGGTAATAGCATCTATGTCGGTGTAACTTCCGGTAAAACGGGCCAACAGGGCCAACAAATCGCTAATTTTACAATCGTTAATTCCAGCAAGATCTTAAGTTAATATAGTATTTATATATTAGTTAGCTATCGTGATCAAATATCCGGCTAATATTAACCAAAAACACAGATACAATCCATTTATCTTTCTGTTAAACCACATACTTCCGGTTACGGTAGCTAACTTGACGCAGCTAAAAACTTTGGGAAAACTTTAAAACTAGTGGAGGTAGCTCCTCCCACTATTCGAACTGCGGGTTGCGAATGACACATAAGTGCACCAATAGTAGAAGGTCTCAAAATTGATGTATCCAATAAGGAGCATCTAGCGGGAGGGGCGACAGGCACAACAACCGCTGTATTGTATTAACATCAGGCACAAGCCGTATCCCGGCGGTGTCTAGTAACTAAATAGCAGTATCAGACACGACCGGCTTGCCTTCTATTTGAAACAAGAAACCCGCCTATTTGACATTAATCACACTACCCATAATCAATTAATTCAACCCTCTCTAAAGAAAAAATAACCATATCTCTGACTCCAAGCGAATGTCAATTTTATTAATCGAACAACCATATTTAGTAGACTCACGTACAACTAGAAAATGTCCAAGTAATTTTAATGTGTGTGAAAATCTGGAACTTGCTGTTTAAATGTATGAACCTGGACTCTCACTGAATGAGTCTAGCGGTTTCCTACTGTGAATTTCACCTTGTGAGCCTGGACCTTTTCAGTATGTGAACCTGGAATGTTTCACTTTTTGAACATTAACTGCTTAAACTCCGTGAAACTGAATTTTTGAGGCATTTAATAGTACAAATATTAGTAATAGCAGTCTTGAAATAAGTACAGCAGTAATAAAAACAGTTATACTGAGTAGTCTATTGTACAATTACACCATTTCTCAAGACATTTTAAAGTGTTTTTTTACCTTTGGACTTGGAGGTTTTCACCATAAGATTCCTTAAGGCATATATTTTTTAGAAATATAAGTAATAGTAATAGTAGTAGTATTGAAGTAACTACGATAGAACTAGAGGAGATTGGACCATTTACAATGGAACTATAGAAGATTCCATTTTAGTGGCATGAGTAGTGATTTCTTAGTAACATGTAAGCTGATGGCTTTAATGTTTTAGTCACGGGACTTGGTTGTTTTATGACATGTAACTTTGGGGTTTTTGCATTCAGAATTGCCACGGTTACAGATTGAGGTCATTGAGCAAATATCAGTTTGTCAAGATGTACATTTATGTATAATTTGGATATTCTGTTCCTCTGGAAAACATAGTAAGAAAATTTATATATTTTCTGTCTGACTGAGTGCTGCATACTCAGTCAGACAGAATTAAGGCAAATCTACAGATCCCACTCGATTAGAGTATTATTTAGGCTACAACACTAGCATGAAATATAATAAAATAAGGTAATAAATTTGATAGTGCTTTAGCTCAGTTGAGAGAGCGGTCGTCCCTACAGCGGGAGACCAGGGTTTGAGCCCAACCCCTGACGCAACAAGCCATGGGTCCTTGAGCGAGACCCCTGTGAAGCTCTCCGAGCCCCCACTGCTCCCTCAGGGATCATATAATGCATAAATAAAATGCACAATGTAGTTCTGTATGAATGTACTGTGTAACATGTGACAAATAAAGGAAAATTTAATAAAGGACAGTTGGTTACAGTGGCTAAGGCAAGGTTCCATAAGGGAGTGAAGGTTAGACCATGTAGTCTGATACCACACATGAGCTACTGTTGCACAAATTGCTGAAAAGGTTCATGCTGACCCAGGCAGAAACATGTCAGGACACTCAGTATTTTTCTGCTTGCTAGGTATGGATGGGGCTGTGGAGCTGGAGAACAGTCGCAATGAAAGGAAGACATTTGCACCAAAATCATAAAGTAACAATTTACAATCAGGACTTCGTAGAGGTGAGGGAAATAATCGATGCAGAAATATATGACAATATTTTTAGAGCTAAGCCAATAAATTGCAAATATGACATAATAAGATGATGCTGCTGAGTTTTTTTTTTCAGGATAGGTCAGCACGGATGACGGTAAGCTCCCTGGAGGAAGGTGATTTTCTGAATAGTATATGTTATTGGATTATGTGTGTGGTAAAATTAAGCTTGAGTTTGGAAGGCTTAGCATGAAAGGGATACACAACTTCAGCTCATCTGTCCCTTAGTTTACACATGAATACATACATAGATCATTTATTGATTAAAAACGTTTATTTTTAATTTGAATCTGCAAATAGAGCACTTGCATAAATGTATTTAGTTACTTTTGACCACTGTTTTTTCATGAAGTCAGCTTTTGTAATTAAAGTCCCTATGTGTAAAAAACGTTTACCATTGCATTTCTTGTTGGTTTTATTAAAATCTTTTTTCATTCCTGTCTAAATTCTTTTAATAATGTTTTATGTTTGTAAGTCAGTTTGAAAAGAACTTTGATCTGTATAGCTGTTGAAGGGAGCAATAAAATAAAGAAGTCTTGCCTTTTTTGATGAATATGTTAATTATTTTCCATTTATCTAACATGAGAACCTAAATTAACACATACAAAAGGGACCACAAAAAAAAAAAGAAGCTTACTCAAAAGAGAAAGTAACAATTCAGCCATAGTCATGTTAAATCAAACGTGAATACAAATCAGTGGTACTTTATTTAAGAAAGAAGGAACATGTTTGTTCACCTTTTGGACTGAAATGAACAATCCCAGGCAAACACAGTGCAGTCTATGTTGCAGGATGTTACACCTCCCGCCTGGTGGCGCCAAACTGTTGCAAATCTTAAAGAATATGATCAAATTGAAAACCTTCAAACTGATTGCATCTTCAGCACTTTTTTTAGCAGAAAATCTGGAGCATTGAAATGTGTTACTTTTCTGATAAATAAATGAAAAACCTGACCTACTTTTTACAAACTGAAAGCGGAAATCTCGGATTTGTACGATATATACAAACTTTAATGGCACATAAATGAATAAAGTCGCTGATTATTAGTCTCAATTCATGGAAATGTTTATGAATTTCTTGGGATGGGACTCTTAGACTTAGACTCGTAAAGTTAGTTCCTTTTCCTTGAATGATCAGTAGACAAGATTTTTCTTCATCACAGTAATGCAGAAATCAACAAATAGACAACAAAAAAGAAAAAGGCCTAGTAACAGTAAATCCTTAAATAGCTATAAAAGTAGATAATAAAATAACATATCAATTAGGTCCCTTCACAGAAGTCATCTGTCACTCATACAAGAGGATCCCTGGTACTTTTGGATCGCTTCATGCTCAGGGACTTGGTGTGGGGCAGAACCTCATTATTGAATCCCCTTAAGATGGTATGGTCTAAAAATTTGGCTTCATGGATAAAAAACAATGTGGCTAGAATGAGCAAAACATTGACTTCAATATCCAATTATTGTAATCTAATCTACCACAATAATAATATTTTCACATTCTATAGTAGCTATTATCTTTTTTTTATCCATTATGGCAGCATGAAACAAAAGAGATCTTCTGTAGTTCCTGAATAACCATTACAACATAAAAATTTGTTCCACTGAAAGTCAAATCTAAATATAATACCAAAAATCTCAATATAGGTTATTCATTATTTGTTGGGTTTTTCTTTGTTTTGAGTAAGACCAGGTGTTTGAAAAATATTGTGGTCAGTTTGGTTATTTTGTTTGTTAATCAAATTCATAATAGTTTTTCTATATGACCGTTCAGGATATATTTTATTATACAGATAATTTGCTCCAGAAGATTTTATAAATTTGTTTAATCCACTCTACGCTAGCATCCCAAAGGAAAGGATAAAGTTGTAAACCCAAGCATGACTGTGGAGGTGTATGGGGCGCTGTTTGTAAAGTAGCACATGCTGATTTTAACATTAACTCTTGCCACATTTTGCTCCAAACAATGTTTAAAAAGCAGTGTCAAATTTTTTAAATCACGTTTATATCAAAATTACAGCAATATGATTATGAACTTCTCATGAACTTATGAACTTCGTCTAAATGCTAAATATAAATTTAAATGTAACTATTAAATGTAGATTTTGAAAAAAACTAAATATTTAGCTAAAGTGCTAATTCACACTGACATTAGTGGCAGTACCAAAATAAAAGCTCAACAAAGAAAACTATTTCTATTGATGTTAAATGCGGCTTCACATTGAACAAGGGGGATTTCGGAGCTAGTTCCGGGCCAGTGTCTAACTTGGAGACGATTTTTAGAATTGCCTCCACAGAAGAAATGGCCATGACAATTTAGAACAGGTTTTTAAAAGCAACAGAAAGCTCTTCTTTCCCCCGAAACTTTGTTCACTGATCAAAATGAGCAATAAAAATAATACAAAGAGAAGAATCCTGAAAAAAATAACCAATAATACAATAGAATGAAGGAAGGGTTACGTCAACCAAAAAATTTGTATTTAAGAGCAACTAAAAGTTTGCTGGGTTAAAAGTAGGAATTAGTGACATCATAGACTGGGTTTTCGTGCCTATCCAAAAGTTTTTTTAAAACATGTTTGAGAAGCCTAAGTGAGCAGCCAGACTACCTAACTTTTATGGTTCTTCAGATATACGCAATGTTCACTCGAAAGGTTTTTTTTTTTTTCATCAAGCTTTTACTTCGGTGCTTCCGCTGAGGTCAGACAGAATTAGCATTTTAGCGACATTTAATTTTTTTGCTAAATATTTATGTGCAACATTTAAATGTATGTAGAATAGTTAGATCTAACATATGTATTTAGATTTAATATTTATATACAACATTTATATTAATATTTAATAGTTAGACTTTCAATATTTAATATTTAGACATTTTATTATACACTAATTTTCTATGAAGGTAAATATGACTAAGTTCATAAATATTGCGGTAAATGTGAATAAAAGAAAGTGACTATTAAAATTTGACACTGCTTTTTAAAAGCTAAATGTGTTTAAAAAATTGAATTGCAGTTAAAATAAGCACGGGCTACTTTACAAACGGCGCCCGCTAGAGGTGAAACTGATGCATGAAAATGGTAGAAACTACTGGTTTCAGTTATTGTATCCCCACAAGATAAATATAGTATATATAAGGATAGTTTGTGAGCACAAAATAAATATCTGGAGCACACAAGATAGATATTTTGTCCTCAAACATCAACATTTGCCTCATTAACTCATTAGATAAAGATAAATATATATAAAATAAAAAGTAAATGTGTAGTTCCCCAAAGACGCATAATTTGTAAGCACTTGATATCTTGTCCCAATAAGGTAAATAACTAACGGTGTAATATTTACCGCTGTCTGCTTGGGAACAATTTACCTTTTTTCGCAAACCAATCACGTGACCTCCACGCGCAACAATTGGCTGGTTATGCGGAGCCAAGGGGTTAATAGGTCTTACGTCACCACCAGCTCACTGATTGTCATGTCTGATGTGGCCAACTGATCAGGTGAACCTGTCATTCAGGAGGATGGTGACCTCCTGTAGTTTCGTCGGTGGAGCTTGTTAGCGCTAGTGGTTTTCCCCCCAACATGAGGTCGACCCTTTCCAAACGCAGCGTCCTAAAAGTCGTCCTCCTGTCCTCTCTCATCTCACTGCTGTGCTCCACCTGCAGCGCGATGCTCTCCTCTCGGCCTCACCCCACGCTGACGCGCGGCCGGCGGAGTCACCCTAGCGCAAAGCAGAAAGGAGCACATCACCGGCCGCTGACGCACGAGCAGAAAGCGGACCAGCACCTGCAGTTCATGTTGAGCTTGTACAAGAGCGCAGCAGAACCGGATGGAAGGCCTAAACAACACAGGAAGTTCGGCTCCAACACGGTTCGTCTGCTAAGGCCATCGGCGTCATCGGTGAATTACCTGCCTGACTCGAAAGGTGAGATTATGTATTGAAGCCGAGAGCTGCCGTGTTCGGAATGACTAATTTGCTTCAATTATCTGGAGTTGAATATGTGGAGATAACTAAAAGTCCCTTACTTTTATTGTTCATGTTTCTCTGATATCAGGAGTGTCATGGCAGCATGCATAGGTAGCATTGTGACAGCTGTATCGCCTGATTAAGATGAAGTTGTCAGATTAAGGAAAATACATTATTAATAAGTGCATTAGATTCTACTTCACTCAAAGTCAAACACAGGAAGAAAATGCAATGTGTCATAAGTAACCAAATGAGGCAAGGAGGCCGTCTTCATGGTTAACAGACATGCAGATGGACATGGTGTTACCTATGGACTTGATTTTAGAAATTCAGCCATATCTCGATCTATAATTATCTCGGGTCATTGAGGTAATAGCATTTAATTAACTAGAAAGCACTCGGAGAGAGAAAACCTCTGCCAAGTCTCAACAGTACCAAAGGTAGACAATCAAGCACTGAACTTTCATGCAAATCCGTCCATTCATTTATGAGTTATTGCTCAAACTTCAAATGTGCGTCATCTCCCAATGGCAAAGAAAATGTTATTTTGACGTCACGTTGTGAAGTCATTACGGAACCAAATGTCACCAAAATGTAGTAATCTCTCAGATGTGCGACACCGGTTGACCGTAAAAAATCAGTGAAACGCCTCCAATTGATACTGATTACTTCTGATTGATTACGTCAGTCACAGCGAAGGCAGACAGGAAGACTACAAAATACATTTTCAAATTTGTGAATTTTAACCCTGGTCACACACCACTTTGTGACGGAAACGTTCGAGGAGAATAACTTCCTTAGTGTGGCACGATCCGTTCTATCTGAACTCCAGCTTCTCATTTTGTAATGGGACTGTCAAAAGTGTTTCACATCTGGTCTTAATCCACCGTCTTAATTCTTCTGTGTTACGTGATCCACACGTGGTAAGTTTGTGTGTGATTTAGTCACTTCTCGGTCTAAAATGCATTTTTGTACTTCACCTTTGGGCCACCTCATGAGGCCCGTATTGTGGGATCCATACTGGCTGTTCAAGTTTGAGAAATTAAGGAATAAGTGTAAAAGTGATGTCAGTTATTCCTCAGAACATAAATTTAGCTTTCTGTTAAAAGTAAAAATGCTCTTGACTGTGCTGACGTCAGACACGTGTTTTTCATTCACTGCTTCTCTCCTCTCACTCAGACCACCACTACAGCTTCACGGTCCAGTACAATGTGGACACTCTGCCCTCAGAGCAGCTTGTCAGAGCCTCATTCGTCCACTTCCGTGCTTCATCTTTAAGATCTACCCGGACCCTTGATCCACCCCGCTGCAGGGCTCAGATGACCTCGCTGGGCAGAGAGAGTGTGGTAACGCTGGAGCCCCATGAGCGCTGGACAGAAACGGACATCACCGCACAGGTCCAGCAGAAGAATCAGGGCGCGGACACGCACTTGACCCTCACTGTACAGTACTGGTGCACGGAGCTCGGGGACGCCGAAGAGGACAGAAGCCTCCCGCAGTGGTGGACTCGTTTCCACGGAAGAAAAAGATGGCGAGGTGAGCCTCATCTTGAGATGCCATCTCTTCTTTTGTATCTGGAAGAGGAAAGGGAAGTGAAGGACTGGATGGGGGACTTACTGGGGACTGAAGGGGAAAAAATCATGAAGCGACTCGGCCAGTGGCATTCTTCAGTTCGCCGCCGCCGCTCTAAAGACCTCTCAAATTCAGAGCTGAAAGATCCTTCACTGGATGTTCTGAAAAATGCCCCTACTTCCTTATCATCCTCTTCCTTCTCCACCTCATCGTCAGCCTCCATCTTCTCAGATATCCCCAACTATAAACTCAAAACCAGCATGCCCAAGAACCGCTGCAAGCTGCACTCATTTCGCCTCTCCTTCGATGAACTGGGCTTGGGTCATTACTTTATCGCCCCCCCAGTGTACAACCCGCGGTTCTGCCAGGGCAATTGTCCGCGGTTGCTTGACTACGGCTATCATTCCCCGAACCACGCCATCATCCAGACAGTCATCAATGACCTTGGTGTTGGGGATGTTCCTGCTCCGTCCTGCGTGCCTTACAAGTACATGCCCATGAGCGTGCTGGTGGTGCAGAAGAAGAGGGTGGAGTACAGGGAGCTGGATGATATGGTGGCCGGGTCGTGCACGTGTCGCTAAAGCCTAGACTTGACGGAAATAAGCTGAGCACCGAGAGGAGGGACTAGATTTGAGGGGTAATTTATTTGGTGGCTCACGCTTGAAGCACTTTAAAAGACAGCTGTTGACTGGAACTCTGGTCTGTGAAGAAATATGCAGAATGGTTGTCTATTTACTGATATTTTGTTTTGACTGTTTGTTCAGTGAGCAAAGCACTATGCGGATTGGTGAATGTGCTCGTTGCTGTATTCAGTCGCCGATGTAATTTCTCCGCTGGTCAAAGGGAGTTTGTACATTTGGAAGCATTTTAAACCAGTCGAGAGCAAAACACTAACTTAACAAAGCTAAATAGTTCCAGGGTAACTCATGAATTTAACTCTTACAGTAACTTAAGATTGACTAAACATCAAGGGTAACTTTTTAAGAAAACTGCAGTAGCTCAACAAGCAACCGCTGCTTTGTTTTGTACCTTTAAACTGACAGAATTGTAGCCAAACGCATGTAGAATCCATCTTTAATGTTCAGGTCTTTCCTGCTTGTTCTTGTCTGACCTGTTTTGTTTGTTTTAAAATCTGGTCTGTGCCACATCAGGGTAGCAAATGTCTGAAAGAACCAGCAACAAAGCCTACAATTGTGTGTAAAATGAAGGGACGTGAGAGATGTCATAAAACTAAAGCCAATTTTAATGGACAAAGGTTGGATGTAATTGTCGAGGCCTTGTGACGTCACGCATTTGCTGCAGTTTTTTGCTTGTATGTATTTATAGCGGGAGGGGGTCTCTAAAAGCCTGTAAAACTGCTGCTACTGGGCTGTCTTAGAAAATAAAATAAATGAAGGATTGTGAGGAGGAGATATGGTGTTAAAGAAAACAAACAGTGTTGTAGTGAAAAAGAATGCAATTTTTTAGTACGAATGACAATGAATAATAAAATAAAATGGATGTTTTCTAAAACCTATATCGCAATTTTTGAATGTTGCTGTTCAGTTTGGTTTAGAACTATAATTTTTTTCTGCTTCCAAAATAGATACTGATCTTTAAATCTTAAGCCAAGAAGATCAATAAAAGAGTTTTGTTTTTGTCAAAGGTTGTCTTGATTGGAATGTTTTAGAACTTCTGGGGCCCATTTCAGGAGGCGGGTTTAGCTGGTTTTCAGTTACATAAAGCCTGATAAATTAAGCTGTGATGGAATTTCCACGGTACCTTAATCTGTGAACCTAACCTGATAGCTGGCAGGTTAACTTCAAGGAAGCCCGGCTTTGTTCCCGACTCCTCCTCCTGAGCCTGAAGCAGAGCTGCAGACGTGTCCGTTTCTCATTTGTTATATTAATAGACTGACGTCAGGAGGGGTGTCATACACCCAGATTGTCTGTGACTTTATCCCATGATTTATCTGAGTGATATTCTCAAACCGTGCATCTCAAACATTTCACACCGCGGACGTCTCTCACATCCCAGCAAAGCATTTGTGTTGCTCTTGGATTTGTTTCTTTTTTTAAATGGAAGCTTCTTGTACAACGTGTGCGAATATTTGATATTTAAGCTACTAGAGCCACTGACTTATTAATATGTTCAAAACCAAAGTGAGATATAATCAGGAACTGCCATCCATCTTGTTTATCTGGGTCAGGCAGGACCCTCGCAGCAGTCCCCGCTGACGTCATGCAACCCTCTCCAGCTCATCCCAGGGGGATGAGGGGATCCTGAAACGTTCTTTTTATTTCATTTTCAGCAACTTTTAGGGCCATAAAAGAAAAATCTGAATATGTTCAATATCATTCCGCCACCTTGTCCCACACGATATTCGGAGAAAATGTGGTCAAGCTGGTAGATACATACTCGGGTAGCAGTTTTCTACCACGGCAGTTTTCTCTCCTCTGAAGCTGCATTTTCTCTATTTTTCTAAAGAGCTATTCGTGAGCGCATTAAAAGTTCCTGCTAAGATAGTGTGAAGTATGGCAACCATAGCTTTTCACAGGGGGCCTTGGTGAATCCCAGTATCTGAGCTCCATTGGTGATGGCTTTTGATCGTCCTTGTGCACAATCTTAACTCAGAGTTATCTAACTCCGAATTGATTGAAGCAAATCAGATCGCCTGTTCCAAAACCAGAAATCCATGTCTTTTCATCAGGCTTGGTCTTTGCCGGAGCCCAGGGACAAACTCCGATTTCTTTTAAGCCTGCTTCTTGAAATACCCCCCTGCAAAGAAAATTTGATGCTTTTCCTGAGCCAGGCTAGCCATTTACCCCCAAGCTACCCAGCTGATGGCGATGTCTCATGGCGAACACCCAGATGGTCACCTAGGAGATGCAGAACTGAGGTATGCTTTTCTCAGAAAGTTCTTCAAGCAGAACCTCTTCCTGTGTTCCCTACATCGCACAACTCCAAGAGTCTTAGGAACAGCAAAAATGTGAATTGGATGATTTGTGGATATGGCCGTACCGGTGCTAACTTCAGAGAAATACAGAGGAAAAGGGCGGGACAGACAGATATAGGGAGACGGGGGAAGTGATATTAGAGATGGGAAGAGAGAGAGCGAGTGCTTCGAGAGAGGGGAAGTGACGGAGAAGCGATAGCGAGATAGGGCAAGAGACAAAGAGAGGAAGGTAGAGCCAGCGAGTGGCACCTGTTCAGACTGAACATTTCCCTGCTAGGTGAGGCTGTGAAATAACTTCCAATTGCAATTATCTGTTGGTGTTGTATTGAAGTTCATGGCGTCAGTGGTTTCCTGGTTCAATTAGTCCCACAATTGAACTTATCCAGCAGATGAACACACTCTGACATGGGAATATCCTGGCTGACAGGATTATTAATAACTGAATAAGCCTCTTGGATGAGAGGTGTGACGTCTTCAAGCCTAAACAGAAGTCAGGTTGCTTTGGATTCCACCCACAAGGATTACCATGACCTCACAATCTAAAATAACTGATCATTTTCAAAAATAATCATTATAGACAAAAACAAATTGTAGGCTTTAATGTAAATGTTGTATAGTACCATAATGTGAGTAGGGGTTGATTTTGAACCGGTAGGACAAAATGACAAATGGTCAATGGGAAGCTGAATGACCCAGTTGTGATTGAACTCCATCTTTCAAACTGGTGACCTAATTTTGTCTTCCAGAATTTTCCACATTAAAGCGAGACCTGTTCCACTCTGTCCTGCTCTCCACATTGCTTCTGTATTTTTCATTCGTGTGCGTAATGCACCTGTGCTGATTTGTATAGTCTTTCACTGTGCTGATTTCACTACGAGTGCTGTCAAAGCATTTTGAATCTATGATCCCTCAAAGACTCACTCTGTACTAAGTAGTGCACACCTTTGAAGTCTAGACAAGCAGTTACTTCAAAGTCTGGGCAAAGAATAAAAAAAGAACAGGGATGGCTATTTAGAATGTCCAGGGGTTGCTGTTGGTGTGACAATGAGGACAGTTGACGTTAACCTCCTCAACCCGGCGGACCCTCGCAACAAAGTCCAGGAGGTTTTCGGGTTGACAATGCAAAAGGTTAAGGTTAGCCTCATCAACCTCCCTTGCCCTTCCAAAAATATGCCAGAAGTTGTTGGTGCAAGAATGAGGACACCTAAAGTTAGCATCACCAACCCCTCTGACCTTTTCAAAAATGTACAGGAGGTTGTAGGTGCGAAAGGGAGTACAGCAAAGTACAGGCCTACAGCCCCCTGGGGAAACGTCCAGGATGGTGTTGGTGTTTCCATAAGGAAGGCTAAGGGTAACCTCGAAAGCCCCAATGACCCTTGGAACAAAGTCTGCGAGGTTGTCGGTGCGAGAGAGAGGGCAGTCAAGGTTAACTGCACCTACCCCAATGACCGTTACAACGATGTGAAAGAGGTTGTCAGTGCGAGAATGAGGACAGCTAAGGTTAGCCTCACCAACCCCTCTGACCCTTGCAAAAATGTACAGGAGGTTCTAGGTGCGAAAGGGAGTACAGCAAGGTACAGGCGTACTGGTCTTTGGGGCAACGTACAGGATGGTGTAGGTGTGATAATGAGGAAGGGTAACGGTAACCTCACCAGCCACACTGACCCTTGGATCAAAGTCCGGGAGGTTGTCGGTATGAGAGACAGTGCAGTTAAGGATAACTTCGCCTGCCCCCATGACCCTTACAACGATGTCAGCGATGTTGTCGGGGTGAAAACGAGGACAGTTGATGGTAAGATATTTGTAAAGGAGAATATGTGTAGCAGCGTCTCACCTGAGGAGAGGATCTTTGAGATGGCTTCCTCAGCAAATATCAGCAGAGGTAAAAATTGAGAACACTTTAATGTTTATGTCAGGAATACCATCATGATTACTTGAATTCGACCTCAAAGTCAAAATTCAATCCATGGTCAAGATTCATAGATCAAAGTAAGTAATTCTGACTTTTTTTCTCAGAATTCTTAACTTATTCAAAGAAGGGTGTCTTCCATCCATTTATTGAAGGAAGGGTGTCTTCAATCCATCAAAGTCACTTCAAAGTCCGACTTAAGAGGATAGTCAGGCTTCTGAGACTTAAGATGTAACGCCGACTTCAAAATCATCTCCAAATCAGAATTCTGATTTTTAAGTCACCTTAGAGTCAGAGTAATGTAAGGATTCTAAGATGAAAGTCATAATTCTGGCTTTATAGTCACTTTAAAGTCAGAATAAAGTCAAATAATAAAGTCATGAATATGATTTTGAAGTCACTTCAGTCAGAATTCTTAAGTGTTAGGTAAAGAAATTGGCTTTGTTGAAAGCAAAATCGTCACAGTTGTTTGGGAGCTGGATTTTGTAACAAAGATTGAATTCTACGTTTTCAACAGTGCTTCAATATGCTAACTAGCTAAAATAACAACTCTAGCAAGTATAAGAACCGTTAGCTACTTTCAAACTAACACTAACACAGTCATCCACCTATTGGAATAAGTTGTTCCATCCCCGGCCCTATAATGGTCAAGCAGACCATAAAGGCGCTTCATTATTACAGTCCATTTACCATCTGAATGCAATACAGAGTTTAAAAGAAAAGTCCCTGTTTCCTGTGTTTCTAGTTGATTTTCTGGAGAACTACATCAGGTTCTCTGTGATCTCTAAAGGAGGGTTCGGTGTGGTGTTCACTGGTCTGCGGATACAGGACAGGTTGCCAGTAAGTCTTGGAAACACATACTTTCATACACTTTAACATCCACTGATACTCCGGATGTACCTAGCATAGACGGTCCGTGCATGTTCTGGTATTTTGTTTTTCGTTTTAGAAACGAATATTGAAAAACGAGAAATTAACGTTAATTGGATTTTTCATTTTGAGATAGAAAAATCGAAATTGAAAATCAAAACATTTGTCCTTGTCAAGATCAAATAGGGATGAGAGAAATTTGAAAAATCTACATTAAATGAAAAAAAAATCATGAGGGGCCAGAAACGAAAAATGACATGTTCAACAGTAGCAATGATATGAAGATGTTGGGGTGGATAAGGTGGATCTCGAAAAGGAAGAAATCTTGATTTTGATTATAGTATTTCAAAACGAAAAATCAAATTCCCTCTCGTTTCTTGTTTTTAATGTTTGTTTCTGAAATGAAAAACAGAATACCAAAACATAAACAGACCATAGTGCTGATAGTGGCGTGGCTTACTCTACTCGAATGCTTGCAATGTAGAACAAAAGGCCTAACAGAGTGTTAACTCCATAGCTAAAAATGACTTAGTCGTCTTTTTTGATAGTGACTTTTTTTTTCTCCAATACAGCAAGATATTAGGTTCCCTGTTGGATTTAATGCATGATAAAGGAGGGTAAGCTTTAAGTGTGGCTACTTTATGATGGACAGGTCACCATCATGGCCTGTCCTTGGATTCTTAGTCAGATCCAATTACAATAGAGGCATAGCAACATTTATCCATACCTCAACACATTTGCCATCTAGTCCAAATGTGGTCGCTTCTGGTTCTGTAAGACCACAGTGCAGTGGTCAATATGCCAAAAGTAGTAGACCACAAACCAAAGGGTGATGCCACGATGGGTTTAAACTTGGTACCAAGAGATTTGGTCGAATTCATTTCTTTTTTCTTTCTTGCAGGTGGTCATGAAATATATTCCTATGAAACGTGTGAAATGGGAAAAAGTGGTGAGTGTTTTGATTATGAACACAAATTGTTTAAAAAAAGTTCCAATCAATGTTTGATTTTTCATATTTTTAGCAGCAAGTGTTATATGGAAAATACATTGATTTAGAATTATAACTAACAACATCCCTCATTTGTGACAATCACATAACGATAACGAGAAAAAGCACTCGGAGATTGCAAAACTCCACCAGAAAGGACAGCATTTCAAGAGAGCACTTTCACCACACAGTGATGTCACTGCCCAAAACACTGTAGTTATTTTATTTTAAATGCTGCAACACATTTAATGTCACCTAAATTTAACCATCTCTAGGATATTCCGAAACCTACCTCTGGGTTAAATGTCATATGCTTTATCTCCAGTTTAAATTCATATATGGACACAGTTTTTATTCAATTTTTTAAACTTTATTCTAACCATCACCAATGAGTGACATTACAAATGTGAAACATGAAAGGAATAAAAACATCAATAATGGACAGTTTCAAGAGATCGCCTCGCCGTATTGTGACGTCACCGCTCCGAAGTGTGTAAGAGCTGTGCAGTATGTGTGAGAGCAGTATGACACCGGTGAGGTGTGCAGTAGAAGCCACGGATGGGTTCAAGGTGGAGTAGGGACCGCATCAAGGATCCGATATGAGCCCCTTCTTGTTTGCTATGGTGATGGACAGGCTGACAGATGAGGTCAGACAGGAGTATCCGTGGACTATGATATTCATGGACCACATTGTGATCTGTAGTGAGAGTAGGGAGCAGGTGGAGGAGAACCTGGAGAGGTGGAGGTATGCACTGGAGAGAAAAGTAATGAAGGTCAGTCGCAGTAAGACAGATTACAGGTGTGGTAATGAAAGGGAGGCAGATGGAACGGTGAGGATGCAAAGGGTAGAGTTGAAGAGGGGGCAGGATTTTCAGTACTTGGGGTCAACTGTTGTTTGGATGGGAATTGTGGAAAAGAGGTGAGTAAGTAGGTGCATGGAGGGTGGAGAGGGTGGAATAGAGTGTCAGGAGTAATCTGGATCAGAAGAGAAGCAGCAAGAGTAAAGGGAAGGGTTTACAAGACAGTAGTGACAGAAGCTGTGCTAGACGGTTTACAGACGGCAAAAAGACAAGAGGCAGAGCTGGAGGTGGCAGAGTTGAAGATCTTCAGGTGTTCTTCAGGAGTGACGAGGATGGACAGGATTCGAAAAGAGCACACCAGAGGGACAGTCCCACCGTCCTTTGCGGATGTTATTGTTTTCACTTCTGTTGTGGCTTTTGCATTAGTTTGATCATCTTTGCTAACCCCAGTAGAAATGGAACAACTCAAATAGAGCCAATTACTGGACCCCCAAAACATTGTTTTTATTCTAATACCAAAAAGTAAAAAAAAAATGTTTTAAGTTAATATAATGTAAGATCATTAAATTGGCATCCGTGTATCAATGAAATATTGCCACCTTTTAACAATAATTTGTTTATTTTTGGTAGACCTGCAATGGGAGGGAGTTTGCGGTCATTCTGGAGGTCGCTCTCATGCTGAAAGCTGCAGGTCTACCAGGATCATTTGGAAAATCCACTTCTGTATCCCTTCTGGACTGGTACATATTGGATCAGCTTTTAATACTCATCATGGAGAGACCTCTACACTGCATGGACCTTCAGCAGTACCTTAAATCTCGCGGAGGATCCCTGTCTGAACCCGAGGCAAAGGTACAGCAGCTTGAATGTGACTTATTTTCACCAGAAAGCAAATACTACTAGCTGGCCAGCAACTGACTGTTGCCTGTTTTCTTTTAAAGGCAGGTTCACACAAAACACAGAGCGCTGCCTGTTTTGCAGGCATCACATTACGAATTAGATGTATGTAAAGGGATAATATTTATAATTTGATGTTTCCGACCATATAGCAAATATACCTTTCGTCTGCCGCATTTCTTTGTCTTTGATGCTAAAGTTTTAAGTTTAAATCAAAATGTTCTCTGATACTGGAAGACTTTTCCAGGTGATTTAACTTGCATGTACACCCATCAGGCATCATTGCTTTAGAACCACTAACATGTCCACTGAATAACCTTGATCTCCTTGTTACAATGTCAGCCGGTGGGATATGTTTGGCGGGAAGGGATCATTTTGTCCTGAAGTTGCTGTATTGGAAGAAAGAAAAATATCCAATGTAAGGATCTGAACCACTTTGACATGGACCAATTTATGATGCGAGATGACTGGGTCAGTGCATCCCCAGAACTGCAGGTCTGCAGGGGTCAGTGCCTGTAATAGTCCAGGGATTATTGCTAAACCGCCGAGGGGACATTGGTGTCCGATTCCAATTAATGTGTGTAGGAGGTCAAGGCTTGCCCGTGATGTCCCATCCCACTGAAGAGCTACTGTAGCAGGAATTACATAAAAAAATTGGTTTAGGTTCTGATAGAAAGGGGTCAGAACAAGCTTTCTTCATATTGGGCTGTGTAGTGAACCTATCAGCCCAAATTGACCGCTCTCGACAGCTGGAAGCACCTACATTGACCATGTGAGGGTCCAAACTGGATTTCAGAGCAATGGAAGAAAGGATCTAATGGATGATGTTTTCTTGTACATCATGTGCACGGCGGTGAAAGTGTCCATCACTTACAGTACAGGAAGTGGCAATATGACGCTCTATGGGATGAAGGCATTGCAGGGAAGGCAGTTCAAGGCTTTAAGAAATGTTATTGTAAAATATTAACTGGAATATCTTATTAAGTCAGTTAAGTGAGATATACTTCCTGACATAGATTTATAACTAAAAACTAAATTTTTATTTTCAGTCAAAAACTAAGACTCATTGCCTTAAAATATTTTCTGTCTTGAAATCATTTTTGGCTCGTCTTGCCTTGATTAAGACAATTATCCATCCTTTTGGCAGGATTTTTTTTTTCATACAAAACTTCACCGTCTCTGTGTCTCAGATCATCCTGAAACAGCTGGTGGATGCTGCCATCGACATGGAGTCGAAGGGCGTCTTCCACCGGGACATAAAGTGTGAAAACGTCCTAGTTGAATTAAACTCTCGTCAACCAAGAGTGCGTGTGATCGACTTTGGCTGTGGCAGCTTCTCCTCTGAGACTGCTTACAGTTCCTTCAGTGGTACGATATCTCTCTCTCTCCCACTGGTCAGTCTTTGACATATCTTCTGATTCTTTTCCTGTCTTTAAACCTCCATCTCCTTTCATTGCTCTGTTGATGTGTGTATCAGGTACCCTTAAATACTCCCCCCCAGAGTGGTTTAGTATTCAAACATACTGGTCCTATTCCACCACTGTTTGGCAGCTCGGTGCTCTCTTCTACTCCTTGCTGGGTGGAAATTTTTCTACCAAACTTTTCATTAGCAACAAAATTACAATCAACAGTTCACTGTCAACAGGTAGGACACACACTATTACACACATGTAGTTTTATATGTCATTGGATCGCTGCTCGTGCTCGCTCAAACCTTTGACATGCTGATTTCTCATTTGTTTTCTTCAGACGTCAGGTCCATGCTGGAAATGTGTCTGAACATAAAACCTTATGAGCGAGCCACTCTGAGGGAGATACAGCTCCATCCCATGTTCACACAACCGGCACCTAGAACTTAGCAGCAGTTATATTATGCCTAAGCTTATTTGGAGTCAAGTCCTGCAAGCAGCAGGTCTAGCAGGGTATTCCAAACATCCCACTCCCTGCAACATTCTCTAACTGCCGAGGGATTACCTGGGATGATTGAGATACTTAATCCGTCCAGCCGCTGGTTTGATTTGGGTCAAACCAGCGGTCTCCTCCCATTTGGGTGTGCCCAGAAACTCCCCAAAAGGGGGCATCCTAATGAGATGCTGGAACCGCCAAAACTGGCTCCAAACGACGTGAAGGAGCAGGTTCTCTACTCCGAGCTCCCCCCAAATGTCTGAACGCCTACTCAACATTATCTCTAAGGCTGATCCCAGCGATGAGAGGGCAATATGGCAATCTGGATTGCTAGGATTGATTGGCTAAGCAGGGGACCTGTTCCTTCCTTGCTGCTCCATGTGTGTGCGTCCCGAAGCTCTGCACTTGGTGGAAGGGTACTATGTACCCCCCTTTCAGATAACATTCTTTCAGAGTACCTTGTAGCTGCGTTTCCCAGCTAGAACCGTTTCCCAGCTAGAACCTTCAAACAAACTAAAGGCCCATTTGTTGGAAAGTCAAGATCCCAATGCCAGACACACACACACACACACACACATAATACACCCTTTTGTCACAAGTTAACACAATTCTTGGTGGTCTTAATGAAATTTCTGTGAAATCTGTTGGCTGAATTAGTATGAGGATCAAGCACCAGGGGCACTCCTCCCACCCTGCTCCTACTAAAGCTGAGTTTACACTAGGATTTAAGAGTCGTGACTGTTTGATTTGAACTCACACTGTATGAAAAAATTGTTTGTGGAAGCTCAGGTTCTCGACCTTGCAGCCCTCTGTCTCTATTGAGAATTGAAAATAAAGTTTAGTTTGAAAGCTCAGATGCAGAAAGAAGTTTGCAAGACAGAAATGTGCGTGAAATTTTTGCCAACTTGCATGTCCAAACCTCTTCAAGAAGGTTGCTGGCGTACCTGGACTCATAGGTGGCTAGTATGATGTGAACAGGATGGCTGGTCTATTTTGCAGAGAGAGAATTAGAGGTAAGCGAGCTTCGTTTGACTGAATAGATTGTTAACTTGATAGCTAGTACGGCTCAACAGCTAAGGACCTTTCTTATTCTTTCTTGCTGTGACGTTCCTACTAGCCATAAACTGCACTTTCTACTTTATTACTACTTAATTACTAAATAATTTGGTAACCATATGCTACGCTGTCTCGCCATGGTAACTCAGATGCTCACTACCCATTTCCAAAGGTGCACAAAGAAAAGAAGGCGCTGATGTCAGCTTATCGAGTCGTGGCCCTGCCTCATGTGAAAAGCTAGGCTTATGGCTTTTAAATAAATGTTAACTTACCCTAACCCTAATGTGAAATCTTTCAAATTTTTACCAACAAAGCTGCAGCTGAACGCTTTAGGTTTAGTAAGACCTAAAGTTTTTGTTCTTAGAGTACTTTTTAGTACAGGTGGAGAACTGGGGTTGGGGGGACATTTTTCAGAATATTTAACCACTTATCTGTGTTAACTTCTTTTATTTAAGTTGTTAAGTTGGAATCAAAGGAACAAAGGATTCCTTTGATTCCTTTTTCCATTATTTCATTAAGCGTTTTTTATTTGAAATAATTGACAGTTTCAAAAAAACGCCTCGCCACATTGTGACATCACTGCTCCAAACGGCCTATTTCTATTTTATTTTATTTCAAATGCTGCGAAATACATAACTTCAAATCCAGAGGATATGCCAAAATCCTGACTCTGAGTAAAATTGAATGAAAATCCATCCACTAGTTTTTCCCTAATCTTCCTCAAAAACAAATGAAAACATAACCTCCTTCATCTGTGGAGGTAATACATTCAAATATCAGATCATATTAAATCTGTCTTGGTACTGGAGTTGTGCAGAAACATTCAGAGCCAGAGAACGTATGCTGCACATTTTACGGCAAATGCAAAAATCTTAATCTTAAATGTCCAACAGATGGCGCTCTTCACCTAGAAGAAAACCTCCACATTCAGACACAAATCCAGATCGTGTGGAAATGGCTTTCTTTCTAGTTGTGTGGACAAAATAAAGATTAACCAAAGTTTGATTGGGCAAATATTGGATTCCTTCTGTGTTTGCAGCCGCGATCTCTTTCATTGTTTACTTCTTATTTCTCCTTGACCACTACTAGAAGCCTTTGATGAAGGTTGACAGGGATTTACATGGGAGAAAAGGTCAAACAAAAGGACACAAAAGTTTCTTACATATGTAAATAAGTGACGCCGACTCCATCAGGAAAGTTCAGTGAATAACTCTCAGAACAGAAAACAGGGCACCATGAAAGCAAATAAGTTCAGTCCATTTCAGAACGCTTGATTAATCCCAAAAATTCATTTTCACAGTGTTTACCATTCATGCAAATAGAAAACAGTAAAGAAGATACTTAAACTCAAAGGCCATGAAGATATTAACATGCATCAACATGACAGTGACATTAAGTGCCGATCAAGGCATTGCAGTAGCAGAAGCATGCCCTCACTGTGCTGGGTGCCTGTTTGCAGTATTTAGTAGCCTGATGGCAGAGGGAATGTAGGAATTTGCGTGTCTATTAGATTTCCTTGCAGAAGCATACTGGCGCCAGCCTGAGGGCATAACTGACAATTCCTTATTCCTTATACTGTTTCTCATTAATTGTTGCGTTCTCACTGTGGTGACTGCTTTCGGACTTGAATGTTAATATAGCATGTCAGCTACCAGAACCCATAAATGTCACACAAGGAAGAAGTGACGTGTTAATAAAAACCTTGGACAGACGGCTAGGAGGCCCTGTCCCCCCAGAGACAAGGGACGAAAGAGACTGTTACTGGAAGGTGTGTGGTTGACAGAATGTGTGTGTTATGAACGAGGTACACAATAAAGAACCTTCAGTATCAAGCTTGATATTTATTAAAATGTAAAGATTGAAGAAAAAAACATTCAATCCAATCATTAAAAAAAGATGGAACCCACAAAGGATCCTTTTTTCATACTTTTGCGTGTAAGCAGGATGGCCCATTTTCTTAGTTAAAAATGTTGTGGGATGGTCGGACCTGGGGAGGGAGACAGTTGATTCGATTTTGACATTTTTTCATTGTCGCAGTGCAGCTGATTTCATTTTTTCAGCATTGAACAATAATGCAGAAATTGTTATCACTCTCCAATCTATGGTCTGTTCTGCCCCAAACTACACTCTGCATGAGTCCTAACTTCATGACATATGCATGTCCAAATTCAGCAGCAGTCATAACGCCACCTAGTGGCAACAGCAAAAGTCATCTTAACCTCCACTAATAAGAGTTGGAAGATGGCATTCATTTGTTTGTCTGGCTGTTTGTTTGAAAGCAGGAGAACTCTAAAAGCTTTGAACGATTTCAATTCAATTTTGTTTAAACTGAGTCCCCGAGGGAAAGGAACAGGTGATTAGGTGACACTACTACTCATACACTACACCTCTTACATACACTACTACTCATACACTACACCTCTTACATACACTACTACTCATACACTACACCTCTTACATACACTACTACACCTCTTACACACACTACTACACCTCTTACACACACTACTACACTTCTTACATACACTACTACACCTCTTACATACACTACTACTCATACACTACACCTCTTACACACACTACTACACCTCTTACACACACTACTACACTTCTTACACACACTACTACACCTCTTACACACACTACTACACCTCTTACATACACTGGTACACCTCTTACATACACTGGTACACCTCTTACATACATAAAAAGTATTATTTCCTGGTTAAAATGGCATGTTCCAGCTCGATTTGAAATAAATGTAGATGACTTTTCAAAGCGAGATGTAAAAGGTAAAAGGTGCCAGAGTTAAACAGCCACATCATTCTCTATCAGGTAGGATTTGGCTCTGACTCAAGCCCTGGCTACATTTAAAGAGCATTCTGGGTAATGCAATTCTTTGAAATTCACCCTGCTCAGTCCACATGTTGACTGAAAACTGGCCAGATGAGGTCATGTCTGCTGACATACTTAAATCCGTTTTTCTACGGGAATTATTTCCTCTTATTGAGGTTAATCAAAGTTTAACGGTCTGCTGGCTCTGGATGATCAGGTTTGATCCTGAACATTAATCCATAGTCTGACTGGGCTAAACCCTCAGCCTTTAAGTCCTGGATATCCCATTGCTTAATTTACACTTTTCAATTCATAGAAAGATTGCCCCTTAATCATACCACTTCTATCATCAAGATGCTAACAATTTGTTCACATTCAAACCAAAATTAAAACAGACACATTGTGCAAAGTATCCAGAGTAAGAACATTTAGAGTCGCCCATCCACCTGTATTGCACACACTGTGGGAAACAGCCTGAGTACCTGATGCACTTAACATGCAAACTCTTAAGGGCCCAAAATCCCCAAGTGGTTTTGAACTCGGTACCTTATTGCTGTGAGGCCCATGACATAAGGTGAGGGCTGGAGTCAGGACGAATACTAAATTGAGTCCACATTTCAAATAATTTTCAGAAGCTGTAGACACCATATCTTCTGCTCTGAAGAAGTAAACAACCATTCAGGTTCAGGTGTCTGTGAAGGTAGGTGTTCTCCGGTGTCCATTGCATGGGTGAGTGGCACATCTGTGAAGGCTCCAATCATGCTACATGGAGCATACAGGTTTTAGAACTACATATTCTGACACCCAGCTGATGTCTGCATATTCCAACGAGATGATGAAGCGACATTCTGTCACAATACATCAGCATCGTTTCAGAGATAAAGAATAAGCAACTGAAGCTGTACATCAAGCAAGAATGGGAAGGAATTACAGCTTGTAAATTAGTTGTTTAAAAAAAAAATGTAATTCAGGTTGAGCCGAATTTTTTAAAATACTATCAAATTTATCAATTCAAATATCAGATATATTTTATTTGATCTATCTCAATTTTCTCATTAAGTTTTCAAAGGTTTGCTCATTGGATTTGTAATTTTATTGGACTGGTCATAGGACCAATGTTCATGCAACTTAAACGTGTTATCACATTTTCATCTGTCCTCTCGTAGCAACTTCACAGAAAAACTGTCTTCACTCTATATATTTCTATTACTGCAGCTGCTCAGCCAGTTAGGCACAATGTGATGAGTCATGCTCAGATGAGATGCAGATCTTTTCACTTTACATAATTCAGGGCTTCCTATGAGTCTTGTGCACCTTTGGAGGGCCTTCAGAGATGACGAGCCTTACTGGAATCAGTGCAAGAATTTTCCATTGCATGCATCTTTAATCCTCTACAATGCTCGATTAAATCATCTCTTACAACATACTTTTATCGTTAGACTGTCTTTAACATTCGGCGTGTCTGTGCTGACCAGGATTTCCTCCGGATCAAAACATCCCTATCTCTTTCAGGCTCCCCTGAATTGCCCTTTAAAATCGAAATGCAGCCGTTTGAATAAACAGTAAATATTGACAAACACACTCTAAAATATCGTTATTTATTGCTCATAGGGAGGTAAGTTTTATGTCCAGCTGGATATCACTTTCTGTTGCTGAATTGTTTTGGACACGTGTCTATCACCTTTGTCTTACTAACCCAGTTGACGACATCCAGCCACGTGCTTCAGGCTGTGGGTTTTTATCACTCCCTCCATGTTCAGCCAACCCAATAAACCTGACAAAACGTGCACTATCCTGACTTTTGTCTGAAACACAAACTCTCGTCAAACTGAAATACTGGACGATATGAAAGTTTACAGCAAATTTGAAATAGCCAGATATTATTGGCCCAATTCTCCATCTTATTTTACCCTCTTCCAACTTCATATACCATCTTTGCTCTTGGGGTCCCATGGCGACAATGTCTGACCCACCTCAACTCAGCTGCCTGTTTTCCCGGGCTATCATTGATGGCTAGCTGTCCCAGAATATGCCAGCATTACACGGAGACCTGTCTCCTTCGGCCGGGCCTTTCAGTAAGATCTAGTGAAACCTCTCCCGGACCAACATCTGGATCAAACCTTGGTCCAACTCAAACCATGTGTAGAAACTGAGCTGACGATGTTTAGTCACGGAGGTGTTTCACCTAGAAAACTTATTTGAAGCTTCCAATAACTGTGAATCACAGTTGGAATCAAATCTGCTGTTGAAAACTCATTCCCTATATTTCCCTTTGAATGCTCACTCATGTCCAATAACACCAAACGTCTCGCCATTAACAATCCGTACCTTCACACTCTATAGTCCTGGCTACTTCAGAGGTCGTAAACCATTTCTCCCTTCCTATGGAGCACCTGCCTCAATAAAATATGGTCCCGACTATATATGAAAATCAGTAACTACTCCAACGAAATGCTCAAAATAAAAACCCAAACATTCATGTTGCTCCTGCACCTTGGTCTGGTTTTTTGATGGTTCAGACTTTTGAACCGATGGTAATAAAGTTACAGCAGGCAACTGTCACCAATAACCAAACAAAGGAGAAAAAAGGGGAGAAGACGGAAGTTTTAAATTAGCCAGGGTAGCAAATGAGGAGAAGAAGAGGCAAGGTATTTAACTGTGATATGTTCATGAAGAGTTCAAAAACAGCTGGGGAAAAAAATTACATAAAAACACAAAGAAACTTTCCATTAATTTTCAGTCAGGATACAAGAGGAGCAGCAGACTCAGCAGGTAGGCGCCGGTCTACACTCCAAACACTCAACAGGTATAACCCAAGATGATGACAACAGGAAGTAGGTATGTCGCAAAAAAGTTCTTTGGTGAGCTTTCAAAATGTTATATCTGGAGCTCCATAAATTCTCAAAAACGGAGGAGGACCATCCTCCTCGCTCTCTGGACCAGTCTCTTCTGAGGTGAACGTGAAAATGAATTATTGCCCTTGTCATAAGATTCAGATCTGTTCCAAATGTAAAGTTTTCTCTCTTGGTCAGTGCCACACCTGCCTACCTGGTTTCATGAAAATCAGGACAGCAGTTTAAATGTAATCCAGACAAACAAACAGAAAAAAACAACGGGGACCAAAACGTGACTTCTTCGATGGAGGTTCTTCACACTTCCACCGACACAATTGCAAGGTGGATCAGAATGTGAAAGATAATGATTTAATCATTACAAACAAAACATAATATCAAAAAAAGAATGACCCAAGCTCCATGGTGGCCCCTCAAGTTCATTCTTATACAAAATCTGATTCATCTCCCTCTATGCAATATATGCAGGGCAGACCAATCCCTGTGGAAAGATCTTTAAATTAAATGGGTTCGCATTTTTTTATTTGGCACCACTTGTCACACACTTGCCTAGTTTTTTTTTTCCATCAGGATCCAAGCGTTGTTACAGCCACCAAAGAAGCTGTGATTTCTTATCTTTGGTTGTTTGTTAGTTGACTTGTCAGCAGGATTTCGCAACGACCGAATGGGTTTCAAATAAAGATGGTGTGAGGAGGGTCCTCAGTCAGAACCGACTCCATTAAACGTTGTTCTTAAGAGACATTTTCCTAAATGACTGAAACACTACTGAACCGATTTCCTGAAAAATATGTGGAGGGGTGGGACAAAGATCAGGAAAACTCAATTTGTTGGTTGGTTGGTTGGTTGACTGATTGGTTGGCTGGATGGTTGGTTAGTTGGTGGTTAGTGGGTTGATGGTTAGTCAGTTGGTTGTTTGGTTGAAGGGTTGGTTGTTTAGCTTGTTTTTTGGTGGTGAATGAGTTGGTTAACAGGTTGTTTGGTTGTTTCTTTGGTTGTTTGGTCGATCAGTCGGTCAGTTGGTGGGGTTGGTGACTGATTGGTGGGTTGATTTACAGAATTACACAAAAATAAACTAAACAGGATATCCATAAAAGTCAGTTTAAGTTATGCTATGGGCTCTAAGTCCCTGAGAAATTAAAGAAAATACCAAAAGAACAGCCAACTTCAAAGAACAAAAAATAAATATCCTCCATCCACCTGTTGATCCATGCCAAAATGAAATAGGGTCTATTCTGGCCTAAAATCCGTCAGTCCTCCAAGTTTCATGGAAATATGCTGAGTAGTATTTACGTAACAACTACAAGCAAGTAGACAAACAATCAGACAGAGATGTCTGGAAATGCCTCTCTTCAGGAATTTCTATGGGCTGATATTGGAGCGTATGGTTCGCACATATATTCATTCGTGTCACGTGTCGAGGTTGTGTCTCAATCAAAGCGCCTCCTTTATCCCACCTATGTTGTTCGAATGAGACTGGAAGGTTGCATCAGATGAGGGATGTCAGCTGTCAAAGATATGCTGCAACACACAGTCTCCAGATGGATAAAACCTTATCTTACTGCGAGTTCATTCACACACACACACAGACACGCACACACACACATGGACTGACCTCTTTGTCTCATGAAGTGCTTTTTAACCAGGCTGTGTCTCGCTGTTGTCATTCCCTTATAATATAATAATAATAATAATAATATATTTAATTTATAATGCACTTTACATTTGGATCAAATCTCAAAGTGCTACAAAGCAAATAATATGATCACGTGTGCCGCGTCTGGTTCACCTGTGGTGGCGTTATCACCATTTAAATTTGTAAAACAGGGGGGGAGATAGAGGACAAATGTTTTTTAGAGTTTGTGAGAGATGGAAAGGATCGAGCTGGATGGCGTCATTTAGGGAATGGCCGATTTTCTGAAAAAACAGTGTCATATTTGGGGCAGAAAAATAAAGATAAAAAAAGGGATGGACAACATTTGGACTTGGACTGTGACTCTCCCTCCCTCCCTCCCTCCCATTCCTCCTGGGACCATGGCCTGTTTGTATAAAAGAGAGCCGGTGCCACAGCTGACCTCGCTGAGGCAGGCTGACTCTTCCTGCAACCCTACGAATGACGGATCCCTGACTGAAAGTGACGCCACACGACCAAACTGGTCCACAGGAGTTAAGTCCTCATCTGAGTCAGACAGCCTGAAGAGCAGCAGAAGGAGAAATTCCCCAGCCTCATTTGCAAACAATGGTAAAGATGCAGGAGGAAGTCGTCTTCGGCCGGAGGAGAGCAGCTGTAGCGGTGGGCATGGTGCTACTGATGCTGCTGCAGCAGGTGAGTGGACCTGAAACGGTCTTGAAAGTAAATCAAAATGTTTGGAATATGAGAAATATTGATTAGATTAATCACTTAAGTATGTTTCGTAATGGTTCATGTTCTAGACATGCATAAAACTACTAAAGAAAAAAGAGGCGTAAAAGAATTATAAGTGTGTTTGTAATATGCTGGCATATTTGACAAATAGTCATTCAGTACTATCATTTCTCCAGTGGAATCAAAAAATCCAAAATGCATGAATAAGAGTGGTTGCTGTTTAGCATTCAGTTATTAATTAATTATGCAAATATAAACTAGAAAAATATGTTTTACATCGTTTTTTAGTTATAAAATAATCGACTCTTTCCGATCACCTTGGCAACAACAGCTGCCTTAAGGCCCACTTTCAGCTATGGAAAAAAAAAGATGTATTTAAATACAGATTTGTTAAAAATGATAAACCTGATCTGCTTTTATACAGGGTTTTCTGTTTAACAGTGAAGTATTCATGGTTGACTGACGTTGTTTGCATCCAAAGGATTTTATAATGTCTGATCTCATGTATCTGAAACTTTTCAATCTCATTCCCAAGATGTGATCCAGTGTAACCCGTCCTGATAAGTTTTGAGTCTGCTTGTCCTTAGTTCTGCTTTGGCTCTACACGACTTTGTGTGTTTGTGTATTCCAGGTTTGTGCAGGTCCATTGGTCAAATCCAGCCCGGATCAGAGGCCAGATTCCAGCGGGCTCCACGCACTGAGGAGAATAGCCCGGATGAGTCCTCTGTGGAGGATCCTGAGCAGTAAACCGTTTGGAGCTTACTGCCAGAATAACTACGAGTGCTCCACAGGACTGTGCAGGTAAGCCAAAAATACCCAGAATCAGGAAGGAGGGGGCAAATCTTCTGGTGCGAGGAGCAACAGAAAAGATTAAAAAAAGCAGCTTTTGTCAGCGGAAATATAAATATGATTGTGATACTTTTACAATTCTAATTTGTGTCCAAAAATGTATCAATTCTTAATATTACACTGCTGGGAAACTAATCTTATTTTTCTATTGAAAAAGAAAGAGAATCTTGTTAAAAAAAGTTTTGCATCAGAAAAAACATATCTAACTATGTCGTGATAACATAAACCAGCTAATATTCAGACAAGGTAAATCAATAGTTTGTAGAGTATCCCAGCACAGGAATGAGATTGTTTTTTGTTATTTTAAGAGTCATCACTTCCACAACCTCTCGATGAAGACACACCAAAAACAGCAAGACTAGGAGGAAACCAAATACTCTTAAATATAATCAAATTGTCTTGTGTGACGAAAAGAAAATGTGGCTTTTCTAAAACACTAATTTTAAGTAAGCCTATTGTAAATAACTTAGTCTTATTGCCAAATTTGGGGGATTTTTGCTAGTTTTTAAGCCTCTGTTGGGCTTTCTGGTTATGGCTAACCAGGTTTAGGATCCCAAAAAGTAGAGATAAAGATCAGGAGTCCAGTTCAAGATGTCGAGTTTGGACTGATGGCTGGCTGGGGAGTTTGAAGAGAAGGTTGAAACCGACTGAATGTTCCTTCTTTCTTCTTTTCTTGTCGTCCTGTCAGGGCGGGATATTGCTCCTACATTCCCCGTGCCCTTACCGAGACCGTCAAGTACTAGCACGCAGGAAGCCGACATCCTCACGAGGAGTTCTCATTCTGGAACAAGCGATCGCTGACCCTGGCTTGTTTTTTATTTGAACTGGTTTTATATTTATATGTTCCGATAGGTTTCTGATGATAGCTAACTGCATTTATGAGGTACACAACGGGTATCCAAAATTAAGCATGTAGGGATTTGGATTCAAATGGAAAATAGAAAGAACGATAAAGCTTAGATTAAAATGGGAGGTGTCAGAAGATAAAACTATATTTAACTTCAGAGCTAAAAAAAAATAAATATTTCAGCCCGGATCTCAAAAATTAGATTCGAAGCAAGAAACGAAAGAAGCATTTTGTGCTTTCCGATGCACGGTCCAGCCACCCACAAATGATGAAATTAGCGTCGCTACCATAAAACGGTTTCACTTTTACACAGATGATAAAAGAACAACCTTTTTATAATGCGTCTCTGCCACTTTAAAGGCCAAAAACGTCTCCAGACATTTCTCACTCTCAGACAGAGCCTTTAATCTGGGAGCCTTCGTGAAGGCGGGCCAAAATGTTGTATTTCAGATAAAGACGGATAGTGTAAAAGCTTTCGATAGAATCTTTATTAATTAAGGAGGCTCCTGATCTTGAAAGTGAAATTACGTGGGAAAAATACCAATTGTCATAATTCTCTATCATATGTTATGCTGATTTAGAATAATAAATTATCTTCACCTTTACAGGTTCTTTCTTTATCCGTATTCAATAACCAATTAAAAAGTATTTCTGCTCTGTGTACAAAATTGAAAGCATTTCAACTTTTTTTTTTCCTGCACATTATTGATAAGTGATTGATTTCCCTTGGACTTGCCTGCAGGTTTCAAACACAGAGCAGGTGTTTGCAGAGTTTTTGTACACTCAGCATATTTGAATAGGATTGCACTTTTAAACCTGATTATCTTTGTACTGTGTACTCTCTACTGTACTTACGTTATCACTTGCATGTAGAAAAAGTGGAATAAATCTGTGGAAAAAGGAATCTAATGCGCTCGTGAATATTCTTTTAATTTTGGTTTTGTCACTCTAGCTGCTTTGTCACTCACATTAATCCCCTCTCATGCTGATAATTAGTTAGATAATAGTAGTCAAATTGAAAATAATTGGCGCACATATGACAAAAAGGATGTATGTTGTTTCATACTTGTTTTGTTTTTTTGTCTGTTCCAAATAAAGAATAAAAATGAAATGAATACTGTAGAACAATTTTAAAACACATACATGTGTTACGGCTGCCAAATTAATTAAAAATTCTCCTGGAAGATTTTTGTACTTTATATGAGAATGTGCAGAGTCATCAGAAATCTTTGTTCGCATGTTTGTTTTTCTGAAATATGTGAGTGTCACATGACAAGTGTCTCTCGTGTGCCTGAAACAAAATGAAATGTCTGAGTTCATTGTGATAACTGATTTTAGGTAACATTTGTCATGTAGAATGTCTTTCTCATGACTGCGTGAGAAATGCCTTTGTCATAGCAGTGTAGGTAAAGGCCTCTCCATAGTAGGATTTGTAAAAACAACCATGGACAAAATACCATCTTACACTTTAATCAACTGTTCCCCTCTTTTCAGCCTACCATTCCATAGAATTGTATCGATACCTATTGAAAATGTTTTGAGCTATCCTGCTTACAAAGACACACAAGCAAACAACACAGATCACATGACCTCTTCCAAATCTCTTTAATCGATTTAATAAGGCCCTCTCAAAAAGATAAGATGACAGCACTCAGAGATTACAAAATGAGGCAGCTCATTTTGTAATGCAATTTAGGGCTGCACCTCAGTGCCCCCTCTAGCCCAATTTTCTCTTCTAAACTAATCAGTAATGGAGCTCCACAGGCACTTGCTTTGTTCTTTTGGTGGGAGAACAGCAGCTCATTCTTACTCCTCTCTGTAATGAAAACATTGTGCCACTGATGACTCAGCATCCTTTAAAGCTGGATGTACGATGGGAGCCAGTTTGCCTCACGACCGTCATTGGCCGTTGTTTGTTGTACAGCGTACAGGGAGATGGGAGGGCCAATCAGTGTGGCCCCACCCCTGTCTCCGCCCAGACATAAAAAATGCTGAAAATGCAGTGATAAGAGTTACTTCCAAATTTTTAAAGCCTCATTTCTAACATTGTTTGTGGTTGAATGAGGCAGAATGTTGTTGCTACTTCAGCATGTGCTACTTAAACAGCAACCCGTGAACCTCCATATCATCCCCGTCAGTAACTTTTGGAACAAAGTTAAAAACAGGCCTGACATCATAGTTGGATTTTACTCAGTTTCCATTTTGCTGGATTGGAGCCAAAAACATGGATGATGCCGTAAATTAAAGCCAGTTATTCTTAGCCATATACGTTTAGCCGTATAGTGTGCATGATGAGGGATAAACCGCTGAAACACGGACCCAGGGGTAAATCCCCTCAAGAAGAGTAAAACCAGGCCAGTCATGGTGGGATGTCATCACTGCTGCTGTGAAAACACATCTACTGACGCTTCACCACATTATCACCGTATGCTGCCTGGACAGGAGACATCTGGCCTGCACAGTCTTCTCTTACAAGCTGCACCGGTTACTAGGTTCTCCTGCTGGCCACATTTCTCTCGGCCCATTTGTGGTTGTCTTCATAACCAGTCTTTGTCAAAGTGATGTCTGAGGACCACCAGGGCTTATAGATCCAAGGGTTCCTCAGCATAAAAAAAATCTGGGACAGATACCTGGCGTTTTTTTCTTTTTCTTAGCGCCTTCATCTACTCAAGATTACAATGAGGACAAAGACATCAAAGCCAGGGCTGATGGAAAAGGCATCAAAACCTGGTACTTCAAAATTTCTATGCCAGCGCTGACATTAATAACACCAAAGCCAGTTGCTACACACATACTTCCAAACTAATGCTAAATGGAAAGACACCAAAGCTAGCAACTAAACAGCCTTATAAACCAGTGCTGATGGAAAAGACATCAAAGCCAAGTGACTACACAACCGTCTAAGCAATTGCTGCTGACAAAGACACCAAGCCAGTGACAATAGACTTCATAACAGGGCTGATGATAATGTCACCAAAGCCAATGTAGACAACAGAGACATCAAAGTCAGTGGCTACAATGACACTGGCCCATCGCTGTCAATCTGTTCTTGGGGTGGGTATTACAGCCCGTTCCATCAGTCGCACCACCACCCAGCATCCACCAGTAGGCTCTAGTTTTCTATGTAAAAATATGTGCGGCACTGATGAGGTCAGAGCCTGAACACCAAACTCTACCTCTCATCTGCTGCTGAAATAATAAACATTGACTCATGAGTTGAAGGAACATTTAAATGTTACAAAATACCAATGGGTAGTGATTCCAATATGTACTGAAAATGTGCAGGGAGCTTCTTTTTTTCCCCCCTAACATTGTGACATAATGTCTTTTTCCGTTCTCACATCATTTTAGTGTTTCTCGTGATAGAGGTCACTCACTTACAGAAAATAATCTATATTTTTAAGCCCATACAGAGCCCCTGTCTGTGTGTCTGTTTGCTCAATTACATGGACTGCATATCACCCGGATCCCGTCTTCCTGTCTGCAGAACTTTGACCCATAAACATTACTTTTTCAAAGGTTAATACACTTTTACTTGAAAATAAAGAAAGGTCCCTCTTTGATAAGTAAACATGGGCATACACACATACCACATATATGTAACTTGGATCAGGTATTTTAATCTAATTCTTTATCTAAATTATGTTTGCCACAATTATTGGCAGCCTGAGGAAATCCAGCGACTGAAGCGTAACTGAAGCACATTTCCAGTCCTATTTCATATTTTTATGTTCACCCGTTTCGGTGGAAAGTCTGAAGTGGTGAACAAGGACTTCCTGTTTTACTGGGGTATTAATATAAAGTGACACAGTTCTAGTTCTCATTGTCAGTCTTCACTGTGGGAAAGACTAGAAAACACAGCAATGATGTGCAAAGAAAGGTTGGAGAGTTGCACAATTCTGGCAATGGATACAAGAAAATCTCTCAACCGTTACAGTTTCAACAGATCAAAAATGTTGAAGTTTAAAGAGATCGGAGGTGTTACAAATCCGCCTGGAAAAGCATGTGGGTGCTAACACCCACACACTGTGAGGAGAATGGTTCGACTGGAGGAAACCTCTCCAAGGATTCCAGCTGGAGAATTACAGAGGTCGAATTTTGGGGTCTGAAAGTCTCCCTAACCACTGCCAGATGCAACTAACACCGAGACAAGCTGTTTGGAAAGGTAGCAAGAAAAAAAACCTCTCTGCTGTCATCCACACACAAGTTAAAGCACCTACAGTTTGCAGAGGAGAGTCCAAACACGCCAACCTCTGAATCAGAATTATTCTATTCTATTCTGAAGGATTGGTTGTAGTAAATTCACATCTACTGCTAGAATGTTGTCCTCAGTGTGTCTCGTCCATTTTAATGAGAACTTTAGTTCCAATTAAAAAGTAATAGGTTAGACTCTCAAAGAGGGCTGGTTAAGGTCACAGGCCAACACCAATACAAAAAAAAAAAAAACTCTTATCTGCTGCAAGACCAAAATGCATGTATTATTAAGAAATGTTTTTTTTACCAAATTTGACCATAAATATATGTGCAGACAGGTAAGAAAACAGCTAAAATGAAATAAAAGATAGGATGTTGTCCCTTAAATCTCAGCAGAATGTCTTCATGCAGCAGATAAAACGTTGAGGGGAACCAGAATGAGTCTGGGTCAGTACTGACACCTGTTGGATGCATCTGCAAAGAAGATGATTAAACTCTAGTCTTCATTTGATTTGATTAAAGCTTCAGTTTGGGTTACTGAGTTCTGAAGAAGCAAAAGTTTTTGTTGTTGTATTTGAAGGGTTAAAGATCGATTGTTGACCGTGGTAACATCATTCCTAACCCAAGGGTCATTCTCTCACTAACTCAGTCATTGTTCTGATTGATCTTAAAGACATCCTCAAATTCCTGACCGTGTAACAATCGTACATTAAGTGTCATCCGCTGATGAAGATCTTGCGATGTGAAAATGAATCCACATTCTGACACACAACCCACAGCAGGATAGTTTGTTAGTGTCAGTTACTGACAAGAAACAACTCGTTCTCTCAGCTTTAATAACAGAATTTGTTCCAACAGTTGCTGAGCTAAATCCTGTTTCACTATTATGATGCAAAGAAGTGATTCCCTCTCTTAGTCTCAACGCTTACTGTAGTGCTCACACCTTCAAATCACACTTAAGACATGTTTCATTTATTTATTTCAACAACTTTTATTTCACACTTCTCCCAAAATTTTCATTTTTTTCAGCAAAGAATTTAAAGGTGAAATATGCCCATGAAAACGAATATCGTAAATGAACACATTTCACTACAGTTCAACTAAAAGAAGTCCACCAAAATGACACTTTATTCACAGAACACGAAGCATTTTCTCTCTGAGCAGCACAGGAACTGCACTGCATCCAAAAAAAAACACAGCAGACTGAAAACTTTCATTTGCACTATTAAAAATTTGTCTTAAATCACTAAATCTGCTATAGTTAAAAACTAAGCAACTCTTCATCAATTTAAGTGGAACAATGTTGAGGCACCGAAGAAAAGACATGCCAACTTTAAGACGCATTGTTGTGAACTGTCTTTTAATAAATATTAGATGGATTACCTAATATTTGTCATTATTCAATCCGTCATAGGATTGGAGGTAAAGTCAGCTTTGACAACAAAACATCAGGCACTTATTTAGGATCACAAAAGTTAGAAAACTGTTCATTTTTATTTAATTTTAATTTGACCTTATAAAGAAATTCTGTATCGAAAGTTAAGTTTAAGGGCCATTTGAAAAATATAAATATAACACAGCTTTGAGAGAAATCCTATTACACACATCATCTGAATAATCTGAATTTTTGACCGTAAGGAGTTGTGATGTGGGATTTTTTTTATTTTTATATTAATATTAATATTTAATATATTTAATATTTTCTAATTGAATATATCGAATACTTTTTAATTATCAAGCAAATTTTAACATTCCATATATAACGTATTTAATCTCAGGGAATTACTGTTATTTCATATATTCAATAATTTAATTTATTGTAAATTTGTTTGTTCAATAATTTTCATTTAAGATAATTTCTATTTTTTTTTATATATTTAATAATTTAATTAATTTCTAGAAAATATCTGTTACTCAATATTTTTTTAAAATCTCAGTAGAATCTTTATCATTTTAAATATTTTGGGTTTTTTTTAATTTCCAGAGAATTTTAGTAATTTCATATATGAAATACTTTTTTCAATCGCTAGAGATTTTTTCGATATTTTGTGTTTCCAATATTCTTGAAACTCATAAAAATTCTGTGTTTCTATATACTTGTTGTTTCATTTATTTTATAAATTCTATTACTTAGTACTTAGTTCCTAGTCTTAATTCTTATCCGGAAGTTTTTCTTTTAGTTTTACTTTATTTTTCCAACAATCATCTCAGAATATTTCCACTCTCAACCACATCAGTGGCCCTAAAACACTGGCATGAAAATCAAATTTCTTCCCACTACTCTAATGAATTATCTTAAGTCTTAAACGGATTAACTTGAGGGGAGAGTCAAGTGATTCACAATATTTCCTTACTATCAATCAATCTTATAGAAGGTCAAAGCCAACAAGTTTAACGTGTGCATGATGGCAAACACACACTCTTACACACTTTAAGGCACAACACTCACCAAATGTGTATTATTGCATGAGAAAATTGTTTTTGCGTGTTTAACCTTATTCAAATGAAACCAAAAACACTAAAACAGCATAAATTACATGAGGTTAAATGAAAATTCATTAGTTTTCTGTAATGGTTTGACCATATTCCAGCATAAATAAAAGCCTACTGTAACATTCAACAGATCATTATTTAACGTGAGAACTTTTAGCTCCACCGGTTTCATCCCTGCTCTTTTCTCCTCACTGCACTGCACACGACCCGCTGGGCAGGAAGTCCTGCACGTACACGGCCACAGCTTTGGTCAGGTAGGTCATGCTCCCAAAGCGGCCACTAGGGGCGCTGTCATACAGCAGCCTGCACACTCCGGTGGACGGGTCCCTCTCCAGGATGTGCTCTTCCGCACCCAGGTCCCTCTGAAGGGGGTAGAAGAACATCCTGCCTCAATCCACTACAAAAGATCAGGGCTGGGTTCCAGAGTGGAAAGATGCCTCTGCTCACCTGGTCCTTATAGAACATGTCATTGCCCAGATGGACGATCTTCTCCACGTGGATGATGGAGCCGATGCTCGGGATGTCCACGTCAGCCAGCATGGTGAGCACCAGGATGGCCTCCACCAGCAGCTGCCGGTACTCAGGCTGAGGGACGCGGTTCAGAACCGTCTCTACGTGGACGGAGAATTTGATCTCGCCTGGTGTCATCTGGAGATGGAATTCATAGAATCGTCTGCTAAAAATAGGCGTCAAAGGAAAGGAAGCAAAACAAAACAAAACAAAGCAAAGCAACTTCTTTCAGCTGTTTCCCTTTTTTATTTTAGGGGGTCGCCACAGCGGATCCCTTTTTCTGCATATTCATTTGACATAGGTTTTTATGTTGGATGCCTTTCCTAACACAACCTTCCCATTTATCTGGGCTTGGGACCAGCACTAGATGTGGCCGGGTAAGCTGGTAGCACTTAGGACCTTGCTTAAGGTTCCACACTGGATTTCTGCCACGCCCTCTTTGACTGGTAGACTCTTTGACCCCAGCCTAATTTGCGACTGGTTCTTTAAGTTCCCGCAGGTAAAGAATGGGCCCTCAGCCAGAAAACTGCTGTCAGGGCTGAAACAAACCCTTGAGAAACAGTAACTGGTTTCATCAGTGGCTGAGGGTGGGGTTGTTGTTACCAACCAAGACTTAATAAAATCAATAAGATCAGCACAAGCACAACAAATGGATGTATTAGGGGGCATGTTCATGCATCATGATAAAGACGGCGCTGCTGGGTAAATGAAGCAAAATAATACTGGCTAATGCCTGTGAGGTAATGACGTGACTTTAGTGCGTTGCGATTTATTTAAGTGACTGTAGTTCCTCTGTGATGATATGACATGACTGTAGTTCATGTGTGATGATATGACATGACTTTAGTTCATGTGTGATGATATGACATGACTTTAGTTCATGTGTGATGATATGACATGACTGTAGTTCCTCTGTGATGATATGACATGACTGTAGTCCTCTGTGATGATATGACATGACTTTAGTTCATGTGTGATGATATGACATGACTTTAGTTCATGTGTGATGATATGACATGACTTTAGTTCATGTGTGATGATATGACATGACTGTAGTTCTCTGTGATGGTAGGACATGACTGTAGTTCTCTTTGATGTAAAGACATGACTGTAGTTCTCTTTGATGTAAAGACGTGGCTGTAGTGCCATTGTGACATAGTGGCTGTAGTGCCATTGTGACATAATGGCTTGGCTTCAGTACCTCTGATGTAATGACTTGGCTCTAGTGCCACTGTGATGTAATGACACGACTGTGTGGACTCAGGGGGTCTTACCTCTCTGGTGGTTGAAGAAGGAAGGACAAACCCTTCTATGGACAAACCGTGACACTAGAAGACAAAATGTTGATATTTGTTCCGCATTGAAGCTCAACTCTTTCTTTCTTCTAAAATCAAAATCTGTCACTTTTCCTCATTTTTAAAAGATGGGATGTTTACATGGAACCACAGACAAGTAGTTCCTCATCTCCCGATAAAAACGTTATCCAGGTTTCTGATCACCTTGTATTTACTGGTTTCAATAAGTTGAGTTTTAAACATTTTACGACCATTATAAACCAGAATCATGACGCGTCTCTCACTCAAACCAGCAGGGAGATCGCAGGAAAGACTTGAAGTGTAAATAACCTAAACATGTCGGAGACGTTGGATGTAATAACTCGACAAGTGTTAGACTCTTTAAGGCCTAAAATTCAGATGATGAAGTTTTTACTATTTACTCCTATCTTCATCAAACACACTAAGAATCAGAACCAGTTTACTCGTGCGCTCAGACCTTCTGCAGGATCTTCCAGACTTTCTGGTAGAAGCCAACAGGGACTCGGTTCAGCGCCCCGTCCAGACGCCTCCTGCGCAGCCACTGGCCATGTCTGGTATCCTTGATGCCTGGAATGCTTTCCGGAATATCCAGAGCCTCGATGGAAGAAAGCCTATACCTCTGGGCAGAACCAGTAGACAAACAAAGACCGTGAGATAATTTGTTTCAGACGAAACTCATCATTTCTTCATCATTCGAGGCTTAAAGTGATCCAGCCTGGAATTAAGTGGATAAAACTCAGAAATGTTCACCCCAGATTCAATGTTTTCTATTTCCAGAGACTGAGACCGCATACCCTGAGAGGACGAGAGAAAGAGGAAGGAGGGGAGAGAAACAAAAAAAAAATATATGAAAAAGATAAAATACAAGAACATCACGGATCAAACAGTGACCCAACAAAATAATTGTCTGATTGATCCGGAGAACGATCAGTGGTTAGATTAACCACAGACGGGGAAGTTGCAGCCATGCTGGATGGGAAATTAGGCAGCAAAGTATTAATCATGTGACCTTCTCCGTGTCCCATGTGTATGGGGCACGTTGTGTTAACCGCTAACGTGAATTAACGTCCCAAAGATTCAATGTTTTTTATTCTTTTCACCTTGCGGGGGGAGGTCAGTGACGGATCGAGCTGAAATGGACACAAAAAAACCCACCTTTCATTACAGATGAACCCAAACAACATTGTTCTTCTGAATGATGTGAATTAACACGTCATCCCTTAATTCCTTTTGTTGGGGCATAAAAAAACATTTTACAATAGCATTCAAATCTCAGTCATCATTATTACTTTGATCAGCTTTGTCCAAGACATCCCATAAATCCTCAAGTCAGAATTTAATTATAGTCCATCATTACATTCTCAATTAAGTTTTCCTTCATCCATTCACCCCAATTAAATCCCCGGATTGAACTCTTCCTGATTTTTATCATCATCGCCTTGAAGTCAGACAGCGACACCCGTCCGTCTACAACACAGGAAACTGTACAAAAATAGTTGCTTTATTCGTTGACAATCAGTAGAAAAGTCCTATTTAGAAACGATCTTGACCTGTCTGAGATCAGCAGAGATGCACAGATACTGGTATTTGTGACAAAACTGGGCTCACACACTCTTTCACATGAGTTCGATACTACAGCAACAGATACCCATTCATGGCAAGGAAACTTCTTTAAGGGTAAAATACAAAATTAACAAAAAACATTCCACCTTCAGCAAAAAACACTACTTTACACCAATGATACTATTTATGGCAAAGACAGCATTTTTCCGACAATAACTACTTTTCAGCAATGATAACATTTTAAGGCACTGATACCGCATTACACTTATGAATCCACTTTATGCAGAAGATGACACTTTCCTGCAGCGATACTGCATTACAGAAACGCTGCCATCTCATTCAATGATACCAATCTACTGTAATGGGGCGTAATTTAATACTGTAGCTCAGTGGGTAAGGTGGCCGTCTCCCGATCGGAAGGTAACCCGTTCAAGTCCCTGCAAGACACTGAAGCCCTAACTCCCCGGGCGCTTCAAAAGGGACCGCCAACTGCTCCCTCAGGGACGGGTCAAATGCAGAGAAATAATTTCACTATGTTGTACTGTGTATGGCTGTATGTGATCAATAAAGGATTCACTAATATTATTATTAATGTAACAACAATGATACCAATTTATTTAATACAAAATTGAGTAAACAACCCAAGAACTGGAGCAGTGCCAAGTTGTTGGAGGACTCTAACACCGTCAGTAAAAGTAACTGTTACGAGTCCTTAGTAGCCACAGATTTGAATTCCTCCTATCGCCCTTCACTGAATTTAACCTCCCCATTTTCTGTCACTCTTCAGCTGTTCAATAAAAGGCCTAAGCATGGGACTGCACCAAGGATTTGGCTCTGAGCCCTTTCTTGTTTGCTATTGTGATGGACAGCTTGACAGTTTTCATGGAATATGATGTTCGGGATGACATTGTGATCTGTGGAGGTTTGCGCTGGAGAGAAGAGGAAAGGTCAGTCACAGCAAGACAGAATACATGGCTGGTGGAACGGTGAGGATGCAAGGAGTAGAGGTGAAGACGACGCAGGCGTTTCAGTATTTGGGGTTAACTGTTGAAAGCAGGGAGTGTGGAAAAGAGTTGTAAAATCGTGTGCAAACAGGATGGAGTGGCTGGAGTAGATGATCAGGAGTTATCTGTGACAGAAGAGTCACAGCAAGAGCGAAGGGAAAGGTTTGCAAGACGGTAGTGACACCAGCTCTGCTGTAAGGTTTGGAGAAAGGTGGCAGTGGAAACAGATGATCTGCTGTGGCGACCCCTAAAGGGAGGAGTCTAAAGAAGAAGGCGCCGTTTACCCAACATATTGCTGCGGATAAATAAAATGCATTATAAATTCTAGATAAAATAAGATTTTGTTTAGATTGTCAATGTACCAGAGTCCAGATATGAGATTACCAGCCATCCCAGCTGCTGTTGTACCAAAGCTACACTACTACAAAAGTCCGTCATTTTCCTTCACATCATCATCACCGAAGCCACCAGATTGGTCAAAGACAACCTGGTTCCTGCATCAAAACATAAATAAATCAACCAGTATTAAAGGGTTGAGCCAAGTGACCTTTGACCCTGCACAGGTCACCACTCAATGTCCTCTCACCCACTCTATGAGCAGATGGAGCTCAATTGTCAATCAAATATCAAATATCAGTTTTCTGTCATACTTTGGACTTCTCATTTATGTTGGCTTCAAAAGGGAAAAGTTAATTCTTTATAAAACCACTCCCGTTTAAAATCCGGGGAAAAAGCCAGTCAACAAAACAAAACATTGACTTTTTCTTTATCCCAGTGTGTCCCACATGGGCTAGATGTCCAAACACCTGTGACGGAGCAGACGCTGACGATGAAGGAAAACCTCGGTAAGACGTAAACCCTTAGATCAAGGATATATTTGCATTGTTTTAGTCAATAAGTCAATTCAAAATCTATTAACTTCATTCAAATTTTTGTATTGCCTGATATCTTTTTGTAAAAAATGGAAGAAAGGACTGATACTGTGATATTTAATATTCCACCATGAGATCATCACCTGAAATGGATCCGTCAAAGATAACCTGTGTTCGGCCTGAAACACAAAATCAATCAGTCAACTGCTTTAGTGATTGACATAAAACTGAAGATGATCTCTTGTCTCTCAACATTCAATGAATTAAGAAAATTGATCAGTACAAATTAAACTTTGCCTTTTCAATCTTTCAATCCCTTCAATTCATGAACTACTGGCTTTACAAATAATTATTTTATTCAATTGTTCTCCAACACAGATCAGCGCCTGATTCCACCACAATTAGTTCTGTGAATTAACACTGCATACGATTTAGCACTCATCATCGTCAACATTTTCATCGTCACCTTACTCGGATCCGTCAGAGACAACCTGTGCTCCAGCTGCAAAAACACAGAAATCATTTTTTTCTAAGAAAAAAAAAAAGGCACAATATTTTGGAATTAAGATGCTCCTCTTCCTCCTCCTCATCAGACGCTGAATGCTAGATATTACTCTCTGATTTCTTCCCCACCCCCATGAGTCAGGAGTGTGTTTTATTCCTACCATCTTCATGTCACTCTTCAGTTTACTGATGCCCGCTCTCTCGCTCTTTGTGGCGCCCACGTTCCCCAGGTGATGGATGGAGATGGCAGGACTGACGCCAGCATCCAGCTCTCTGACTGTGGAGGAAGAAAACTTCAACCTACAGTTGCCGCAACCCATGAGAAGGGACTAAAGATAATTAGATTGGTTGACTGACCGCTGCACTGCACACCAAACTCTTTGCCACTGAGGATGTGGTGGAGAAGATTCTTCAGTTCGGACGGACTGAGACTCATCAGACTTTCTGTAGCCTCCACTCCTGCACAAACACACATACGCAAAACCAGTAAAGCTCAGCAGTGAGAAAAAAAACAAAACAGATAACGCATGGCATGGCAAAAAAAAAGAGAGATCAAATACCGGAGGGAAATGAAAGAATATTTAAAACTTCCGATATGACGTTTGTAGTAAGTGTGAATAAATGTGAACTCTGACTTTTCTTCCCTTTGATTCTTTCTTCAGTTACGTTTTTTCATAAAATGAAAAAAATGTAAAACCTAATTCGGCAAAAACATGCAGCAAGTGAAACTTAAGCCAAAACACTTTAAATATGCCGTTTTTCCAAGAAATGTATTGACTAGAACAAAAAGCTTTTGTTAGGGCCTGAGAACTTTATACTGTAAGTTCCTTGGATTACTATAACTTTTAAAAGTAAATCTTCTTCAGGAGATTTTTATCAAGCCTATAAACTCATGAACACTCTTCACTTGTGTTTTCTGGGTTTCAGGATTAAGCGTGGCAAAATGGCTCTGCAGTGCGTCCTATAATATACATCAATCAGCCATATCATTCTAACCACCTGTCTAATATTAAGAAGGTCTTCAGTTCTCAGCCAAAAAAGCTCTAGGTGTTCTGGGAAGTAGCTCCTGCAGACCTGGAACACAGACAAGACCTGCGGTTCTGGAGATGCTCTGACCCAGTCCTTTAACGATAAGCGATCACGGATAATAAGTTAATGAATGTGGCTGTTGTCAAACAATCAGATCCTTCATCATTTTTCCTGCTTCCAACACATCAACCTCAGGAGAAAATGTTCACTTGTGACCTAATAATGACAGGTGCCAGTGAAACAAGGTAATCTACTTCCCCTCGCCAGTCAGTGGTTATAATGATATGACGGGTTGGAATATCGCATCAACTTCTACAAAAAGGCTTCTTGAAGCCATGACCTAAACCCAATGGACCCTAAAATTGATCAAGTTCAGGCTTGAGTAGAACCTCCAGACCTGACAGATGAAAAATGATCCAAGTTGTTGAATTTGATATTTATGCCATGAAACAAGAAGTTGTTCTGACTTCGGTAAATTGTGCTGAGATATCTCACACAACAAACTATGAGTCACCTGAATCATATCTTGCTTACCTGAGCAGTTGAGTGACTGGGCTAGTTCGGTGGCCATGACCTGTATGATGAGACCGATCCGGAGCCGGAACATCTCGCTGAACAGGCTGGGCAGAGTCCTGATGCTCATGGCCAGGTACACCATGATCTCCTGGAGGAAGGAGGCTGATTAAAGATCAGGACAGGAGAAAAAATCACAAACAACAACAGTGGAGCGCATGACTCACCTGAGTGAGTATCGCCACACTGATGTTGTTGTCGCTGGCCTCGTCGATGAGGGCAGCCAGCAGGTCCGGAGGTATCGGAGCCGTGATAGTCTTTTCTCGGGGCTCGGGAGGAAGACCCACCGTCAGGTGCTTCTGGTGGGCTAGCAAATCAGAGCAAGCCTACGAAAAGATCATGTCCAATTAGAAAAGACTGAGGAAACTTGGAAGAGTCCATGGCAGAAGGAGGTCTCCTTCTTCTACTTATGATTGTAAATATGTTTATTCGTGTCGTACTGAGTCGAGCTCCTCCACTTTCTTCTTCAACATGCCCGAGATCATCCGGATGAGGCTCCAGTGTTTGAGTTCACCGGCTTTCTCATAGAGATCAGTCAGTAGAGACATGACGGTGGAGCCTTTACCGTGCAGACAGGTGTCCCAGTCCATTCCCCTGGGATCAAACACAGTGAGTATCAGTCAGGTCAAGTCAGTGTGGGGAAATTAAAAAAGACACATTTGTTATTCATTTGTTAAGCTACAAGTGTGCCTAAGATTGGTATTAGGTAAATCATTGCAGTAATAATATCCATTTCTTCCAATTCACTGCTTTCATACTCTATGAGAACGGAAAAATTATATTTTCCTTGTCAGACTTCTTCGGTAGTTTCAATATTGAAAAGTTATACTGACAAACATATTACAGCGTTTTCTGTCGTTTATTTGAAGGTTGTGTACAAGGAACCTTTGGAAAATGCACAGGAAAACCTTGCATTTTTAGCCAAAACAGTGTAGTGTAAACAAAAGCCCTACTTGTCTTTGAAGAGGATGAAGAGAATATCAGCCTGGTCCTGGAGACTCTGCATGTCTGTGAGCAACTGGGCCAAAGCTTTGTAGTCGATGGCTCCGCTGGCGTCTCTGGGGATACCGCTCTCCGTTGTGACCGACGCCGCTGGAGCCTGGAAGAAGTTGTGGAAAGCTAAAATTGAGACTGGATGATTGAAGAAAATGCTGTGAAGAACTAAACCACATCAGGACAAACGAAACAAACCTGGCCAGACTCGTGCGGTGTAGTGGCATCTGGTAGGTTCAGGTCGAGTGAAGGCTGAGGAGAGCGAAACAGCTTGTTTGACAGGTACATGTTGACATCTGGACACAGAGGAAACAAAAAAGAATAGATGTTGTGCTAGCAGGAGTCACTCTGATGTCAAAAACAATCTGAAATGATGGATCTACTAACTGTGCACGTCGAGGCCCTGAGCCTTGTTCTTGAGAGAGACCATTTCCTTGGTTTTGGTGGCAGCGGCCTTGAACCTCCCCAGACCTCCTTTGGCCTGCTGTTTGGGCTGTTTGGGGGCAGCGTGAGCCAACAGGTGGTCCAGGTACTGGGCAAGGTCATCCGCTTCTGGAGAGGGCGATGGTAGAGGAACAGAGAATGAGGAGGACACAAACAATATGAGAGTCACAGAGAGTGGAAAGGTTCATCAGCTGGAGTGGAGAGATTCTAAAAAAAGAGATTGATACGGATATAAAAACATCCACCGACTGGAGTTGTGACCAACGCCTTAAATAACACAACAACTGTAGTTTTACCTGCAAGGATACAAACACCCAGACCTACCTGTGTGGGAGATTTTAGGTGAAATGACCCTTTAAAATATACAGATTACAACATGCTTTATCATCACCAAACAACCCGTGATGTTGGATCATCTGCGGGCAGCACATCCAGCCAGATATCGTTGCAATCTTTGCGACAGAATGTAAAAGCATGCAGCTCTGTAAAGTTGTTTAATTCCTTTAAATGAACAGTTCAATAACAAACTTAATCATCAGGATTTGTTGCTTTTTAATTATGCTTTAATGGAACTCAAGCGGAGCAAGGTGGAGAACTCCTGCCTACATTCAACAAATTCAGACCAAGTAAGGCGTTGCAGAATTATGGGAATGCTTAATACACACATCACCTTTGGTATTTTACCACCAACTGGGTGAAACCCAGTTTCCTGCTCTCATATTGGAGTCGACATCTCTTCCTGTCTTTGAGTTGACGCTCAAGTGCAGGTGGGTTGGGCAGCAAAACATCGATAGCAAGCAGAAGACGAGCAAAATGGTCCACAAAAGTCCTGGAGTGGTTTAGCCAAAGTCTGGACCTGAAACCCACTGAGGCTGCGGTGGGACAGGAGAAGTTCTCTTCAAGCCAACAAACCCTCTGATGTAGCTGCACTAAAGCAGTTCTGCTAAGAAGAGTGGGCCACTGCATTGTGACGCCATCAGTGATTTTTTTCCCACGGAGGTCCGCACCGCCACCATCAATTTCATCTACCACTCTGAGGCTGAGATTTCACCGCAACGCCTAACCCGGTCTGAAAGAGGCCTTACAGATCAGAACAGAGAAGATGGGGATGGGAGACCGATCATTGATCGTGTGACATTAGGGAACAACAGGAAGTAGTGATTAATGAGAACCTGCAACAGGTTTAGTTCCACATCATGTAATAAATATTAATTTATTGATTAATTGGTTGATTAATTGAGATCACTCCCAGTCACCGAAAAGGAATTAGACGTGCGTGTGACATGTTTGATCTGTGGTTTATTACCACCTTGGTTGTCACCATTCCTCCCCATCCATCCGTCGATCTGTGTTTTTTTTCTTACCATCATCATAGCGCAACTCATGCACGTATCCGCTGCCGTCACGCTCAGCATCATCATCACACTCTTCGCCGTGGCGGCTCATGCTGCCAAAACCCTTACCATCCAGGAAGCTCAGGTGAGCAAAACAGGAAGTTGTCAAGAACTCCGACAGCTTCCCCGTCTGGATCCTGGGAAGAGGATTTTTAAATGTTTATTCCATAGCGCCAGGAAGTGCAACCAGATATGATTTATAGAATTTTGTATACAGTCTAGACCGGATCCTTTTGGAAAGTGCCTTGAGATAACATCTGTTGTGATTTTGCGCTATGTAAACAAAAGCGATACAATTTGTTGTAAAATGTTACATTTTATTGAACCAGGACATATAGATATAGACACTAAGATATCTCTGCATTCTCAAAGTGATACGACTAAAGTTGGTTAAATTAATCTGAAATTTGTTTATTCAGATTGTTATATAAAGTAAAACATTTTACTATTCAATGGAAGATGAAAATCACCATGTGGCATTTTCAAGGTCGCTAAGGTCCTTAAACTTGTCCATTTTTAACATTTCCAATGTAACAACATCTGGACAAAATGTTCCATTGATGCTTCATGCAGTTAACACACTTCATCCGTCAGGAGTTAGAATGTTGTGGCTGATTGGTGTAAAGTATAGCCTGGGTGAACTCTACCTTGCTCCTCCATAATATCCATCCTGTAACTTCTTCAGAGTAGCCAACACTGCAGGATCCAGGTCTGTGTGGTCTTCAGCTAAAACACACACATGAACGCACGCGCACACACAAGCACACGCTAATCAAACAACTTTCTCAAATATTTTACGAGCGTTATCGGCGAGATAACATCTGGTACACTGTGTGTGTGTGTGTGTGTGTCTGTCTGTGTGTGCTTGCGAATGTGTGTTTGTACGTGTATGTCTGTGTCTGCTTGTGAATGTGTGTGTGTGGGTGTGTGTTTGTATGTGTCTGCTTGTGAATGTGTGTGTGTGGGTGTGTGTCTGTGTCTGCTTGTGAATGTGTGTGTGGGAGTGTGTTTGTATGTGTCTGCTTGTGAATGTGTGTGTGTGGGTGTGTGTCTGTGTCTGCTTGTGAATGTGTGTGTGTGTGTGTTTGTACGTGTATGTCTGTGTCTGCTTTCGAATGTGTGTGTGTGTGTTTGTATGTGTATGCTTGTTAATGTGTGTGTGGGAGTGTGTTTGCGTGTGTGTGTCTGTGTGTGCTTGCAAATATGTGTGTGTGTGTGTGTGTCTGGGTGTGCTCGTGAATGAGTGTGTACTCACATAGCATAGACTGTGAAATAGGAAAGGTAACAGTGGGTCGTCCGGTCATCCTCCACCTGGATGACAGGTAGGCGATCTCAGTCCGCAGCATCTCCACAATCATCTTGTTGTCCAACGCCAAGTAGAACTGCTGGTGGTCGATGAACTGCCAGGTTTTAGTGAGGAGACACGGAGGGACGAAGGGTAAATACAATTCTTCTTTTGTTCTTATTTGAATCAGGATGATGTTAGAAGACAAGTACATTCAACCCAGTAGTACGTTCCACATAAAGGGACACATTCAAACTTTTATTGGCATGAATTATTTATTACCCCTATCAAGGAGGTTAATCTTTTTTACCTTTGTTTGTCTGTTTGTTGTTTGTTTGAAAGATTACTTCATCCGGAGGTAGGTAGATTAAACTTGTGTCGTTACGTCAACTCACAACATTACGTCATAATAATGTTTTGTAACCATTGCGTGAATTTGGAGGTTTTTTGCTATAATGCCTTAATTAATGGATCTAATCTGTATTAAATTCTACCTATTGGCGACTTTTGTTAAATCCCATGGATGATACGATATTAATATTATATTTGATATTATGTCAAGACTTCAGGATGTTGACGAGGCAATTCGTCAACAACAACGTCGTTTCTCTGTAGGCAATAACTACAAAGATTAATGGGCAGATTTAACCGGAGGTAGAGTCTGACAAACCTCAAACATGGTAATGTTGCGAACTGTGGTGTCGTTCATTCTGATCACAATAAAGTCTACACCTTGGTTGGTTGGTTCTCTCGGAGTGCTTTCTAGTTTGACAGTGTTTTCACGCTGTAATTAAAGTCTCATCTTATTCCACTCAACAGTCGGTCTGGTCTTCATGCGTTTCATTCTATCTCCAATCCTGAACGTAACATTTTGTGGGTCTTGTTATGAGTGACGTCGGCAGAATGACATCCACTGCTCTGCTTTCTTACAGACCTCAGGTGTGAAGGTGAACATGGTGTTTCTGATGATGTAGAACTTGGACGTTCCCAGAACTCCTATTCTCCTGCAGGGTCGTCCCGTCAGACCCAGCCGCTGGTTACGACCTGCAACAGAGATAGAAAAGAAATTAAAGTTTGAGTAAAATCCTGGAGAGGGAGGCGTCGTGTGAATAATTAATTATCTGATTTTTGGTGGGGGGTGTAGGATATGGAGGATCGGTGCTGTTGTAGTTGTTAATTAAATTATTAGTGTACATGCAGTATCTGTCTGTATTGCATAGAGGGACTGGGAAATTTCTTGTGCAATCCAACGTCATGACTGAAACTTGATTACTTGGTTCCTTGAATCACTTTATAATCATCAAGCTCAAAGACAATATAGTCATATAAATAAGAATAATACTGATAATGTACCAAATTCCAATTAAAATACAAAATAGGAAAGAAACACTTGTTCACCTGTACTTATAATTAGACAGCACTAATAAATACTCCTTAAAATTATACTCCTTATAATTAAAAACACTTAATAAACGCTCCTTCAAGTTGTATGGATGAAAATATGACTCTCCAGCATTTACGTGAGCCCAATCAGCTTTTGTCGGACTTCATAATTTACGCACAAATTTGTCAGTGGATAAACTGAAAGGTTCTGTTAGTCAATAATTGGGCTTCAAGTTTAAAATTAATCCACCCTAAAGCAATTATATTAATTCTATGAGAGGAAGAACTTTGAGGTTCTGTCTGGAGACATTACAGGTGTTTCTAAACTAGTTTTCTCCACTTTGAAAGTTCTGTCCTGCATCACACTTTTAAATCTTGGCCCAAAGAGGCAGGTTGAAGGCAAATGTGGTCTGTGGTGGTACCGAGTCTGGCGTAGATGTGGCTGAGGACTCTGGAGGGCTGCACATGGATGGGATGGATGTCGGCCACAGTCTCCACCACGATGCCGTTCTTCAGCAGAAGCTCTTTAATCTCCTCAGTCTCTGCAAGGATCGACACTAGAGGAGGAAAGTGGAGCAAAAGAACTCATGTTAGCATCGGAATCCGCATTAACGATCTAAGACCGAAACTACCTCCAGTGAACTCACCCTGTACGACCACATCGGGCTTGGGGATCGTGGAGAAACGTCGATTCAGGGGGTCAATCTCACCGGGAGCCAGGAAACCCTAGAAAATGAGACAGAGCTTCAAGTAAGAGCGGCAAAATCATTTCGCTGGACGCAGACTAAGCAATGAAACATGGATGTTGTTAGCATATATATATATATATATAATTTTAGCGGGTTAACATTAACAAACATTAACAAACATTTAGTAAAAAATGATATGATTTGGAGGCACATGTCTGACATTATCTTCAGGAGTTTATCCAGGTCAGGTGAAGTGCATTGAATGAAGTGACATTCATATAATTACTCACATTGTTGGGGCAGGCAGTATTGAGTCGTGTTAAGTACAATCGACAGAATCCTATTCCACAGCTACAAACTAAATTGTGTCTGGCAGATGTAATTCAAGTGAATTCATAGTTGATACATTACTGTGTTCATTAAATTCAACATAATTGTAGGATTTTGTTTGCAAAACACAATTTGTTACATCTTTCGATAAGATTGAGCATAGTAACGGTAAGGTACTTACTAAAACAGTATTTCAAGGACTAATGGAATTGTGAGAACAAAAATTGAGGGTACATCAGGATAAAGGCTGAGAAATTAATTCTCAGTTTTTACAATGCATTTTAACTTTAACTGTTGTGTCTACTAGATTTTTTATTTTCTATTTTGACTTTTTCATGTTCTAAAAGCCTTTTAATGTTTTTTTAATATATATTTTAAAAACCTATATGCATTGCGTTCTCTAAGGGAGAGAGAGAGGAGCAAAGAGTTGAAGTGGGTGTGAGCGGAGCAGATAAACTGGTTATCATCAAGTCTTTCCTGACATTTTAAAGCAGTGAATTTTGATTTGATTGATTCAAAATGATAACATTTCTTCCACAAGGTGCTGAATCACTGTCGAAAGAGATGTCATTCAAAATTGGCTGCTGAGTCAGCCGAGTCAAGGGCGATCCACCATCAGATCCACCATCAGATCCACCATCAGATCCTAATTCAGATTAAGTTGAATCTGAATTAAGATTTATTTTACAAAGTAAATCTAAACCAACTTCCTGTCTGTGCTGACCGTCTGACAACTGATCTTAACCGGGAAATATTCCGGCACACAACTGCATATAAAACAGCTTACTGTCATTTTCACACTTTTTGTTTTAATTGAATATTTTAGACCTAACAATTTATTTTATGAACTTTAGAGCCAGACCAGCCATTTCCCCCTGATGCTTTGCTTCAACACTGATTAATCAAACCGAGGCCCCAGCGACATATCTAGCAGAAACACATGATAGCGACCTCATCTTCTTATCTATCTACGTTTTTCGTACGTGTGGCGTTTCACCTCGGTAAGAAGGTTTCCCAGTATGTAGAGAGACTGCCCCCATTTAAGCGGACATTTTCCCATCGGGATCCTCTCCACAGAGTGGGGGTTCTTGCCCTCCTCCTCCACCTGGATTTAAGAAAAGAATGGAAAAAACGAAAAGTTATGAATAAATCATGCATATAAACAGCATAAACCCTCCTAAACAAGTAACAATGTAATTTGTGGGCTCAAGGGCGTGAATTAACTTAGTGAATCAGTGAATCACAGAGTGAATGACTGAGATTCTTAACCCTTCATTTAAAAACTTCCCTCCAGAGCTTACTCACCTTTTCTGGGGGGACGCTGTAGAGCTCTGGCAGCAGTCGTATCCCGTCTTTCTGTTTGATCAGGATGCCCTCCAGGGCCTCCTGGTACTCCTGAACCTGTTTGAATTAACACTGAGAGTCTGCAACTTTTATCTTCACACTACACTGAGCTTGAAAATATTCACAGTGACGTCATTTACCTGTTCAGGACTGTGGATGAAAATACCATCCAGTATGAGGTAGGTCCAGAACAGCGGCCACTCGCATTCGATGTTTTCAAACAGCTTCAGCTCGGCAGACTCGTAATACAGACGGTTTGGATCCTGGAGGGACGGAGAGGAGACCGATTTGACGAAGACCGTGAAACATTTGCTATGTGCGAGTGCAGAACGTAATAATAAACATGTGGTATTCTATTGATCTCTTGCAGAGGAATATCTCCTCTCTGGATCTATAAACCTAAATATCTCAAAGCCTTAGCAGTGTGGCATTTAAAAATAATAAAATAAAAATACACACGACGAAGGATATTTACTAAGATTAACTATCAAGCCAGAAGAAGCACTGCACCATCTCACATGATCTCTAGGGAAAGCAGAAATGCGAGGTAGAAACTGAATGCCCAAAGACACAAATGCCTCCACTACTGGAAAATTGATATACAACAACCTAAACCCTTATAGGTGAATATGACGGGACATAAAATACAAAAGAAGAAGAGAAGTGGTCAACACAGGTTTCCTACTCATCAGCAGAGGTGTGGTGACAAATTTGTCCTGCTGGGCTTGAACATTAGTGAACATTTGAAGTTACATAGATTTGAAAACCGTAATATTAAACATAATTAACAGTGAACTGGACTTGAGGAAGTTTGATACTGGATCTGTAATCAGAGCCTTGCATTTACCAACCACAGCAGATTTCTCCTCAAACTATCAGGAGCGGTGAGTCTGGGTTACATTATTACATAAATACTGTCGTCACCCTGACCTGCTGCACACTTTAAAGAAGCTGGCGCTAGAGGGAGTATTTATAAGATCACCTCAAGTAATACCTGGAGAAACAGCCGTGTAAAGTAAAGAAAATAACGGAGTTGCAGAATAGATCTCACCTCTGAATGTGAGACGGGGGGCCTCAGGGTGATAACTCGTGTGTGGGCCTGGATAAAGAGTTTAGATTCTTGCTAACAACAGTGGTGTCTCTTCATTTATAAGCTGGCGTATAAAACTGGAACCAACCCGCTGATGAAATAATGAGAATTTAAAAAAACCCAACAACAACTCTGATTTCGGTGACAAAACTCAAATATTCTTTAAACCACAAGTGACCTGTTATGACTTCCCTTTCTCATACTAAAGTAATGTTGTGCCAGAAGTTTCTGCTCTGTGTTTTCAGAGAACCAAATCAACAGCGTTCACAATCCTCCAGTTGCACAACCTGATAACAGGAAGTCTAGGCACCGCAGAAGAAACGGGTGAAGTAAAATAGGTAGAAATTGGCCTTATTCCACAACACATAACAGCACTACAGCAGCGTGCCATAAATAGATTATCTGACAGGAGCAGCTTCTACCCTCAGGACATTTTTACCTCTTTAGGGGTTTTGTGTCCGTCTCTGAGAAATCTGCAGCAGCCGTATCGACCCTGAAGAGAAACACAGAGATACTAGGTGTATGAAGAAAGGAAGGTTCTGTTAAAAACGCATTTTATCCTATAAAACAAACCATAATGGTCATCTCGACTTCAAGCAGATAACACATACTTAATAATACAATAATTACCAACATCTGTTTAAAATATGTGACCTCATACTGTCTTTATTTGTCATCATTTTCTGATGAATCAGAATATTTGTTATTATTTTCGACACTATGTCCAACCATGTTAAAACCATCAGTTAAGTGCATCTTTGTCCTATTTCTCTGCACCTGTAGTTTGGAGATGATCTCCTCCTTGGTCGTGTTGACGATGCTCATGTCCTCAACAGCAAAGGCGGGATACGATATGATGGCGAGGACTCCAGCATCCACCTCTTTAGAGATGGAGGCTCTGGGTAACATCGAGGTAAGGATGGACTGACAGAGGAGGAAGGAAACATTCAAATTACAGGTAATATTATACAATGATTGACAGGAACTCGTACTGCTGTCTGTGTACCTGGCAGTGCTGGATGTCATCAGCCAAAGCGTGGACCACAGATCCAGGCCCCCCTTTGGCTCCAAACAGGTTGAGATCATCCAAGGCCTCAAGAGCTGCCTGGAAGACATAGGTTAAAGTCACAGGTGTAATGTTTAGGAGGACATGTTTATGATCTCTTTGTCATTCTAATTTTCTTCCTTGTAAAGCACTTAAAGGGGGCTTCCAAATCTTCCTTGTTCGATCGCGACTTTCGGACTTTTCAGCTTGATCTGGACCAAAATCACAGGTATGAAACCTGCCTGGGACCAAAGTCAGAGATCAGTAAGTTGGACTTGGTACCGACAAAAAGAGGGGGTCAAAACACTTGGCTAATATTGTGTAGGTCCCCCTTTAAATCTAAAAACAGATGTTTTGTCCTGACTCCTTTCTATCAGAACCTATTCGTCAATTGGTGCTGCGGTAGCTCGAGTCTGTTGCCGATTCACCTCCAGACCGGAAAACCACAACAAATTCCTGCAGTTCTGGAAAAGCTCTGAGCGAGTCGTTTAGCCACCATAAATGGTCACATGCCAAAATATCTCAGATCCTAATCCTCGCAATTTTTTTGCTTCCAACACATAAACGTCAGGACAAAATGCTCCTTTGCTGCTAGATACATCCCGCCCACTGAAAGGCACTACTGTTGTTAGCTAGTGGTTATAATTTTATGGCTGATGAGTGTATGGTAATAGTGCATCACACTACAGAATGTTAAAGTGCATAGAACAATCAATTCACATGGCCGTGCTTCTATAAATACTGACATATAGATGTAATTAATGGGGCAGCGAGGGTCTTGCAGGGGTGTCTGTTTCCAAAGTCTTAAATTAAACTCTGTGTGTTGATGTGTGTGTGTGTGTTCTACAAGTGTGTGTGTTATTTCTGAGCAAGCAACCATTCCTGAAAGACCACAGAGAACATGATACCTCCTGTGCAAGGACTGCAGTGTCTCCCGCAGTGAGCCAGTATTCTCTTCTTTACCTTCATTCAGAACATCATATTCATCAGTGTGAAACTTTCTTCATGTTATAAAACCGTCTAAAATATCCCATAATATGTTGAACATGCTTCCAGGTGGCTAAAATATGAGGCTGCCTGCATTAGTTATTTGAGAAGGATTGGAGGATTTTACGTGGCAGCAGTATTAAATGAATCTGTCCTGACGTCATGAGAGGATCATGTGGACCCTCAGGACCGAACAAGGTTCTACTTCTGATCCTGACCTAGTTTTGGTTGGGGTGACATGCTAAAGGTCAGTGTAAAGGTCGTTGTGGTGACTAGACACCTTGAACCCAGCAAGGCTTTTTCTTTTTTTTCTTTTTAAAAGGGCATGTGTTCGGTCTCAGCTCTCAAGAGTCGTCTTCTCCTCCATGTACCTGCTTCTCCTCGCCTCTACCTCCTCCTCAGGAGAAACAAGTGAATCCGTGTGTGTTTCTTTGTGTGTGTTTCTTTGTGTGTGTTTTAACCTTGGCCATTCCGATAGAGCTGGCATTGATCTCAGTGATGCCCTGGTTGGTTTTGTCTCCTCTTTCCCACATCCCGTAATCCTACAAGTAAACAGGAGATGACATTTATGTGGCAGAAAAGCAGGAAGATTCATCACTGGTCGTAAAAATGCATCCAGGAAGTTGTGGTAAAATCAACATTAGTTTAAAAATTCAACCACTGACATGGAACAAACACTTACAGCCACTTTGTAAGCTGCCTCAATGTAGAACATGAGGTTCTGCACTACGTCCACTTCATCTTGGGTGTAAATAATGTGGAGACCTGATGCAGAAAAGCGGGAGAAGACCATTTAATCAGGTAGTTCACATTAATCTGCTGAGAAAACTGGTCAAAGGGACAAACATCACACTGGAAGAGACACTAAAACACATTAAAACACTTCTTTGCTTCCCGTCACAAGAAGTATTAATAAGATCGTCTGTAGAGCTTCAATTCCACATCCTGTCCGCACAGCGGATTCAAATCAGGTGGGGGTGGTGGCCTGTCAACACCGGAAGTATTTCTTCAGCAGCAGTGTACCATAAAGGTTCTGGTTCGGCTTGGGAAAGCTTCGGGGCTTTATAGTGCCAACCCGCCTTGGCCTTGCAGAAGCATTGTGGTGGATCGACCACTCCAGCTCGCGGCTGTCCCTCGCCGTCCGAGTTGAATCCCCGGCGCGGATTGCGCAGACCCAACCTGTTTACCCCTAAGCTGTTCGAGTTCCTTTGCTGATACTGCAGAGACGATCAACATTTAAAAATATAGAATTGACTCTTTATACCCGATGCAGTCATCTGAGCCAGGAAGAGGAGGAAGAGGGAGGTTGCGTCGACCTGTAGGTGACCCCACTGGTCGTCTCCGACGACAGTAGCACAGGTCCTGGTGTCGTACTTGGCGTGGAGAGAGTCTGAGGTGCTTCTGCTGTGTTTGAACTTCTCAACTTTATCCAGCTGGACGGAGGCGATACGACAAATACAGCAAAATAAAATATGTTTATCAACGATCAAAACATTTTTTATACCATTTTGAATGTATATTTTCAGCATCTACTTTCGTTTTGGTCATAAATTTTATTTTTATTTAATTTCTTTAAATCACCTCATTGCTTTTATTTTGTGATCTGCATTTTCTGTTTGTTTGTTTTTTCACTTCTTATTACTTTTACCTTCTTCCTCTCTCATTTTTTGATGTATTGACTGTTATTCTGACTTTCTCTAATTCTACTTGTTGATAACCCTCAACCCTCTAAATGCTTCTTCTCAGTCTTCAACCTTATGACTTGGGGATTTTGGTTCTTTACATGACCTGATGAGTTTTCGGTCTTAGTATTCAGACCACATTGACAAACAATAAATAAAAACAATGGAGCATTTGAGAATTAAGTTGTAATTTTAAAAGAAAATCTAAATATTTTGAAGATCAAGTCGTGATTTAAGAGAAAAGTGATGACTTTATTCAGAATAAAGTTGTAATCGTATGAGAATAAAGTCGTAACTTCAGGCTGCGTGTCAGAGAGGGAAGAGTGTCTCCAGTGTCAACATGAGGAGCATGGAGCATCTTTTCAAGCTATTCTTTGGTGAAAGTTTCACAAATAAAGAAATATCGAACCTTAACGCACATCAGCATCACTTAATCATCACTATTAGGACTTTGAAAGGGTTGTGGAAGAAACTGGATGTGGTTCAGATAGAAAGGTGCTAGAAAACACAGAGTATCATGGAGCCGTCATGATGGCGGTAAAAGTAAGACCTACACGTGATTAGGCAGGTGGTTTTATTGTTATGGCTGATTGGTGGGATCATAATTTAGATATACATCCTTTCTCAGCTCAGATTAAGTCATGCTTCCTTTGAAAAGTTGCTGTTCAATTATAATACATTCTTAAATATTATCTTAAATATTATAATATATCTATAAATATTTCCCTCAGGTGTTGGTGGAGACCAAAAACAGAGGTAAAAAAAAAAAGAGAGAATGCCCAATCCTGACCGGTAACCCAACTCCAGAACTTGGCCCTCACCTAGAGTTTAATTTTGTGATACTTGCTCACAGGAGTGGTAAAGAGAACTTCTGTCTAGAAGTGGTGTGGAAGTAGTGTCAGTCAGCCACCAACAATATTATGAGATCACATACCTGCCTCATTATGCACTGAAGGATTCCTCTCATTAGCTTCACCACACTCTAGAGAGAGTGAGCGAGCGGGCAAACGAGTAAAAGACAGAGACAGAGAGAGAGAGAGAAAGAGAAAAGGTTAGTTGAATGTCAACCTTTTCCCTTAAGAGAACCTTGAGACCCTCATGGGGAACTTCATCAGGAGAGCCAGCTGCCAACCTGCTCCAGCTCGTAGGCCTTGGCCTTGTCTTCGTCCCTGTCGGCATTCTTCCTGTAGGCGAGACTGAGGGCCCACACAGACACGATGCTGTAAACATTGTCTCGAACCCAGGCATGTGGTTGATCTGGGCAGCCCGGCAGAAGACCCGTCACTGGATCCTGGTTAGACACACAGAGAGGTCAAAGGTTACAGGTCAACAGTTCACCCAAACGTGTGAGACGCTTTGGACAGAGTAATGTGGTTACAATAGTGTGGCTCAACAGAACACATGAGCAGAACACATGACCACTGCACTGGTGCCAGTGGAACAACCTCCAGATCAACGCGGGTAAGACCAAGGAACTGGTGGCGGACTGGAATAGCCCCATTACTGCATTTCCCATAAGCCCCGATGCCTCTTGTTGCAAAGAGGAAGTTTACAATCTTTGATAAGAGCAAAATACTTGTGTCGTTGAGCCAATTTGTGAGTTGAAACTATGCCGCCAAATGAGGTACGGCTCTTAGATCTTCTTCCTCGTTGTCATCGCTACAGGGACTGAAGACACTAAGTAATAGTTTGCTATACTGTATATCATGAGTTTCATACAGCTACAGCTCTTTCAACATCAAATATAATAATAATATCATAATAATATTAATATATCTCAATACATATTGCATTATGCCATTAAATATCAAATACAGAATGCAAAATGCCACAAGTTATTGCAATATTTCACACAAATTACCGCAATATATCAAAATATGTCAATATGTACCACAAAAGATTGCAATATATTGTCCTACATATGACAACACACAACAATATATTGCAATAAAAATATCACATTATATTGTAATAAATATCGCAAGCCGCCACAAAATATTGCAATGTATCACAATACGCCATAGATATAGTACCTATTCCAATCCACCAGTATCACCCTGTATCTCAATCCCTATCGCAATAAGCATCACGCATCAATATACAGCAGTAGGTATCACAGGGCTTCACAATATATCACAATATATCTTAATAAGTATCTCAAGATGCCACAAAGTCTTTGCTATACATAGACAAAACATTGCTATACATTTCACAATACAGCTCACAATATCCCAATATATCACAACAAGCATGAAATATCACAATATATTACAATAGGCTACAAAATATCACAATTGATCTGAATCCGTATAACAACATGCCACAAAATATTGAAATACGTAATGCAATACGCCCCAATATATAACAAAATATTGCATAAATAAATATTTATGCAGTATATAATTGCATATTGCAATGCATGACAGAATCTTGCAATGTGTCAATACGTATCGCAATTTGCCACAATACGTTTTGTCATACCCCATAAAGTATCGGAATAAATCCACTGCAAAATAAAATAAATTGCCATACCCAACACTAACTTGTAATATCTGTTGCACTGAGCTTTTTAACCTCTTCTTGTTGGGTTAGGTTACTGCAGGTGATTAAAAGTACATGGTGATCGAACGTTTTCTGCATGGTTCTGTTGGCTGTGTAGTAGACCACATGATTGGAGCTGATGAGGGTCCTTGGAGGTGTGCAGTCTACATTCAATATAGACACACACTCACACAGGTAATGAACGAGTAACAGGTGTGTGTGTCCCGATTCATTGCTCCAGATCATTTTAGTCCACATGACGTCATTAGAGTTGCTGCTCGCAGTGGATGAGCTGTAATTACGGTCTGCAGGTTTAAGGCAGCTACTATGTTTGACAGACTTTATTCAAGTGAGAAGTTTCACAAACACAAGTGATCGACGCCAGGAGAGCCTTACTTGGTGCCGGAGGATAGTCTGGTGCACCATCCGGGCATAGTTGTCCAGTTTGACGCCTGAGTTGCTCCTGCTCCTCATGGTGACAGCTCAGCAGTTACCCTCACTTCAAACCAGGAGACTTCAAGTAAGAACACAAGTGTGATAATTCCTCGATAGTAAAAGCATTTCCTCTACGCTGCTCCGGAACCCAAGTAGAGCAGACAACAGTCAGCGCGACTAGACAGGCTCCCGGCTGGAAGCAGCCGATAAGCTTGTGACAGGAAGTAGATCTCTACCGGAAGTTAGGAAATTATACCTTCTATGTAAAAGACATGAATTAGAGAGTTTCAGTAATGTTATTACCATTCCCTTTCTGAATGATGATTCAGTGTACTTTTTACCATCTTGGTTCACTATTTTATTTTAATAGATTATTAAAAATTTAGCAAAACATAATTATTTAATACCATTCGACTTGTTATAGAATAAATAGTATATTATATTATTATTACATTACACTGCTACTTCTGCAAATGGTATTACATAGGTAATTTATATTATGCCGCAACTATTATCACACTTGTATTGTACGCTACTATTATTTTAATTTAAATATTTTTATTTTATTATCTGTTATGATGTATTGTCAGTGTTATGTGATCTTTGATATATATCATTTTGATGTATTATTATTTAATATATTATTTGTGTATATGTACTTTATGTGTATAACAGATAATTATATTACATTATATATTCCACTATCCATCTTATTATTCATCATTCTTTATTAGGTTATAACATTATTTTATAACTTATAACATCACCTTGCTCATTTGCCATGATATTAAAAGTTTTACCAATCTTTCTGTGCCTGTGCACTCATATGCACCTCATTTAACTTTTCCTGTGCTGAAAATTAGATTAAAAACAGAATGATGTTAAAACAATAAGTTTCATGTTGTAACACGGTGAAAAATATTTTGTTATAAAAAAAATAACCAACTCTGATTTGGAAATGTTCATGCCAAAACGTTGCCCTGATTCATTTTCCTTCTTCAGGTGTGTGTGTGTGTGTGTGTGTGTGTGTGTGTGTGTGTGTCTGTCTGCATCATAGGTTTAAAAGGTACATACCACTATTGAATAAATGCAGTCTGTCACATCTATGGTATCATACAGCATCAAATAGCGCCATGGTATTCTTGCTTCCCCAGATGACATATTGTCATGCTACCTTTCCTAAGTTATACATGCATTTATCAGATACACAAGTTTGAAAAAATTTTCACACATCAAAATATTGTGGTTTATTGCCCCTGCATTAAATCTTGCAACATGAACTTAAATATCATAAGGAAATAGGCGTAATTGCATAAATGTTATTTTGAAATCTCAAGCCGGAAGTGTGGTTTACAGTGACAATTAACTTGACACTGCGATCAAACGCCAAATGACGTTTGCAAGAGATTTTACAATTACAATTGTTACCAAGTTAGTGAGTATAACAATAAATACATTCAATTTTTTTTACAAATACATAGAAACATAAACTACATTGAATAAATTAATTATTCTTTTCCTGTCAAGTTCAAACAGAAGGTATACTGGTGGAAAAAATAAAAACAGGAGAAAAAAAACCCTAAAGCATAGAATAGTCGAATCGATAAATTATTCAGTGTTCTAGTTTAAATTAACGAAATTTTGTTGTTCATATTTTGTTTTTTCAATTTTGTAGTTATGAGTGATAGCTAGGTGATAAATATTGATTTTACATCAATGTTATATCGAAGACAAGATAAAATGAGATCAAATAAGATACTGTATTATCTTATTTTGTCTTTTTTACAGTAATTACCAAACTCTGGGCAATGGCCCACTGGTAAGCCAAGAACTGCAGGTGGGCCGTTAGATTCACGTCTGTAGCTGGTATTGGTCAACCTGAAGCATGGTTCCAGTTCACGGTGTGAAAGCCCGTGTTTGGGACTTATGGACCAATTACAGGAAGTTACAGTTGGCTACTGTCTCCAAACAAAACACCCAAAAAGGAAGAAGAACATCAACCAAAAGAAAAACAAGTTTACCCGTGAGAACCGAGACCAATTTCTTACTTAAATTAGAACAATAAGTGATATAAAATAGACTAAATTAAACTCATTGAACATATTCATAAAATTAGTTTTAAAACATAATTTGACACCTGGCTTTTAAATCTAAATTTTAGTCCTCACTTGAAAATACATCAGAGAGTGACCGTTTTATTTTTTCCTTTGTCTTCCATTAGAAAACACATTCCCCATTTTTTGCAATTCCACGACATAAAACAAAATTGTAACTTTACAGATTAGATTTTACAACATCAACTTAAAACATTATATCATATAACATTATGAGTAATAAGGTGTTTCATAAACTGCGTTATCAGAGCTGGTTAATCTCATTCAGGAAATTTTATTAAAGCATTAAATTTGATAAACAGATTGAAAATTACATTTACATTTTGTTACAAAAATGTAAATGTGCCGATTTTGAAAAAATCGAACAAGAGACAAAAGAGCAAAAGAACAAAAGTCCGATTTTGAACAAAAGTTCAAAATCGGTTTTGAATTTTTGTTCAAAATAGGCACTGTGTTAATGAGTTGAAAATAAAGGACAAGGGTATTTAAGGAACTTTTCATAAAATGTAAATGGTTGATAATAAAATTGATTTAAATTAATTCCACTTTTAAATGGTAGCTTCTTTGGAGCCAGCCATAAAGACTACAGGGATTCCCAGAATGCTTTCGCGTCACATACGTTCCGCTGTAAACAGACGTCCACGCGTAGCGGAACGTTTTATTTGTTACGCTTACGAAACCTTATTCCCACCCACCTTCACCAAAACTGTCTTATTTACGTGTTTAAAAATTGAAAATATTTTTCTCACAATATATTAATTTTAATTCACATTAATATAATACTTTTCCCGCTAATCGAGAATTGAATTCCTACGTTGAACCTACTTTCTGGGGGGAATGTTGACAGTGTGACACAAGACTTCAGGGGAGAAGACGCTGCCCGAATATCTCTGAAATTGTTTTTAGCTTATTCTTTGTCAACTTATTCATCTTTTCTTCGTCGTAAATGAGTGACAGACGAGCCAGTGACGATGACATCTGTAGTAAACGGAGAATGGCGTATGTTTACAGCCCGGAGTACGTGGAGACGTGTGACTCTTTATCCAAAGTACCAAACCGGGTGAGCGAGTTAAATGATGAAGCTAACTAGCAGCTTTGAGTCTCTACTAGTTATTATTTATCCTGTCTGTTTTTCTGTCTGCTCATATCCAGGCCAGTATGGTTCACTCCCTGATAGAAGCCTATGGACTCCTGCAACACATGAAGTGAGTGGTGTTTAAGAGCCTATGACAGTTTTGCAATACTTTTGATTCGAGAGAGCCAATGATTTAAATGCTGAGCGGAGGCAGTCTGTGTTGATGGAGAAAATAATGATATTTTCAGAGCCATATAGAAGTAATTATTCCTGCATATTTGTGTGCATAAGATCTGGATTCTATTCATCTCTTCTATTAATGCAACTTCTTCTTTTTCATCTTGTTCTTGTTCTTCTTTGGTTGTTCTTCGTTTGGGTCGCCACAGCAGATCATCTGTTTCCATCTTCCCCTGCCTTTCTCCCTTCATCCTGCCTTACAGCTTCATCTCCAGCATCTTTTTTTTTAACTAATAATCCTCTTTTACACACATCCAAACCATCTAGATCTGGCATAGCTTACTTTGTATCCAAGACGTATAATCCGGGCTACCCCTCTGGTGTGCAGTTTTCTAATCCTGTCCATCGTCGTCATTCACAAAGAACATCTTAACATTTTCAACTCTGCCACTTCCTGCTCTGCCTCCTGTATTTCGGTCAGTGCCACTGTCTCTAAACTATACAGCAGAGCTGGTTTCCCTACCATCTTAACCTTTCCCTTCACTCTAGCTGCTACTCTTCTGTCAAAGATAAGTCCAGACCCTCGTTTAAACGCTGGCTGCATGTGCTCCTTCCCCTCTATTACCTCTTTGCCTCTATTATTATTCTATTATTGCTTTTTCTGGCTCGAAAATGGAATCTTTATCTCGTATATTTTTAAGTCTCACTTACTAAACGCCTCATGGACAGATATCTAATTCCACTTTTCGCTTTCAGTATTTCTTGCTCCTACACTCTAACTCTGGTACTGGTAACCTAAATGAGGCAATAAGGTTTATCTGTCTAATGGGTAAATTTCACATAGATAAGTGAGTTGCCAAATACTAAGTTTAAGGTTCTTTTCTAGTTATCTTAAATAATTTTCACCTATGTCACTACTGTGATATAACTAATCCTAAACTAATACACACTTGAACTAATATCAAATGGTAGCCGAAACTGTGCTGAACGAGTTAGGTGTCAAATTTTAAGTATCTGCAGAAGTCTCCAAGCTATATACTGAAGAAAACCACCATTAGGAACATATTGTTTTTAGTGAAGAACTATGAAAGTTACCAATTTTAGTCTTTACTTCTAGTTATGGGTTTTGATGGTCAATGAGTCATATAATTAGATGAAACTTGAAAATCATGGATGGAACTATTGCTTTCAGTTGCCATGACATAATCAAGAAACTGAGTTGCCTCAGCAGAGGTTTGATTCGCAGAATGCTGTCTAGTTTTAATTTGATGTAAACAGGTTATGCTTAATACATGCAGTTCACAAAGTACTTTTCTTTGGTTTGTGTTCTCGTCATTCAGTTTGAATTGTACTTTTTATTTAATTGTGTTAAATATTTACATAAATGCTATACCTTCCATACTTCCAAATGGAGCACAAAATGTATGCTGCTTTTCTCTAAACTTAAGGAAAACAGAGGATTATAATGGTATTTTTTCCCTGTGCTATTTGTCTTCAGGTTACTATGGATCACCATTTTATTTCACAGCTATCTGAGTAAAAATCTGAGTAATATTGTTTTTCCTCTTTCTTTCCAGTATCATTAAACCTCAACTGGCCACCATAGAAGAAATGGCCACATTCCACACAGACTCTTACCTGGAGCACCTGCACAAGATCAGCCAAGATGGTGACAACGATGACCCTCAGTCTGTTGATTATGGCCTTGGTGAGAAAAGCCAACAGATATTATTTAGAGTCAAATTATGTATTTATGCTTGTCATTGCTGTCCACGGAAAAGCTATCTTTCTTTTTACGTAAAAACATCCCATACTATATATAGAAAGTACATATATAGGTGGAGGATTGCTCTAGTTAATACCAGACATATTTCCTATCAGATTTTGATATAGAAAATTAAATTTCTTGTCCATCATCACCATAACAATTTAAAAATATGGATTAATTTTTAAACTAGCTCATCATTTCTACGTAGCATTATTTCCGGGCGCAGGCAAAAAAACAAATTAATGCCACTGTTATATTGTGATGTTCATTTATTTGGATGCGGGCCTTTTATCTCCGTTCAACAAAAAACATCAGCACTGTTTAGAAACTGTTGATGTACACCGATCAGCCTCCACAATAACTTTTACATATACAGTACATGGATTGAAGTGGAATTTGAAGTTCAGGAGAAGTAGTTGTATGCAGCTTTTCTGCAGGGGATACTATTACACAATGTTACATAGAAATAAAATGTACGTATCCTCTATATAGGCTGTCATTTTGTTACTAGAACCACGCGGCGTGATGAAGATCATAGGATGTTTTGGGCCTCAGATTATCAGAGACCTTCACCTGGGTGATCCAACCAGGGATGATCGGTCCACGATATACCATGGATCACCCCTCTTCATCCAATGCCACCTTGATGCTTTTTTCTGCAGCTTCACTTATGTTCTTGCTGTCTCTTCTTTCCTGCAACCCTCTTACCTGCATGGGCTCACAGTGGGCACGCCATCCAATCCTTCAACAGTCCTCTATCAGTTCAAAATATTTTTGCCTTCTTGTGCTTATCGGCCTCACCTAGCCGGTCTTGCGAAAGGACAGAGAGATCAAGCAACACCATTTGCTTTGAACAGTGAGATGTTAAGATATTGAGACCAAACCTGGCCTGCTCTAACAATTTCCTTTGGAAACCTTTGCTGCTTTCCAAGGTCAACTTTCAACGGCCAGTCACAAGCTGAGGCTGGCAACGCAGTCGCAGCCTTTTTTCTCTTCTGGGCTGTCCACGCCCTTACAAAGGTGACGTTGAACCTTACTGGGAGCTGATACTCCGCTCTGCTGGATTCTGGTGCAGATGGTGTGATTGCGTTTACACGGTGTTTATTTGTATAATTTATGATAATTTTAGTATTCTTAACATATTTTCAGATGGATGGGTCATCATCAAAAGGATCCCACAGGGGTTTGTTGATCTTGGATGCCTCAGTCCTAAATCAATACTTCTCCATTGTTTAAATTTCTAACTTTAGACTTCGAAATGTAAACATTTCACTGTCCTTGTTTTCTTATCCTTAAATCACTCCCTGTGTTCTTCCATCCCTCCCCTCCATTATTCCCTCATTTGCTCTTTTCCATGTCCTCAACTCGTCCCTCTGTCAATTCCTCCTTTTGTTCTCCGTGTACTTCTTTCCAGTTCATCCTTCCGTTACGTTCCAAATTCGAACCACTCCAGCTTTTCTTAATTTAAGTCCTTTGTCTCACTGTGTTATTTCTTTGTGTGATTTATTTTACGCCCCTCACTATTTTTCAGCATCACCAATCACTTCTCTAATTTCAGTTTTCTTCATCTTTCAAATTAATCATGAAGTTTCATCCATCCATTTTATTCCACATATACGGGGTCGGGTCAGGCTGGCAGCAGGCCAAGAAGTGTATTCGAAATAATCCTTGCCCCAGTTTTCTCAACGAGAAGGATCTTTGGCTCCATTTCATGCTCCTTCCAATGTGTGGCCCCTTACCCTGTCTTTAAGGCGGAGCCCAACCGCACTAAGAAGGAGCTTATCTCAGCATTTTGGTGTTGGAAACGTCATTCTGTTTAATCAAGAGTTTCACCTCACGACTCAACTCTCTCTTCATCATAAGGGACATATAATGGGCTCACAATACTGCTGAAACTGCACCAAACGGCTGGCCCATCTCATACTCTATCTTCCCATCACTTGTGAGCAAGAACCAAAATTACTTCCCACACTTTAGGCAGCAACGCCCCAAACCTGGAGGGGCAATCACCAGCAGAGAACTGTGGCCTAAGGTTTGGAGATGCTGACTCCCATAGCAGCCACCTCACACTCACAATCATTTGCAAGTCACAAACTGATGAAGCCAACAGATCCACATTATTTGCAATCAGCAGAGATGCAGTTCTAAACTCCCCGAATCGGACACTGTCCTCCCCTGGACTGCGTCTTGAAGACCTGTCCTTGATTATCTAGAACAGAATCAATATAGACATGGGTAAACCTTGGCACAGTCCAACACTCAATGAAAACATTTCTAACCTCTTGCTGAAGATTCAGACACAACCCTTTCTTAGGTCAGGACCAAATGGCTCATGGTAACGTACTCTATAGCCTATACTCCAACAGGGGCAAATGATCCAGTAAACAACGGTGGGCTGGATGAACTGAAGTCCCATGACCCCCTTAGCAAACCTGCAAAGGTGCAGAGTAATAATATGTTAGGAGAAGAAATCCAGAAGGAATAAATAATTAAACTAGAACTGCTATAGTTGATCTTTAATCCTACAAACAAATGTGGAAATAATAGATTAGGTTTACTGTCATTATTTCCCATTGGGTATTTGCAGTACCTAAATACAGTATATTATTTTAAATGCTATGGTGGGCTGTGGCAATTCAATATTGATTGAGGTTGTGATCTGTTTCTGTTTTGATCTCCTGCGTTGCTCTCTCCTTTCAAGGTTATGACTGTCCAGTGGTGGAGGGTATATTTGACTATGCAGCAGCAGTAGGGGGCGCTACACTGACGGCAGCCCAGTGTCTTCTGGACCAAAAGTGTGACGTGGCCATCAACTGGGCAGGGGGGTGGCACCATGCGAAGAGGTGAGTCCACCTGTTCAGACTAAAGAAGATTCTACACCAGGGGTACTCAAATACAAATCTTAAAGGTCCACAAAAAAAATTATTCATTGAGTCAAAGGTCCATTTATTATAGTCGGTCAAGCCACAAGCCATAATACTGTTATATTCAAAGCAAAATGTTCCTTTTCATTCAAAACAACAACAAAAATACATACTAAAATAAAATAAAATGCCATTTCCATTTTGACATAAATTCAAATAAATACTCAAATAAAACAAAACCCTCCATAGAATGCGTTGGTAAACAAATATATCAAGATCTCAGGAATCAAAGTACAATGAAAAACTATTTTAGATTGTGCTTACCCAACACCCACGCCACTCTGAGTGAGCACTCTGTTGCATTTTGTTGTTGTGTCATATGCATGTAGTGACCCAGTAGCAGCCTATCGGCGCATCGTTGTCATGGAGATGACAGCCCATTTACACGTGCTGACTAAACCGAAACACACACAGTGAAGGTGTCTTAGTTCAGCTCGGGAACTGGAGATAGGCAGCTCCGAACGCAGGCCGCCTATCGAGGGCCGCTGCTCTACACATAGTATACCACAGAATGTAAAAATTTCAGACAGATTTTCTGTAATAATCACGTCTCAATAAAATTAAAGGTGACGAAAAATTAAAAACAAAATAAATACTTTTCAGTCGATCTTTCTTGGTAAATGGTAAATGGAACATACTTAAATAGAGCTTTTCCAGTCTGTTCGACAGCCCAAAGCACTTTACAACACCGATCCGATTCACCCATTCACACAAACATTCATACAGTGATGACAGAAGCTTCTTATGACATTTTTAATCAATTTTGTGAAGATATGAATTGTGAAATATAATAATCCTGAACAACAGAAACCTCAAGTCAAAGCTCCTCCAGCTGTTTGTAAATAGCTTACAGGGTTGGGCCTGATGGGGGCGCTGCAGGTTAAGGTCAGACTTTGAAACCTTGTAATATTGTTTCCTTTTCTCTCTGGCAGGGATGAGGCTTCAGGTTTCTGTTATGTGAACGATGCTGTGCTGGGAATCCTCAGGCTCAGGGAGAAATATGAAAGAGTGCTTTATGTGGACGTTGACCTGCATCACGGAGATGGTACACACACTGAAACTAACATGACTTGATTACAAACAACATGATCATTTGGTGTTTTTCTTGCTCTATATCATAATGAAGATCAGAATCAAATGCAGTTCAAAAGGTTAGTATTTCTTTCATTATGATTTTTCTTCTCCTTCTCTCCCTGTAGGAGTGGAAGATGCCTTCAGCTTCACATCCAAAGTCATGACTGTCTCTCTGCACAAGTTCTCTCCTGGATTTTTCCCAGGTCCGTTCTTTCAATCGCTTCAGATATTGTTTTTATATCCTGTGAGAAATTGGAAGTCAACTGTTTGTGTGTTTAGGTACTGGTGACGTGTGTGACACGGGGCTGGGTAAAGGCCGCTGGTACGCTGTCAACGTTCCGCTGGAGGACGGCATCAGGGATGACAGATACTACCAGATTTTTACCAGGTATTCAGACAGACATATAGGGAATTTTCAATGCATGTCAGTGGCAACTTTTTATTTGCATCTCTGTGATTTAGCACATCAGTTTAAATTACAAACTTTACATCAAGATGATATTTGTATTTTATTTCTCTGCTGTAGATTTATCTTGTTCTGTTATGCACTCATGGCACATAGAACAAGTAAACTGAACGTTGTACAGTTTGGGGGAGTGTCCACTATAGATTGTATTCAAGAAGCAAGAGAGCAAAAATAATGGAGGTTTTAAAGAAAAGAAAATTATTCATTACAGTGTCAATTTCAATATCCGTGTAGATCAGTATCCACACAAAATCTGCGTGCACAAAAGGCTTTATATATTTCCCCTGCTTTTTCCAGAGTTTAATAAAAACTTTTTTCTGAATACAGAGATAGAAAGTAATCTTTTCCACAACATAAATATAATTTACTGTATTGATCCATTCCTGCGTTAATGAAGGTTCAGGAAGTAACACCTTTTAAGCCCTTTTTTATCACTTTATGTTAAAATGCCAAATAAGTACTCATCAACCCGCTTTGCTTGGAAATCAGCATTTCCTAAAAATAATGTGGAGAATTGCAAGGACATGTCAATGTAAAATATGTTCAGCGGCACCTCATTAAAGCATGCTGTCCTAATGACAAAGAAGAAAAGTCTAGTTTTCCTTCCTTCTATGAAAACCTCCCACTCAGAGATTAAATGTCGGGGTCCTTAGATAATGCAGTTTCATTGTTTAATCACGGTTGGGTCAGCGGGGGATTCCCTCAAGCGTGTGAGCTTAAGATCACACTGAATGATTTGGGAGTTAATAAAGAGTTACATAATAAAATAATTAATTATTACTAGTTAATGTAGAGCAGCTACTGATTTTCCCAGTCTGCACCATCAGTGGATAACAACATGTTTGTGGCTGTCTCCTCCCGCAGTGTGATGCAGGAAGTGCATGCACAGTTTAACCCAGAGGCGCTGGTGATTCAACTGGGGGCTGATACCATGGCAGGTGACCCCATGTGCTCCTTTAACATGACCCCAGTGGGGGTGGGCAAGTGCCTGCAGTATGTCTTGGGGTGGCAGCTACCTACATTGCTGCTGGGTGGAGGTATGCTGTGTATGTGTGTCTATTTTAATGACTGATTTTGTGTTTTGTTGTCCCATGCAAATGGATAGAAATCTTTTATTTGTATTCATGTGTGAATCCTGTGTTCACCTGTGTGTTGGGCTTTTCCTCATAAGCAGGTGCGTACGAGAAAGTCAGAGTGCAGTGAAAACTATTGGACCCCCTCATATTTTCCTCTTTTTTTTCTATCTGATACTAAACGGTGATGGGTCTTCGAAAAAATTCAGCGAAACAAAATCCACTGGAATTAACACAGATTTCAGGTTTCATGTGAAACTTTTTTAATTGAACCAAAAAGGATCTTTGAAACCAAGTAAACACAAAAAAACTACCAAACAGCATTTAAAACTGGTTCCAGCTGGACTTGATCCACCCAGACCAGATCATTACCAGCCGTGTTCAGTCACATCATCACTTCAGCAGTCCCTTTTCAGAAGCAGGAAGTTGGCTTTTAGGGCCACCAATATGCCAAAATGAAAAGAAATTCCAGAAGGTGATTGAAATCTATCAGTCTGGGAAGGGATCCAAAGCTATTTCTAAGGTTCTGGGACTCCATAGATCCAAGGAAAGGCTTGTCCTATTTACACACACCAACACACACGCACACACCTTGATGATCTTTAGAGCTTTTATTTTCAATTTATGAGTGGAAACTTGAACTGTTTGAAGACAGGGGTCCCGTTAAAATTCTGAAGGAGAATGTCAAGTCGTCTAAAACCTCAGGCCAGACAGACCCTCCAACTTGGCTCCATTAAAGCAGTTCTGCAAAGAAGAGTGGTCCAAAATTCCCCCACAGCAATATCAGGGACTGATCTGTTCATTTGGCAAGTGTTGTTGCTCCTAAAATTGGCACAACCAGCCATTAAGTTCTGCCTGAAAAAATATTATTCACTCTTATTTATGTTTATGATCAAATAAAACATAATTTAAAATTTGCGTAGTTATATGGTTTTTTTGTTAAATTATCTTTAAAGATCCGACATTGTTCAGTCTGAGAAAATCACACAAAGAGGGTGTCCAATACTTCAACACAGCACTGTAGATTATGTGCCATGTGTCATGCGTATGTGTGTCTGTATTTGCTTTGAATGTCAGTCATTCACTCACTTGTGCACAAATGCACACACACACATCCCATTTTCCAGACCCTTCAGCCCCTGAGCAGATGATAGCTACTACTTATACAACACAATGAGGCCATTTTACTAAACTACAATCCCACCTCTCTTCTTTCTCCTGCTGCCTCTCTGTCCCACATACTTTCTCTGTTATATCCTCTTCTCTTTCTCAAGTTCATCCTCTTCATCCTTCCTTCTTTCTCTTTTCCATCGCGGAAAAAACTCTGAAGCCCTGCATGAAAAACTTGAAACAGATTCAACTTTTGAAGAAAGACAACCAGACGTCAGTCTGTGATGCTTTATCACGAAACCTGATGATCAGACCGTCTGCTCAACAGTTCTGTTGTTCCAGTCATCTACTATTCAATTATGAATTACTTATAAAATAGTACTATAATTATAGTTAATACCACTGTAATACATTCTTATGTTATCAAATGTGACCAGACTGTATACCAGATAACTTTGTTGTTGTTGTGCTGCTAGCAGAATCGAAGGAGAAATACTCGCTGATAGTGGAAGCTTTGTTACGATCAAGCCTATGAGGTTTACAGATTAAATAATGATTCTCTCCCATTTGGGTCCTCCCACTTAGTCACCATTCACTAATTAGGGCAGGGCAGTTAAACCAAAATAACAAAAAACTGAAATAATAACCTCTTTCTGACTTGACCTTTCTCCTGTCGTCAATTCTATTAATACTCAATACAAAAATTAAGTCGGGTCCATCTCCCTGTACCACTAATATTAGTCCTTCAAAACGAAGGTCAAAGCAAACAGAGCCCAGAAATATGCACAGCTCCATATAAGCCCTCCCTCTGATGCTTTGGATTTAGTCTGGCTATGTACATAAACTACCAGCTGTTATTACCAGAAATATGCAGCGCTAGCTTGAAGACATTTAAGGCTGGACCGCCGGCATTTCACAGGAGCTTTAGGATGGTGCTTTACTACAACATTGTTCATTATGGTTTTGGGCTATGATGTATTCACATAGAAGGTGATGTGAATTCTTTGAATGCCATATTCACATACAAAGTCAGTGCAAAGCAGAGGATAGTCACAAATCCGTGCTGGACGACGAAAACGAAGCAAATTTGTTATGATGTCTTTGACTCGAGTTAATAAATTTCAAGTTGAGCGAGAAATTTATATAGATTTCCCTTTATCAATTGGCAAATCATTTTGACCTTTTAGTACCCCCAATTCATTTAATACAGTCCCCCTCCATAATAATTGGCATCCTTTAAAAAAAATTAGTAAAATGAGATGCAGAAATGTATTATTTGTCTATACCTGTGATCTTTAATTCAAATTATTCACAAATATTCAACCTTTTACTCAAATCACATAATTAAAAGAAACATCACATTCTTAACATAAAACAAATATTTCTCTCCCAATTATGTGTGCCACAATTATTGCCACCCTGCATTTAATGTTTTGCTCCGCTCCTTTTTGCCTTTTTCGAGTCTTGCAGAGTGTGATGAGGTTTGAGAACACATGGAGAGGATCTGAGACCATTCCTCCATACAGAAACTCTCCAGCTCTCACAGATTCTGAGAACAGTGCTTGGACTCTCCTCTTCAGCACATCCCTTGAAAGGGTTCCAGTAATACTGCAGGGTACACCATGTCCACCTGCGGGTGGACATGGATGGGTTCATAGAAGGAGCCAGGTGATCACAACTATGGAGAAACACAAAGAAAGAAAGAAAAAGAAACCCTTGTCGTCTACTTGAGTTTACACGGACTGGCTTACATTCCAGTAATTACTGCCGGTGTTTAGCATCCTGATAGCAGAAGGAATAAAAGAATTAAAGTAGCAGTTTTTTTTCTTCAGGGATTCATGATAGCGCTGGCCTGAGGCGATTAAGGCGAATCCGCGGGAGAGACCATGATTTGACTGACTGCTTTCTGGACCACGTTGGACCACAAGGATTCTTGTCTTCTACAGATGACTCACTGAACCAGTATATAGAGGAAAATGTTCAGACTTTCAATAAAAGATTGATAAAAGTTACCTAAAATCTAGTGAGAAACTTTAAAAAGGTTAATCTTCCGCATCAATAGGACTGTTTGTGGTCCTCGCTTGGTAACTGACTGTGTTTGCATCAAGCTATTTGAGCTGAAAGTCAAAACACCTCCTACATTCTTATTTTTAACTACAATTTTGACTTCCTAGAACGTATGATGCTATCTTTGGGTATACTTCTCTCCCTTCAGAAGATGTCTTTATCTTGGCTATTTTTTTCTTCTCTGTCACAATATTAACTGAAATGAAACCATTCCAGCTGGATCGACTTATATTACTTGAATCAAGCAGCTTGGGGGGTTTCCTCCATTGCCATGATCTTCATCTATTTCTCTTATATCGATGTCTCCCTCTCTGTCATCAGGGGGTTATAACCTGGCGAACACGGCTCGTTGTTGGACCTACCTGACGGCAGAAGTGCTGGGAAAGACTCTTTCCTCTGAGATACCAGACCACGAGGTAGGACAACACAAAGTTTCTTTTATAACCACAGTCAGACATGTTCACACACAAACGCACTCATTCATTGAAATGTCACACAAACTCACAAGCCAACACACACACACACACACACACACATCAAAACACAAATGCACCCCCTTGTGTTCACTGTCTGCTGAGTCACTGCAGCTAATCAAAGATGGCCGTCTGCCTCTCAATACAGGGGTTTGTCTTCAGGTGACTCAAAGTGTGTGCGTGTATGAGAGAATGCTACCAGTGTCGACAATTCCTCTCAGTGTGCCTTCTCCAACACAAGCTCCTCTCTTTTCATCTTATTCAGCCAGAAGATGAATTAGTCTTCATATGAGAGATTATTTCATGAAGAAATACATCAGTGTAAATTTAGATGAGTGAAATTCAATGATTTGTTTCATATTGACGTAAATATAAATACATCCCAACATGGTGATTCACAGTTCTCTTAATTTATCACTAGCTTCAACTCTTACTGTAGTCAAAATTCACATGATTGTATTGCTTAGTTCAACATTGATGGCTGTAAATTACGCAGCGACTAGTCGACGTAATCAATTACGTCAATTTCAATATTTAACGTTGACGCATGGCTTTTTATACAGGGTGAAGCTGTTTTTCCTATAACACTACTACGCACCTGCTATGTTATTACATTCGTAGTTTTTTCGCTCTAGTCTTCGGTCGGCTGAGCGGCTCCACAGACTGAAAAGGACGGATGTGGATCATTCTGCTCGTGTGTTGAAGATGAACACAGTTAGATGCGATAATAAATGTGGATTTCAGGACATATTGATCATTGACACTTCAAACTCACAGTTCACTATATCCAGCGTAGCTACCATAATTCAATCTGGAAAGTGGCGGAAATAGCAGTAAGAGGAAACCATAAATATGAATTACAGGAGATATATCACAGACGTCCTCCGTAATTATTTGGAGAAAATTTGTTGTTTAGACTAATCATTTAATCGATAAAATAGTCGATAGATTAATCAATAGAAAAATAATAATTAGTGGCAACTCTAGTGTAGATCTGTGAGAAAATATTCCATATTCAGGGTTTGCTTTTTCCAAGTTCCACCAGGAAAAAAAGAAGAGTGAAAATGTAAATAAAGAAAAAACGTATATTTGTCGTTCCCAGCAGATGAGGTTGAATATTTGTTTTTTTGTTGTTGTCATTCGTGCGAGTGACACGAATGATCCCGGGTGTCATTTGGGAATCCAACGAGTAACGAGAACCCGACAATATTCAGGAACAATACAAACAATTTTCACTATGTTATCAACCATGACCAAAGAAAGCACAGCTGCTTCTTTTTGTTTCGTGTGGAAGTTAAAGATACATCTGAGAACCAAAGGCGGCCGTGTCGGAGTCCATGACATTATCCGTGAGCAGACAGACAAGATAAGACCCAAGCTCAAGATAAGTGTGAATGAATTCCGAATGAATAATCTTAATTATGCAAAGTCGTTCACATAACTTTGCTTGAATTCGCAACTTCTCGCTTCTGCTTTGTGGCTTTACATGAACCCTGGTAAAATCTGGTGATAAATAGTTTAGTCATTCTGTTATTTCTAAAAAAAATTGTCTATGTAAATGTGGATCTTTAAACTTTAAATGGATGGTCATCTTGTGCAGAGTGTATCTGGCAAACTATACATTGTAGCCATACCAAGCTAGAAAAATATATTAACCATGGCAAGTACCTTTCACTTTTTCTATTCAGAAATATATTTAATATTTTTATTTCTGCTATTCTCAGTTTTTGAATTTTTGATAGAAAGTGGATTTTAAGATGATTCTGAAAGTGTTTATTTTCTCAATGCCATATGTCATATATATCAGCTAATATGGAACATCTTATGGATTTTATGCATTTTCTGCTCATTTAATATTCCTGACGGGCTACTAAGCCATCCGAGTTGTCAGACGCATAAAACATTTAGAAGGGCCAATGGGATACAGCCGTTGACTTAAATGCTGACAGCACATATTGGAGACCCACTGATCTTTATTTATCAGTTAAGTAAATTTTATCTACTTGGGCTATAATACAAACTTGACTGCATGTGTCTTTTCTTGAAGATTTGGGGAAAATGTTAAGGATTTTCAAAAGTCTTACAGGTGGGCATTTTCTGAGGTTGACATGTGTGATATATCAAAAAAAATATCAACTACTCTTGGCTCACCATTGGATTGCAGGAAATGCTGCGCTGATGCATTGGCGTCCACTTTCTGGGGGGATGTCGGGCATATATTTCATCTTTTTTAACCTTCAAATTTAGCTTTATTTAAAAACAACAACAAAAAAACCCAAATGTATAATGTTCCTGAATATTTAAAATAACACATTATTAAACTTATTCCGTTTTGATGTGAGAGCTGTGAACCAAGATACAAAACGATAATGAACGACTGCCAAGCCCACGCTAAAAATGAACATTGTAGGTATTTATACAAAACAAATTGTTCATTATTAAAATGACCAGATTGAGAGGATATTCATATATTAACACAGGGAAAGGCCTGAACTGGTTGGAGCAAAGCCAGTTGAGCATACCTAGTTCAATTGTCAATGTTTAGAATTAGTCCAACAAGGGTGTAGTATCATCTGTTCGATCTCTGATGCTGTGTTTGAACCATAAAATTTAACTACTCAAGCGTTCACGACACCGCTAGTAAATTAAATAGTAATTAGATAAATGTATTATTTTTACTCATTTTAAATGAAGTATACCATGTAGACCCTTGTTATCTGACAAATATGATTACTGTGAATAATGTTTAGGTCATAGTAGACAGGGATGGGAGTGAGAACACTTACTGGATTTATCGCAGCAAGGAAATCATGAAAGATCGTAAAAGAAAGGAAATGGTCCACTTGTACTAATTTTCACAAAATGATAACTGGCCAATCAGATAGTCCCTTTCTCTGAATTGAAACCAGTAGATCCATCTGTCTGTCTACCTTCCACACTCACACACGGGCACACACACACACACACACACACACACACACACACACACACACACACACACACACACACTCACGCACACACACAAAGGATCTCTTTCTGCAGGAACTGATTTTTAGACCTTGTCTTGGTCAAATGTAATGAATAGCTGTGTGTGTGTGTGTGTGTGTGTGTGTGTGTGTGTGTGTGTGTGTGTGTGTGTTCTGACCATGATAAAGGCACCTCTTGTTTCTCCTCGTCAGTGTCCAATGGCCCTACCTAGCCTTTGACCTCATTAAGAGGCACTCTCTGAAAACAAAGCAACTATCAGTGAGCGCAGCTGCCACATACGATGAAGACGAGAGGACAGCCACACACACACACACATAGTCTGACACACGTATAGACAAACCTTTCAAATCAGAATAAAATAAGAAAACACCTTTTAGTCCTATTGGTTTCTTTTTCAAATGTATAATGTAGTAAAGATTTATTTTGTGATACAATTTCTTTAAAAGTCATATAATTTTACAACTTCACGTATTGTATGTGTTTATATGGTGTGTGTGTGTATGTGTGTGATCGTGACTTTGTCTGCGCCCGTTGTGCTCGATAAGAGGGGCATTTATCCATGATGACCAAGCAAAGCCGGAGTTCCAGTGACACGGGGAACAAAAACTACCTTTGTGCCCGTTCTGTGTGTGTGTGTGTGTGTGTCCAACGGTCTGTTCTACTGTAGACTAAACCACATGAATGCACACATTCATTACAGTCACATAATACACCGGCCTGTTTTATAGCATTTTTGTGTTTTTTTGTACAATAAATTGTTCTCATCGTGGCGGAAACATTTGTCACTCAAAAAAGAACTAGAAAAGAAATCTATTTAAGTAGGAAGCCGGACAGTGTTTTCATTCCTGACTAAATAATCCCTCCTTAATTAACAAATGTCTGTGAAACTGTCATAATATATGTTTCCATCATCATTCAAACAGTCATATCAAATACTTTAGTTTTTCTTACCTCCTCAAATCTCAATGAAATCTATCCAAACCAAACTGTTGGTAAATATTTTTGATGAAAGTGTTTATTTTTGATGAAATCTATGTAATCTGGGTTTATTTTATTCATGAGAGTGTGGTTTTGAGAATGTTCAAACCCTGGACGGAATTATTAAAAATAGCAGTCTAAAAAACACAAGCATAAGTCAGAGTTGGCAAGTCACATCAACAATAGCGCCACAATATTCACTGATTACCAGACAAAATATTACATTACAGATAACCCACACAATGGTCCTGCTTCTGTCTCACTTATTATTCAGCGATATCTTATAAAAACCAAAGTAAAAGTTCCTTTTGTTGTTCAAACGCGATTGAAAGTCATTAACCCTCCCCTCTGACTTGCATTGTCTGTAAGCGTTTATCTGATCCTGATTGACCCAACTATTGTGTAATAGCTGGGGAGTCACTCTGCGTGTGAATTGCAGGGCAGCAACACAGCCAAAACTTTGAATAACCGCAGAGGTCAAAGTTAGTTTAGTTAGTGTTACTGATTGGACGGATATGAACATCGTCTTTCTTTGTCAACTTCTTTGATTAAAAAAATAAATAAATTCTTTATCGTCACGATAATGAATTTATTTTATTTTTTATTTATTTTTTATCTGGACGATCTCTTGCTGTGCCTTTGACCTCTAACCTACACTGTGATAGCAACTGGTGGCAGGTAACATCTTTTTTAAGTAAAACTTTATTGGGAACAATAAAGGCAACAATGAAAAAATGTCTGCATACAGGTTAAATTTTGGAATGTATAATATACATTGGTTAAAATAGGCTAGGATATACAAATAATGACAAAAAAAAACGATAATAAATCAGTGCATAATACAGGACATCTTTTGTTAGTTTTAGAGTTTTATCATCACATCAAATATTAGGAGATTTCCTAAAAGGTAATGGAATAGGGACAATAATAATTCTAACAGAAACTACCTTCATTGCTATAAGGTGGATTGTTAATTTATGAAATTTTTAAAAGGTTGAAATACCAAAAAACATGTATTTCACTGCACGAAATGGTGGCAGTGTTTTCCTGATGTGGCAAATTTTGGTAACATGGTGTTTTTTCGCATCTTCTATTCGGATGGTAAGGAGCTTTCGAACTTTGTGCGCTCTCCCCAAGTAGAGACTTTTTTGTCTTATTTTGTTCTTTAAATTAACACCCTATCCCAGCTCTTTAATTACTTCATTCATGATCACTAAAAAGAGAAATCTGTGGGTCTCATTAACTTTGCTGTTGTGTGATTTATGCATAAGCGTAAATTGCCGATTATAAAATCTCTGTCTTACAAGTTTTCCAGCGCTTTTTTTTATCTGTTCACAGCGTTGGTCTATCTTGGCTCCTGATTGTTTTTCTTGGACCTGTTTCTAGGGTTCATTATTTCTTACTTTCTGGCTTAGTTTTTTGAGAGTTTAAATTAAAAACAAACTCTCTGTCTCGGGCCAGGTCATTAAATGCCGGCATTTGCACGTGAATAGTGCCGCCAGGAAATTCTCACTAAGGCTTATTCCGAAACAGCGTTTTCATGCAGCGGTTGCCTTTCCGTATGTCATTCTAAAGCACTTAGACTACCCCCCTGCAAAGGAATGAAATCTCTTTCGGAAACGGGTGTTTACATGGAGTATTTTCATTCCGATTAGGCTTCTTTTCTGGATTAATTCGAAAATTAAGTTGTCCATGTAAAGCCACCTATTAAAACCAGTTACTAATTCTAATGTTGTAGCTGATTGGTGTAAGTGAGAATTACAATACAGGAGTGCATGTGATGTGTTACCACATGTTAAGCAGAACCTCATTTTAGCCTCCAAGGTGAGCTCACTTAGGCATGTCCTGTCACTGCTGGATGTTTAGGAGGCCAGAGCTTGAACCCAGATGCAGAACACAGAGAAGTAAACAAAAAGGTGAATGTGTTTACAATAACAAAACCCGTTGAAAACTGAGACAAAGAAGAGTCAGGGTCAAGCAGAGATAATGAATTTTGCTGAGGGGACATCGTATTTGTCAGACATCCAGGTGGTCTGGATGATCCAAGAGTAGAGTGGAAGGGTGTCTTTGAGTGAGGATTGAGGCAAATTGGTCTCTTTCTACCGGTAGGAGAACAGACAAACAATGAGAAAGGTTTTAAAAAATTTAGTACGGCTGAACAAAACTGACTGCTAAACTGAGACTATGATTTGACAGAGAGGTAATCAACTTTTACAGGCCGGTCTTTATAGCAAATAATATTATAGATGGAAAGCAGCTGGTTGCTTGACCCCAGTGCACCTGATTCTATCCCTGTAATCAAAGAGAGACACAGTAGTATAAAAAGAGTGATTTTGGACAGAAAGGGGAGCAGGCAGAGGGCATGAAACTCTTGTTCAGCCACCTTCCTTATATGGAATGGGCCATGGCTAAGATGTCAAACAATCTGAGAATTTGCTTTGGTCGACATGTCGGAAGCATGGAGTAAACATTAGCGAGCGATGTAGTACAGGTACCGCTTGGTAATGCCCTAATCCAAAAGCATTCAACACCTTTGAGAGCAACATAGTTGTATCGGTGCTGACCCACTGTAATGCCCAATTAACCGCATTGTAATGATCTATTGGTTGAATTTTAAGTCTTGTTTATTCCCTCTCTACCAACTTCTATTAACTTGAAGTTTTGCATATGTTAAAATTGCCATGTTTATTCCCAAACAAATCATTATACTGTGATTGCTGTTTGGCTGTTCGACTTGGGCCTTGTGATGAGAAGTAGATTTTACCTAACAAAGGTGCAGGATACATGTGTGAGTGTGTATATGTTTCACTGTTCTAGGAATATAAGTTTCAAGCCTGTTTCACGTCAACACTTCGGTGATGTCTTCTATTGCACCCACATCTCAGTTTAACTGCCTGAGGCTGGCAAAAACATTCATTTGTGGGGTCATGAGTAATTCAAAAATCTGCCCATCAGTGTTTACGACAAACATTGGCCCAAATTGAGTTCTTTCTTTGAGATTTGACAAAAAAATTTTAGAACTCTAGTATCTATACTGTAAGACTTTATCAACAGAAACAGAACAGAGATATTTATAAACATTGAATTAAAAATGCCAATTCTCATTTCTGGTAGCATTAATGGTCATGTGATGGGTTACAACAGTTAGCATGCTAGAAGTCGCATGTTAACAGTTAGTTTGTCAACAGACATTATCATTGTTCCAAACAGTACCCATCAAAACCTTGGAGACTATTCACTTGAATAAGAATCTGTTGAAATACTGATACTGCATGTACTTCTGTTTATGAGATAGCTTTCAAAATGCCTAATGTTAGAATGTTAACTCAACTTCAGATTTAGATCAGTGTCATCGGGGATGATAAAGAATGTTTACTACATCTCAGTGGAGGGAACAGTTTTCCATGCTGCTGTGATGTTTAACAGAGACTTGTTTAGTAAACCGAGCTGTCCATTTCACTGTCAGTATTACATCCACCCCATAACACCTCCTCTCCTCTAATTTATTTTCCCAACAGCTGAGTTCCTCCCAGCCGTGTTGCTCCAATAAAAAAAAACAACCACCGATCTAAACTTCCTGACGTTGCTCTATTGCCTCAGAGGACAAACACGTTCATCATGTACTCACTATGTTGTTGGTGTGAATCCAGCTCACATCCTTTGTCACATGTTTAACCTTGCCGTTGTTCATTGCTCTTCTCTCTACAAAGAGAAACTGACACAGGGATTTTGCATGATTTGTAGGACACTGATTTCAGACTTGATAAAATGCTATTAGCCTTGAACTCTAATCCATTTTGACCCTAATTGATCTTAAAAGGCCTAAAGGCTTAGTTTTTTCTGCAAGCAGCAATATATACAAAACATCCTTGTGTCAGTGTCTTGCATAAGGAAGCAAAGAATGAGCTCTTGGGTAACTCCGCTACATCAAGTGCTTTCTGTCCTTCTATCCGAACAAAAAAAAAATTATCAACTGCAATGCATTCTCGACTATGTCCTCAAAATGGTCAAATAAGAGTAGCTGTTTTTGTTTCTCTTTTCCTTTTTAATAGATAGAGTATTTTCTGCTTGTCTGGACAGTAGACTGCTGAGAGAAATACGAAGTGGGACCCATGCATGTCTTGTAGATCAGATCCATTATAGGTTTAAAATGTAATAAATGTTATATTTGTCAGATAATTTTAAAATTTAGCCTTAACTCTGTCTCAAATGATCTTAGTAGTGTGTATGTTTAGGGGATGATAGCTATTGTTTTGAGCCCTGAAAATGCACTGATTTGAAAACAGGTACCAGAGTGTAATCTTCTGCTAATTGCATCTCTTCCGTGCCCGCGTAAACACGCAAAACGCAACTTTATGAAAACGGAGACGTCACAGCTAGAGCTGCTCCGGTTGCAATTTTCTTGGCCGATCGCCGATCAGGCCGTGACAACATTTTTAGGTCTTGTATGTTATCTCCCCCAGATTTTTACTAAATCAGACCATTATGGGCTAAATCAATGAAGGTCTTTCATCAGCCTGTCTGTCAAATTTTTGTTTCATGGTTTCGCCTGATAATTGAACTGGAACACAATATCATGCTGAAACTACTCTGAGAACATCCATAGCTTGAGTTATGGAAAATATATGTTTGAGGTCAAAACTTCTGATCTAATTGAATATAGATAACATACAAAATTAAACTTATGTATCACACGATTTTCCTCTAACTTCCCCCATATCTAGTGAGAGCAACACCTTTAAATACAAATGTATGTCTGTCTCAGAGCTACACAGGAAGGGAGGACGTCTCTGGTCCCAGATTGGCAGCAGGGAAGCGTCCCGCCTCTTTACTTCCTACTTCCTCTTTTCCTGTCTGCAGCCACTTCCTGCCCCTCGCTGCCGTCAGGGATGGGTCGGTTTTCAGAGTCACGGGCTCAATCACCGGAAATGTAACTTGAGCAGAATGTGTGTATAGTTCTACGAGGGGACTTAGTCTGTTTACAAAATGAAATAGAAAAATGTGCTGCGAATAAGCTGATTATTCCACTTCCACACATCTCTTATCAACTGTTGTTATTCAAAGGTCTTAGGGCTGTAGATCCTTCGACGGAATTATGGTATTTGTAAAAGTTTGGATGTATCAACACTGAGCACAAAGATACAATCTGGTTTCCCATTTTGCTTCCTTTAACCATTCAGGTCATGGTTAACTTTTCATTGTTTGTGTTTCAATTTCATGGGCAGGTTTGATCCTGGAGGATCATTTAGCCAATGGTTCTATATTCATGATGGATGAACTTTGGGGGGTTTATGCCCTCTCAAAAGGGGGTTACCCTCGTCCGTCTATCCAGATCTCCTCAAACACCATGGACAACATGCACTGAAATTCAACACCTCTCTTATTGACTCTAAAGGTGTCTATCTCATAAATGGTTTCTTCAGTTTGCTTGTTTTTATCATTTTCAGTCACGTTTGGGCTTGGATGAGATTTCAGTTTGCTCAATCTTTGCTGGATGTTTCCTTTTAACACAGAAGCACAAAATAAGTTTTACAATGTGAAATATTCTAGTCTCAGTTTGTTCTCCTCTGACAGTAAAAGTTGGTTCTTTGAGACTCTGATGGGTTTCCAATCCCCTATTTTTGTTTGTGTTCTCAGTTTGAGCTTGAAGGCCTCAGTTGAAATGTGAAAAAAAATCTTGAAAGATTGTTTCCGAATTCTATGGGTTGACTTATGCTACACTACAATGCAATACTTTAACATATGAAGAAAGATTAACACAATGCTGCAATCACACAAAACAGAGTGTGAAATCTCCCTTCATTGCTCCATTCACACCTACTGATTTGCGTCAATGTCGCCTTAGAGAATTCGCTTCACTTGCGCAAGTAATTCAAATGAATGATGAATGGTAAATATGTTTCTTTTCACTATTTCACTCAATCATGTTTCATCATTTTTCAATCATTCGGTAATCAACCATGACCAAAGTTAACACCAGTGCTGCTTTGTTTTTCTAGTGAAGTCAAAGAAGCGTCTGAAAAACGAACGCAGCCGATCCTGAGTTTACATTATCTGGAGGCGGACACAAACGCCTCCAAAACTCTTCCTCTACTTCCCTATCAACATCCTACCAATGTCTAAACATGAGACATTAGCATAATCTCAACACTGATAAACTTTTGCATCACATTTGTTTCAATTGAGCAAGATATTCGTGTGAAAAGTCAAATGACGTGAGTAACATAAATCTGCGGTAGTCGCGTCACCTGGCGCAAATTCGCAACAACTCACTGTTTTGAATTGACTTTATATAGCATGTCCTCCTGCTGAAGGAAAAATATGCGTCATAATTGTTCAAATAACAGTACTATAGTGACACATATTTAATGTTTGTTGATTTATTTTCAGAAATAAGCAAATTTGTCTTTTTTTTCTTTAATTTTAAAGAACCGGTTATTTGGTTAAGAAAAAAATAGCGTTTTTTTTATGGCATTTCAAATTCTCTAAGCAGGGGTTAATATGAAAGATGCATGTACTACATTCACTTAGATTGTTGTTTCATTTTTAATATAACGTGTTAATCTTCTTCGTTTGTAGTTTGCAGAGTTTCAATCAACAAGTAAACCGTTCTAAATGAAACAGTATACAGTACAGTAAACACATGACACAAACATTCTCTGGTGTTACGATGGGATTTCTTGACATGACTGAGTAAGTCAGTTGAACTGAGTAATAGTCTCACTCCAGACAATATCTTTTTTGTAAAACCAATTTGATATACTTTGCTGTCCTGATAGAAAAATGAGGCAACAGATACTGAAAGTGACATCATTGGAGGTTTAAACAGAGGCCTAATTATGGGCTAGAGTCACAAGGAAAACTTTTGCTCATCATGGTGAAAAACAGCTGTTCATTTTGGCTGGAATATGACATCCCAGACTCCCATATAGCTTTCCACAAGTTTCAAAATCACACAAATGCTACCATTCCTTAAAAGGAGAACTGACAGATGTGAAAGGGATGGATTGTTTAAGAAGGTATGATGGGTGGGAGAGAGTCCAGAGAGAGAGAGAGGCGTTGTACATGAGGTATGCGGCTATTGTTGCATCTGCCCATCTCCAAGTCCATGTTGAAACCATTTATAAGAGAGCAGCCTGATAACAGACAGAATCTTTTTGTTATCCCGAGGACTTTCCCTTCTGCTGTGCAGCTCACCATCCTTCATAAGTACAGATCCTGCTGATTTGTAGAAACAAACATGCTTACAACCACACAGCTGTCCACAGATGGGCTCGCGCAAATACACACACTTGAAAGTGTCTTTGAACTCTCACAGTCTGGACACATAAAAAATAACAACTGCACGTCGGCATATATTATGAGTAATACAATCTTTACTTATTTTATAGTTCTTTTACTAGTGTTACTATAACAGATTTTATTGTACAGGATAATCATCCCCCACCACAGACGAAGTGAGGAGGGGAACATAGAAATCATTTTTTGTTTCCAGAGCATAACTCAAAAATCAGTTTCCTATTTTTCATGAAACCGTTTACACACATCAACCAAATTTGATGTTGCAGTGTCTTTCGCTATTTAGATAGTTTTGTTCTCTTTCTATCACTACATATTCGACTTAAGGTGGACACATTTATGCTTAACGTTCAAAACGTATACGGATACTCGTACTCTGCATTGATTTCATGCTTTATGAGCTTATGAGCTTACAGGTGCCGACAAAATGAACTAGTATCACCAGATTTTCACCAACTTTTCAAATAAGCAATCAACAAGAATTGTAAAATGCTGGGAAAACTTAAGCAACTTCTTTCTAACTGTTTTTCTTTAGTGATGTGCATGAATCTGGGGATCCTTAGAATTAACTGTACTCAGGATCTTTATTTACTTACTTTTCTACTCTTATTATTTTACTATTACTATTTTCTAACTGTTTAGGGCTGTTCTTTACAAAGTCTTTAAGTAGAATAATCAGCCTCAAGTTCAAGACCTCAAGTTCATTGGAATCACTGCACTTTTTTTTATCTACCTCATTGTACACAGAGGCAATAAAGGAGCAACAGCATTTAAAACTTAGCAAACTGAGTTTAGTTTTAAAATGATCAAACCATAAACCACTTGTCAGTGCAACAAATTTCAGTTCTCTGGCTGCCTGTGAATGAAGTCGGCCAAAGTGCTTTTTATCCAGAGGATTTTGACACTTGTCCAGTTGTCTCATCTCATGTTGACTCATCTCCTGACAGCTTGTTTGTAACCCGGTAGCAGAGATCGCCTGTGACGTGCACAGATTTTATAATTTTACACTAACCCTACCCCTGTGAGCAGGATGCACACTTTTTATACTTCTGACTGTGGAAAAATGAGATGTTGTCACATCACACATGATGGAAAGAAATCTGTGAAATGTGGCTTTTATGGATTAAACACAATAGCCCACAAAGCACATGACACCAGTGCTTGAAAAGTTAATCCTCAATTGGAGACAGTCCAACTGTTATGATGATGGTAGGTGCCATTACTATGGTTCTGACTTTTGCCATAAGACCTTCTGTTAGCACGCCTAATTATTTCTGCTATAATGGGTTTTCTTTTGTAAAGTGCAGCAGGTTTATGCTTTTTGTGTGATACAGTGGAGGAGCTTAAACCACAGTAGTGTAATACAAACCAATGAAATCTACTTTTGTCTTGTGTACATGGAGAGAGATGGCAGGATGTGGATAGTCAGTGGGAGCTCTGGAATAGCGGATTACCTCAGGCCCATAGAGCGGTGCTTCAATATGACACATAAAGTTGGAAAGGGAACTGTTGCAACATTTGTTTTGCCCGCTACGGTCTACCAAATAAAATCATGTCTCAGAGGAGACCATAACATATGGAAAGCCTAAGATTCAGGAGTTAAAAGAGTGTTTGTTGAAATAAAGTTTAATAATAACCAAACAAAGGAGAGATGTGAGCCCCAGCCAAAACAAACAACACAAGGACCTCAAAACCAACCATGCACTGGGCCGTTAGAAAATGCTATGGTTAATGCAGATGTAATGTTGATATTGGGGGATGAAAGAGCAGGTTGTGATCTAAATTCCTTTTTTAACATGTTATTTTTCCCACAATGTAATCTTTGGAAATTTTACTAAGTTTCCATCTCCGTTAAAACTGGAAAGGTGCAATTCTTGCAAATACGGTGAGATTAAAGCACCAATTCAAACGCAGTTGTAACAACTTCAACCAGAGTAACAAGAAAAACAATGCTGGTTCTAGCCCATCCAGACTAGCTGGTTTTATTGAGTTCATTTACGCTCCTCCATCAAACTGTAGACACCAACTGTGATAAGTGGAGATTATCTACATTTCCTGGATGGTCCTCTACAGTGGTGTTTACTTTGAATAATTAGTAGGTCTGGTGTACAAACTACAGTTTTTAGTCACTTTTGGTGATCCGTGTTTCCAAGGATAGTTTTCATGACTTTGTCATCCTGAACGTACAGCCTTGTTAGAAGCAAGGAAAAAATGTTTCTATTTTTATCTAAAACTGTTTTGTGTAAACACGGCCTAAAATTGGACACATGGGCAGCAATTCCTGCCTGCACTTCAAGTTAAAAGCCCTTTAAGGCTTCAGAGTAGAGAAAAACCCTTCAGTTTTTAATCAAGACTTTATTGTGAAACCATTAAAAAGAACAACCCATATGCACATACGCCATCTTTTCTCAAGCTGCACAAATCGGAAGTCTTATTTGATTATTTTAATGGTAAACTTTAGGAAAAGAAGAGTTCCTACTTTTGGTTCCAGCATGCTCTCATTTATGGGTTCAAAACATCATCTCAAACAGAAGGCTGAATTTGTTTTTAATCCCATATTAAACACGAAGGCTAATATGGAGACAAACATTCACACACGATGAATCATGGTAGTATTTAAGGACTTTAAGGACACAGTGTTATTTTCTCTGCTTCTTAAAAGATATTTATTTTCTCAGCGACACTCACAGAGTTCTCAGGGTAGAGGCCTGTGTTTTTCATCCAAACAAGCCCATGAGCAGTGAGTGATGGCCACGAGGATACATCTTGAGGCCCATGGTAAATAATTAGATAGCTTCTCCTATTTATGTGCCTGTACGTCTCTGCCAGAGATATTGGAGCCAGTCAGATGGTATTTTTCTGTGTCTTGACCTTGTACAGGTGACGTAGATTCAATTGCGTCCCTGCATCGTGTCTCACCCTCATCATTTTATCTATCTTGCATACTCATGTCCAAGCAATTCTCAGGTCCTGATAGTCTAAAAAATACATTAGAAAAGAAGCATTAGAAAATGTATTTAAGGATTGTCTGCATCTCTCTCTCTTCTTTTCTTCCTCTTACCATTTCTCCACATGCTCATCCAAGCCAAACAAGCTGGCTGCAGGAGACCCTTTTGAATGATTCTTGTGTGTTAGTGTGTGTGATGCTGGACAGCAGGAGACAGAGCACTGGGTTCAATACATGTCGGGTGTGCGTGCTCAGTAACTGCTCTCATAGTGAGCTCTGTTGACACCGGAGGTAAGACACAGAGAGTTGTCAGAGCTAATTAGAAGCAGACACACAAACACGGGGCCCTCACATTTCTATGCACGTCCTACCTCAAGCATATATCCATGGACCTTTACAAATACACAAGAACTTCATCTTCCATCACTACACCAGCTTTGCATTTCATTTCTCTGACTCACACACACACGCATGTACACAAATGACCCTCACACACAGGGCTATTAAAAAAAGACAGAGTAGTCTTTGTCTTTTCTGGTACACAAAAGTACAGCAAGTATTGCTTCAGCTGTGTGAGTGTGTTGCCAGCAGACCGTCAGAAGTCTTCTCTAATGACATCCATTTAATCCACTAAAGAGTTTCAATCCAAAACAAGATATATTCCTGTCTTAAACGTGGAAAAAAGGCATTACCGTTGAAATTGTTACAGGATGTTTGCACAATCCCTCTGCTAACTAAAAGGAACAGTCTGACATTTTTCGGGGAGAGAAAAAAATCTAAATTGACATGTTGAAACTGTAATTGATTAAAAAATAATTGACAGATTAATTGGGTCATAAATTCCATTCAATTATATTGATATAGCACTGAGTGTGCTATATTTAAAGATGTTGATTACCATTCCAAACATGTAGGCCCGAGTGGGAACCGAGCATAGTTTCTCAGGTTCCAGGTGAGGAATCAATACTAAAATTGATACTTCATAAAAATCTACTAAAACCTGTAGAAGTCACAGTGATGAACGTTTAATAAATACCGTTGATCGTCAATTCAATACAAAATAGTTTATAGTGGATTCTAGTGCAAAAGGTAGTTTACATTTTTTTCTTCTCTGCAACTTATGTCATTTATTTCACAAAGCATTTCAAGCAATGCAGGACTGACCAGAAATAAAAAAAATAATAAAAAGAAGAGTTGGTCAGACATAAATTTAATGCAAATGAGTGCAAATTTTTCCTGGAAGCATCGTTGCAATTTGGAGAATAACTGGGAATAAAGAAGCGTTGCAATGGAAATTTTTGTCTGCTACAAGCCCTATTCGCACGGGATTAGAAATGACACCCCCATCTGTTTCTCATGCAGTGCATTCGCAGGAGATAGCAACATCTGTATTTTACTTGAATTTACTGAAATAATTCCCCCCGATGTGATGTTGAGGCTCTAACTAACATCCACTGCTGCAACCAGCTCAGCTGTCAGTGCCGAGGGATGCGTCTTGGGTAGGTGGGGTTGATGGAGATTGGACAGGAGGAGGTCAGGCTGTTCCCACTCATCTCTACATGATTGTAGATTTTCCCTCCCGAACCTCGAGTTCAGGCAAACCCTGTCTGTAAACCAGAGAGGAGCCCACCTTCTAGAACTCTCTCTCTCAAATTTTTACTTTACAAATTAAACTCATGGCACAATCAAAAAGGTTTAATTTTTCAGATGTCCTCCACAATTATTAAAAATCACTAAAGGTTACCAGGTAATACTAGTCATGTGTGAATATGGCGATAGTTGCATTTCTGTAAATTTGTCTGCGATTACAAATGCAACAAGTATCCACTCATAATTTTCTTGAGAAACTTATTATCTTATTATTTGAACTATTTGTTTGGTACATGTACAATTTCACCATTTATACTTAAAATTTGACTAAGGTTGAACTTGTGTGAAAATTAACCATTAATTAATTGCAGTTTTCTCTGAATATCCAGTCCAGAGGACTGAGCTAATGGAATGTAGCGTAGCTTAGTACAAAGACTGTAAACTTATAGAAACAACCTAAAATAATAGAACAAAATACACTTTCCAGCAACTGTGTATTTGTTGTATTGTTCTTTATGAATAATGCTCATTTCAAGGTTTTCTTAAATGAGAGGAATGTGTTCAGTTATCATGACAATTATTTTGTCGCATGTCACATGACTGATAATAGGCTTGCAGTGGGTGAATGATTTTTAAACTGAATCTACTGAGGAAAACCAAGAAAAGGTTATTTGGGAATGTATATTTTCTCATCATCTGCTTTTCAAAAACAAAAGATTTTGTACATGCTGTGCAGGGGAATATGCTTCTTTTGTTTCTGGCTTGTTCTGTGTTCTGCTGAGTCCTCAGAGTCCAAGGCTTTCACAACAGTCGCTGGGAGTGGACTGACGCACTTGTGGTCAGACCTGGCCTCCAAGTTTGTTTTGCTCTCATAGCACTGAGTCACGGCCTGACAATTTCCCTCGCAGAATGTTTTTTCAACTGGATTTAACTTTTGAGTGAACCCACATTCTGAGTTTCCACCTGTTTTTCTTTTTTCTATGTTGGCAGGTTGTCTTTCAAAAAATTTGTCTGACCCTGCATGAGTTGCCAGGAGCCCTTTGGTATTTGCTTAAAATCATCTTGGGCTTTGTTGATCATCTTTCGAGGCCTGGGCTGTCTGGGGGAAGTTACACTGATTTGTGGTGTATTTTTTTCTTGCTCTGTATCAGATTCTCTTTCTGTTCATGAACCAGACTAGACTACCTCATACATTTAACAACACAGACAGTCTTTTGGAAGTGAAATGGATTGACTCTGTTGAGCAGTCTGTCAGACGGTTGATTTCATGCTTTGGTGTTTCCAGGCCTTAATGAATAACTAGTTTTTATAAACTGGTCAACTCATGTCAGAGTTCCTGGGGTTTTGTGTTTTTTTGTTATTCTGATTGCAGCCATCTGGCATTCACCTGGAGTTCACTAATTCATAACCGGGAGCAACGGTAATGCTCATTGTTGTTTTCATCTCATACATTTCTTTGTGATAATGCGATTCTTAGTCAACCCATTAATATCCAAAAATCAAAGAGGATGTGCTCCAACAAAGAGTTCTGATCTTATTTTTAAAAAATGGTGGGACGATTCTAGGGATCGCAAATCCTGCCTGTCTGAGGGTCCAACTGTTAGGAGCTGACTGAAATATGTCACAACTACTCAACAGATTTCCTGGGCATTTTCTAGAGACATCAATGTTGGTCTGATGATGATTCCCACTGGCTTTTTGAACCCCTAGATTTTCTTCTAGCACTACCATGATGTTCACATTTGTGGTTTTGGATGCAATATCTCTGTAACTATTAGACTGAAGGGCATAACATTTAGTAAAGGCATTCATGTTTATGTCAGGATCAGTTTTCATAAGAATTTGATCTTGTGGTTATTCATTCAAAGCTTGACCAATATTTTGGTTTATGCCCAAATACAGTGCTATGAAAAAACATTTGACCCCTCATTATTTATGATCTTTGTGTATGTATCTAACTCTAAACTGAGGGATCTTCAATCATAAATATACAAAATGCAAGTTTTTATTGTGTAGATTGAACCAGAAAGTTCATCTAATGCCAATGCATTATTACTACCAGCCTTGTTAAATCACATATTCACTTAAATAATTTTAAGAAGCCGGAAGTTGTGTTACAGATCTCACCAGTAGAACACAATGCCAAAATCAAAAGAAATTCCAGAGGAGATTAGGAAGAATGTGATCAGGAAGAAAAAATCAGTGTTGGAAAGGTTCCAAAGCTATGTCTTAAGTTTCTGGGACTCCACAGATCCACATTACACACTCTCTGCATATGGAAAAGACTCGGAAGAATTGTGGACCTTTCCAGAAAGTAGCCCGCCTTCCAAAATTCTGCCAAAAACGTGGGGAAGGCTCATTCAGGAAGTCATAAAAGATCCAGAGAAAACATGCAGGAAACTGCAGACCTTTCACAGATCAATAAAGGTCAGAGTTCTTCGGCAGTGGCCAAAAATGGCACCCATGGGACAGTGGCAAGTAGGAAACCACGGCTAACCCAGAAAAACATAAAGGCTCATCTTAATTTTGCAATAGGTCACCTTGGTGACCCTTACAGTTTTTTAGGGAATATTCTATGGACTGTTAATTAGAAAGTTGAACTGTTTGGCTCACAAGGGTCCCGCTACATCTGGTGTAAAGCAAGCACAGCCTTCCACAAGAGGAATATTATCTAAGACCCTTTTGCCTCACTAAATAAAATGGTCTTCAAAAACCTGTGTTTTGTGTGTACTGAGGTTGCCTACGCTTCTCGTTCAAATTTTGTTCGAAGTTTGACAAGGTTGGGTCCAAGATACAGGAAATGGAATAGAGGATGTTGGTTATAGACTTTTTCACATCACCATACATACGCAATTAAATTTAACAATACTATGAATTTCCACCACCACTTTCCTTTGCATTCAGTGCTTTTTAGCGATGTAAATATGCTAAACAAACATGAAGACGATATTTAATTCCTCATATGGAAGACTTCAGCATGTTAGCATCGTCCTTGTTTAGACGTTTGCAATTAGAACTACTAATTCTAAGTACTGACTCACAGAGCTGCTATAATGGATGTACTTAATTTTACATCGCTTATTTGAGTTATTCCAGTCAGAGAGATATTCAAAGTCAACCACAAAAAGTTGACTTTGAGAGGATAGTTGGCTGTGTGAAACCCAATAATTCAATAAGTCTCGACGACTTTATTGTCTCAGATTTATTGAATTTTAAGTAAATTATCCATGAAAGTCTGTGTAAATACTCATTACAAGTTAGCTTCACAATCCAACTCTGCAAAGTTCAAACGGGGCCCAAAATTTTCCAGGAAACAGCTGTTCTCTTTAAAAAAAGAGGCAAAGAGTGGAAAGTGTACTTTGGATCTCAGCTCCAGCGATGTTGTACAGATGAGAGGGATGAGATTATGACTGTTAATATGAAAGAAAATAAATAACATAGACATCTTAAACCCCATGAATCTCGAGGATTCTCATAATGATTGTTGTGATTTGTGTTAGTTTTTTACAGAGTACGGACCCGACTACTCGCTGGAGATAAGTCCAAGCTGTCGGCCAGACCGCAACGACACCAAACACCTGGAGCAGGTCATCAGCACCATCAAAGGTGTGTGTGTTTGTGTTATTGTGGTCACCCAGGTGCTTTTTTTTGTATTGGTGGGAGTGTGGAGGGTAAACAGGCGAGTGTGTTTGGCTGTCTCACTGAATCTTTGCTCACCTGATGGCCTTTTATCTCTATTTGGTTTTATTTGTGTTTGATTTCACGCGTTTCTCCTTGTTTCAACACAACCCTTTGTAGGATGAAACTTTAATTTGTCCTGTTTTTCCGTCCGTGTGACACTCTGTGCATCATTTAGTGTGTGTGTGAATATACCGACCCCGTTCTTTTCGCCTCAGCCTACAGCACTGAGGAGAGCTCCTCCAGCAGGGTGAAACGTAGGCGAAAAGTTAAATTTTTAAGATGCGATGTCATGATCAAGGTAGGCAATAAGTTACGAGTCAAGTCAATTTTCAAAACATTATACTTTAACTTTACTATATTATACTGTACAACCATTTCAAATTCTGAATTCGATGAGTCAGGGTCTCATTAATGTAGAACCCAGATTCCACAAAATCTGTTATTCTGTGTAAAATATAAATAAAACACAATGTCATTATTTGAAAAATATTTAATTGGACACACATGTTTGACTTCATCATTATATCCCCGAGAATTTTGGGATCAATTTGGTAACAGTCGGTTGTATATTTCTGACACTAGGGGGAGCTTTATCTCCAAAAGATTTGGGCTCTATTTTCTCAACGGTTGGTCAGATTAAGTCCTAATTAGGTGCATATTGTCAACTTGTCCAGAATGTAATCTGCCTCTCGCCTGAGGTTGGGTCTGATTGGCTCTAGCTCAAACAGAAAATGAATGAATGAACGAGAAACGCGTGCAATTCCTTCATGCATGGAGAATTCCTTTCAATATTCCATGCATGTGCTGTATCTCTTGCTATTGTCTAACAAATAGCCCCAATACCGAGGCCGAGGCAAAATTGCCAAATGTATGATGTCACTGCTCTTGGTTTTTCCATGTAAGGAAGGTGGCTAGACAATGAATAACCAAGTGAGCTGACGCTCCAGGCTAAAATTAGGTCGCTCTACACATTTATGCCCCTCTGTGGCTTTCACCAGAAAAATAAAAACATGCATAAAAGTTGCAGTTATGACTTTAATGAGCTTAAACCCACTTTATATGTAACATGACTGTGGTAATATGGTTATTGTCACAGCCCGGATTTTTATGTCTCCAGCAAGTTATTTTTCATCCTTGACTAAGCAAAGTTTCTCAGCAAATACTCTGTTTATCAAATTTTATCCACAGGCTTGTGGACGTGGTATCAATTAGAAACTTAACCTTCATTTGTTTAAATAGAGCAGGCCACAAAAACTATGTTGGATGCGGAGGTGGTTTATCCAAACAGCATTAAGTTCTCCGCTCTGAAAAACTACAGGTCGCATCAAATCAGGGGAACAAGATTTTATTTGCCCACATTCGGTCGGCCTGTTGGCTCACATTAAATCATCACAACCGGAGGGGTTGAAAGTATCGCTGTTCTCCAGTCATACGGCTTTTATTAGGGGCAAGGGAGGGGACGGGTGGATGAAATGATGGACGGAGAGACTAAAAAGGGAGAAATAAAACGCAGACAAACCAAAAATGGAGAGAAACTGGGAAAATGTGTGTTTAGCTGCTGCATCCAATCTGTCTCTCCTATCAGATCCTTTCTTTTCTTTATGCTTTGCTCTGTCAGATTTGATTTAACCAACTCTAAAGTTAAATTTACTGAACTTTTTAGTCGAAATGTATTTGATTTTCTAGCCTTTCATCAAAATATATAAAAACTAGGAGTTTGTTCTTACGGTTGGACAAAGATGATTTCAAACATCTCCTACATTTCTCTGGTTTATGTCATTCTTTGTTTTCTTTTGGCTCTGCCTCTTTCTGTCTTTGACTTCTCTGTTAAGCCTTCTTTTCTTTTCAAATGAGCGTTGTCACAAAGTGCCGCATCACACAACAAGCAAGACACCCAAACCTCCCGTAGAGACGTGAGCGTATTATAATTTTAAATGCCGGAGTAAATGTGCGTGTCTTTTTCTCCCTGTCTCTGATTAAAGAAAGGCCTACACGTCTGCTAACTTAAGTAATGCACGCACATGAACACAGAAGAAGGATAGGCAATAATAGACACACAGACCTCCAGGCAAACACATCCATATGACATCATTGGGTGGATGAGTGTTTCTCTAGTTTGGAAGCGCTGCACAGCCTATAAACACTGGTTGCACTGAAAAACTTGGCAGCAAGCTTGTATGTATGTTTGTGTTTTTTTGTGTCCACAACTGCAGTCTGCTGGCATGAATGGCCCACAGAGATTTGAATCTGAAATTGGTAATCCCCCCCCCAAAATCCTTTGCTTTTCATTTTCATTAAGCGTGTGTTATATCCCAGACCCATATGTCTATACATATGGCATAATTTGTGCTCGCTGTGCAAACGCATGGCAACCCATGTGTGAGAAAAAAAACATTTTTATAAACAGGAAGAGTTGTGTAATTCTTAATTTCAGGTTAAAACGTAGAATAACATCTGGAGAGTCTTGGTTTACTGCTACAAAAAAGTAGGACTTGTCAATCTCAACAGGCCTGTTAGGATCAGCTCTATAGGCAGCAACAGGTAGGACTTAATACCAACCCCTAATACCAACTACACACAGCTGTGTGTAGAGTGGACCTACAAAACTCAGCAAATACCTTGTCGTGCTTACCTGTAAGAGGTTTACACCAATCAGCCATAACATTTAAACCAGCTGTCTAACTATTTCTCTTTCAACCCAACCTTTGAAGGCTGATGGCCGACTACCTTGAGTCAAGACCTGCTCGTGGTTTCTGCCTGTCGGTAGGCACCACCAAAGGCACTACTGTTGCCAAGTGCTTGCTCATGTGGGAATTGGGTCTCTGTGGAACAAAGAGTAGGATCTAGGTCTCGTCTTGTTGGAAAGGACTCATGGATATCAGACATCTTTAATATCAGTTTGTTCTGACACCTTTCTATACCAACCGTCGTTAACTTTTTTTCCGCAATTTGTGCTTCAGCAGCTCCTCTGTGAGATCGTCTTCTTATGTTTTGCCATGGTCCAATTCTGATGCTGTTGTCCACTGCAGGTGCTTTCAAAAGGACAAAATGGGCATTCCCAACAGGTCTGTGGCTACATATCTCCACTCACTGTAAGCTGCTTCGCACTGTTTGTCAGTTCTGACACCTTTCTGTCAGAGCTAACATTAACTTTTTCAGGAGTTTGTGCTACGGTAGCTCCTCTGTGGATGGTTCAACAAGGGCTAGTCATCGCTTCCACTGTAGTTCTGGAGTTGCTCCGACCCAATGTCAAGCAATCGCAATTTGGGCCTTGTCAGAGTTTTCTTAAGATCCTTACACTTGCCCATTTTTCCTGCTTCCAACAAAACAAACTCAGAACAAAATGTTCACTTGTTGCCATGGAAATAAGATAAACAATATTATTTTGAATTCACCTGTCAGTGGTTATAATGTTATGGCTGAGCAGTATATGTGCACAACCTCTGGCTATGTTTTGGCATATAGCAGCTGTATATTGAGATTCTTAGGTATATTTTTTTAGTTTTATATTAGTTATATCATGCTAATGCTTTCAAGTTACATGAGACTGATAGGAAATTTAAACAAATGTTAGTATTCCGAGAGCCACATTGCTAAAATGGGTAAAATATGATTTAAAAGTCTTCATACATTGTTTCTCTCAGACACATTGTTCATTTTTATTTATATTGTTGACATTGTGAAATTTTCACTTCACATATGTAAAAATAAACCAATTTTACACATTGTGAGAAGCATTAGAGCAAATAAGACAGTGTATAAAAATAAAGGCTGAATGTGCTTTTTTAATGGCCAATTTGGGAATTACTCAGTCGCTCCTTTTGTTTCTCTCTAAAACAAACACAGTGAGGCTTGTTAAACGTGGGCTTTAATTAAAATGGGTTATTTTTTTATGATTCGGTGACTGTCAGAAGCGGCTGCAGCTGTCTATGAATTCACAACTATGTTTACGAGAGTCAGGGTGCGTGATTTCCCCCGGGGCTGCTTATGTGTGCGTGTTCGGCTTCATCAGTGTGATGTCGTCACATAGACTGCCGACCTTTCTGTGTGACAAAACCTTATCTGTGTGTTTGGGTGAGTGTGTGTCTGTCAGCAGGGAAATATTGCGGCATGTTTTTATCCTGCCACTCCTGATTCTTAATACTGGCCCTTGCCGACAAGATGCTTTCCATGTAACACACATACACACACACAAATATGATAATGTACTGTCCATTCACATAAAGATTTATATTCAACACTGTACACGTTTAGAAAATATTGACGAGACATACCACCGTAGAAACACACACTGTAAAATACTCATTCACAGATGCTGTGTTAGATTGTTTGCAGGTAGTAAATATCACTTGATCAGAATTTACCGTCTAAATCTGGAAGGAGAAGATAAGCAGAGGGATAGAGAGAGAAGGATGGAAGTAATAGATGGAGAATGACCATAGCAAATTCAAGTTTGATATTCTGGTATATAAAACATCGTATAAAGGTGACATCTTCAGATTGCCTTCCTCTCAAGCTTATAAAAGGTAGTGTGGATTTTGCCTGGCATTTTCTGTGTAGAGTTTGCATGTTCTCCCTCTGTTTGCGTGGGATCCCTCCAGGTGTTCCAGCTCCCCACACGGTCCAAAGCATGTAATATAGGTAAATTTGGGACACTAAATTGCCCGTAGGTCTGAATGAGCTGAATGGTTGTCTTGTCTCTATGTTTCGGCCCTGTGATGAAGAAATTATTCATGGGTACACCACCTCTTACCCAAATGTATCTGGTATAGGGTCCAGCCCGCCTTTCATCTACTCATGTCACGTCTTTCCAGCCATTCAGACTTATCATTTTGATAACACGTGATCATTTCATCATGTTAGAAAGAGTGTGGAACAGAACTGTGAGGCACTGTAATTTCAAAGAATACAGAGAATGACAATAAGATGAATGATTTGGGCTAATTAGTCTATTAGAAAGTCTTTGCCACATAGAGTCTTCGGGGAGATCGAGATAAAAAAAGATCTCTGCCTTGGGCTGCAGCATGGAAAATCCCCCCTTTGGAGTCTGGATACTGGCGGTGGTGGTTGAAGACTCCGTTGAGGATGATGGATCTGTGTGGACTAAATAGAGATGGGTTGGTGGAGGGCACGCGAACCAGCAGCATGAAGAACTAGATGAAGGGAGAAAGAGTCATATTTAAAGACACCATTTAAGTTTACCGCTTTTCTCCAAACTTTTTGTTAAAATATGAAAAAGTAAGACGTTATATATACATGCATGTGTGTAATATATATAAGGTCCAGGTGTTTGATCCAGAACTTGGTCCGAGGGAGCTTTCTCCTCCTGTACTGTTGGTTCTGGGTCAAACTCAAAAGTCTGAAATTCTGCTCCAAACAAGGTTTGTTTATCCCATATTTAGTCAACGGTATCCTACTTTTTAGTAAGTTTCAGTCGAATAAAAGTCTGGGCATTTTAGTCATAGAAAACAGAAAGTCCTAAGTAAGTTTAGTCCGTGAAAAGTGTTGACATTTGTGACAAGCTGTTGAAAAACATATCTGAATCATTCAGAATGATACTTTGCAGAAGGTGTCTAAGGTATCCACCCTGGCAGTGAAAAATATTGCGTATTTATTTTGAATCACACCTTACTCCAAGCAAGCAAGAAAGGCTTCTTACCCATTTCAACTTTGACGATAGGTGTTGTCTTCACCAGATAAAAATCTTAAATATGTTGATGTTTATTTGACGCTACTTTCACGATGCTCAGTCCAAGACTTTATTCGGGCTTCATAATGTGTTCTACGGGAATAAACACCATTGTTTTCATACATTTCTGTTACATTCATTTTGCTTGCAAGTTTCTCATTTACTTGCAAGCAAAATGTTATTCATAGTGGTTTATATCCAGCGTTTTAAAATTTCATCATAATCATCTTAAAAAGATGAGTTTCCAACCATGATCAAAGTAAAAGTGACTGTTGCTTTATAATTGTTGTGGATTCACAGATACTTTGAAAAAACCCAACATTGCTGCCTCCTCCAACAATTATAGTGATGTCCACATTATTGCCGCTGTTCGCATAGCTCGCATCGATTTACGACTGCTCAGGGCATTGTGTTGACTTTGTATGTTAAACTCGCACTTCTTCATTCTGAACACAGCATTAAATCATCCCTCTCCCGTACCCAAGTCAGACTTTCAGGTTCTGTCCCACATGGACAAGGCTTCAATTTACTGGGCTGGACTTCACATAACATCCAATGAACAAAACATTTGTTGGAAAAATCTTTTCTGGATAAAAATGGAGACATTTTGTTCAAATTATTATATTCAAATTACGTGTCAGTCTTGTCTTTTTTCATCAAGGATATTATTAAATGTTCATTTCATCTCCTTCAGAGTTAATAGGTGTCGGCGGCGTTACCCTCTCGTCTTTCTCATGAAAAAACATTATTGTCTATTAACATTTTTCGTTACGGAAATTGGTACTCCTCTTCAGGAAGAGAAGGATGAAATGTAGGAAGATAGAAAAATAATATCTTAAAAAGTAACGCAACGAAAAAAGAAAGTTAACACATGTCATCAGATCCTTCAGGAAATATCCTTCAATCAAAGTTTCTAGGATTCAACTTGTGACGGTTCTTCCTGTTCTCTCATACAGTTTTCCTGTTTTCTTTGTGATTTTTACCAACCCCATTGTCATGTCGGAGAATTTTTGCATTGTTTGCAATTGTTGCGCAAAAGTAACTGTCTTCCCCCCGTGAGTTCTTCAGAGTTCTATAAAAAGACAAAGCCCAACATGACTCACATGCAACCATAACTGCTCTTGTTATAACAGTTTAAAGCATCAGCGCCTTTATTTGTGACAAGCCCAAGGAAAGTCCCCGGCTAAAATTAGGAAATATTTTGCTGAGTTAACAAGTTGGACCATCTCAACGATGGATGAATGGAATGGATTAAACAGTTTGACTATTCTTGGTTTTACATTTCAACAAGACACAACTCAGTTTTACAATAATTTGAGTCAGTTTAACTGCCTTTGCCGCTGAGAGGATGTCCAAATGATGGCAAACTAGTTTGGAAGGCTAGGTTAATACAGAATTAATAAATAAATTGTTAAAACCTTAAACTGTAGATGTTAAAAGTGAAATCCAAAAGACACACATTTCCAAACCATTGAAAGAAATATCAGAAAATGATAACTAAACAGCATTCAGAACAAAAATTTATTTTTAAAAAGCACCAAAGCTTTCCAATAATGCCATTAAAGCAACAGCAACTGTTGCTAAAAGCAATAATCCTTTACCATGCTAATCCTGTAGCATGGTTCTGAAACATGGTGTGTATATTACGGTTATTATCATTTTTTTTGCAATCAGGGATGCAAATATTTACACAATGACTTAACCTAATCATTCACATTCGGTGTACAGCACCAGCCAAACATTTGGACACAATTTCTCTTTTAAGTGAACCGCGTCCAAGCTTTAGACTGTTACCACACCTCTGGTGCACCGCAGCCATTGTGCTATCATACCACACCAGACGGGGCCGGGGGGTCCGTTGGACAAAAACGGTCAGGAACCTCAAGTATAATGAGGAATGTTTGAGCCCAACTGCTGCACAAGAGAAGCTTTTACTACTCTATACACAGCTAAAGCCTTATTCTCTTTTCATCCTGACTATTATGGGATAAACAGTTAAATTACACCGTGTATTTGACAACTGGGTGACTTTGTTGGGGAAGAATTTGATTAACCTGTGCTTTCTTCCACGAGCTGTCCACATGTTTTCACCAAACCCAGGGATCCTCTTTAAAAGAAATGTGGGGCTGCCGATTTTCGTGCTTCCCTTAGCTTGAACACAACAGACCAGGCGAACAGAGCAAGCAAAGTGGCTCTCTGGGCGCTGATAATCTAATCTGTGCCTATGTTCTGAGCCGGCAGCGGCCTCGCCTCCGCCACTGAAAGTGATCAGCATTCAGAGCACAAACACATGGAAGTATTAAAAACAGTTTCCAGTGTACTCTGCGATAAAACGGCTATTGTTGCTGTCGCCACAGGCAGAACATGACAGGACTCCACTGACAGCTCCACAATGGCCGACAAACAGGACATCCTCCCTCACTGCGTCAGTACAACAGCTACATTTGTCAGGGCAATTACTCATCCCCTGTGCTTGTGCGTGTGTGTGCGTGTGCGAGTATGTACAGTATGTGTGTGCAACTTGTTTATTTAAGTCAAATGGACTATTTAACATAACAAAAAATTTACTTCATTCGTAGCCTATGAAGTAAACTAGTGAGTAAACTTAAATTGCAACTATCTTGGGTAAAACCTGTGCGTGTCTATGTCCGTGTCTGTGTGTGTGTCTGTCTGTGTGTGTGTGTGTGTATGTGCACCACTCTGTACCCTCATGCAAATACGACTTTGTTGCTGTAGCCATAATTTACAAATGGAGTCCCTTTTTGCATGCTTATATTTTGTGAGCGACATCGGCCAGATGTTATTTTGCATTTTCAATGGTGCAAAAAACAACAGGGTGTATGATTGTTTTGTGTTTTTGCCTTGTTTTCCCCTTTGTGTCTATTTCTATTTCTATTTCTTTATTTCACATCTTCGGTATCGAACATGAAAGGGAAAGTACAACGTATGCCTTAAGTGTGGTAGAAACCTGTATTGGTGGATATAGAAATCACCCCCAAGAGTATATTCAAGTTCAAGAGATTTACTGTCATGTGCAGAGTCATAACCAAAGTGGTTTTACACCATGCTGTGAAATTCTTACTCTGTCAGCCTCCCTTCAGACAAAACAACAACAAAAATTAGAATAAGAAAAGAGAGAGAGAGAATTATAAAATAACAAAATACACTTTCAAAGTGTATAAAAAGAGACACAATAGAAGTTAAGAGAATTTATACTTTGCACAACAGTTACTTATTATGAACATGGCTGAATCGGATCAAACTTTTTGACAGCAGAATACTTTTAAGTGTTTTTCTCATATACAGATAATGATGTTACAGAATTCATGAAATTAATATTTAATAATATTATAATATTATATATATATATAATATTTATTTAATAATAATTTAATAATATTACTCCATAAAATAACTCCCCAATATCTGATAGAAAATTGACCACAGGATGTTTTGTATAAAGGAAGATGAAGATTCTCGGACTGTCTGGTTTGGTAAGAGTAAAAATGTCAATTATTTACCAAAATAATGTCTAAAGCTGGAAGATAAATATGTATTTTTGACAAATGTACATATTAGGAGAACCTCCGTATATCAAATGTCACTGTCAAAAAGAGACAACAACGGTAGCTTCAAAATCAGAGGAGCAGTTGGTGCATCATATTTTTAGAAAGTTGCTAGCTTAAAAACAAGTTTTTGTAGGTAAGTTGAACAAGAACTGGCCCAGACAATATAACAGTAGGTTAAATGTGGACAAATTAAACTATAATATGATGTAAGGAAACATGGATGTTTTGCAGAAATCTTGTTTTTTTCAGGATCCCACGAGATTTAGTGATCTTTCTGCAGATGAATCTAACCTGATCTCTCATGAATCAAAACACCTTAAAGAATATTTAGATTATTTCATCATCATTATGAATAACAATCCTCACCTGCTCTATCTCACATTGTTTATTTCCTGCAAATTACATGAAGTTTGATTTTATTTATTTTTTTGAATTTGAATGGGATTTGTCTAATTTATGTATTCAACGTCGTTTTGTATCACACTTTACACAATACATTTTTTTTTTTACTAATTTAATTTTTACTATCTCTCTCTCTTCTTCTTCTTTACAGGGAATTTAAAGAATGTGGTTTAGGAGTCAGCAGCCTCTGCACCCCCTCCCTCCTCACCCTCGCACACACACCATGTTTCCAAACCAGGTCGATTCTTGGTGGCTGTAATGAAGACAATATGGAACAGACCACTTCGCCCCCGAGGCACGGAGCAAACAAGAGAGAGAGAGAGAGATGAAGGCAAGAAAAAAATAGTGAGTGAGGGGTTTGGAAAACATTAGCTGAGTTTTTCCAGAGGAAAACAGTTTAATAAGTGGAGGCAAGGGGTTGATGTGGTTGCTGTACAATGTTCACTGTTTTTAATCCTTTAGTTTCGCTCTTCTTTTTTTTTTTTCATTTTGCAAAAGGTATGCATGTTTGTGCGAATGAGTCAGTGGTGAGTTTTGTGTTGGAATGTAACACTAAATTACAGAGTTATTTTACAGTGGGCTCAGAGTTAATGGTATCAAGAGATGCGTTTGTTTACATCCTGTCAGTCTGAGACAGTTTAGACTTAATGGGAAGTCTTTAGTTTAACATTCACCCTCCTGCAGCTGGGATTTTAACCACCTGAGGTTTGACAAAATAACAAATGTTGCGAAACGCATCTTTACATGTATCAACTCTTAGATTTTTCAAAGTGCATCAAATGTTTTTTCCAACTCTTGAGAAACTTGGAATGATTTTGAATAAACAATGTTTGGAGAAAAAATGGAAAATAGCCAGTTGCACATTGTGGAAGTTGATTTCATTGTTTTGACCTCCAGGCAAAACCTGCAAAATAAACATCTGGACGGAGTTTGGGATTTGTTAAATGAAAAGTATGCAGGGAAAGTTAAAAAGATGTTTTCTCCCACAGGCGGAAAACAAAGAAGATTACATGAACTTCTAAACGGTTTAATAGAAAAGTAGTTTTCATTTTCTGGTATGACTGGAGAATAGAGTTTCATTTCAGGTCAATAAACAAAGAAATTTCCTGCTTTACATTTTTAACTGATTCATTTTTTACAGAAGTACTGGAAGTCATTTCTAGTCTTGAAACGGTCATCGACGTGACTAAAAAGTTCTGTAATATTCTGAGTTGTAGGTCTTATTTCATCAAGGCAGTTCCAGGGCTTATTTCTAGCCAGTAAATCATTGGATTCTTTGCATTACAACAGGCCAAGAAAACTGGTGCGAGTTTGGAACCAAAACCTTGCTAGTCCAGAAATAAGAACTAGTTATGTATTTGGCTGGGTGCGGGATTATCTTAAACAAAACCTAAACTTTGTGACCGCTATTTTCAAAAATGCACTTAGCGTAGTGTAGACAAAAACAACTGAACTACAACCACTACTCTGTGACTTTATGACCTGACTCTAATGTAATCTGAGGCACGTATTTAAGGTTGCATGTTTTTGACTTCAATGCGTGGTTCTAGTATGTCTGACATATTAGACATACTAGACATATGACGAGGCTCCAGTGGCTCTGTGATGTATTACATGGCTCTGCTGCCTCTGTGATATCTAGACCTCAATTATTTAATGATGTGGCTCAAATGCCTCTTTGTTGTAATGACATGGCTCTAGTACCACTGACTAATGATGTGGCTCTAGTCACTAGAGCCACTAGAGTCTAGTGGGTCTGTGGCTTCATGACAAGGCTCTAGTATCTCTGATGTAATTACGTGGCTCTAGTGCCTCTGCGATTTCATGGTGGGACGCTAGTGCCACAAACTTAATCATTTGACTCTAGTGCAGCTGTGACTTCATGACATTGCTCCAATGCCTACGACATAATAGCGTAGCTGAAGTGCGTCTGTGACATAATAAAATGTTCTAGTACCTCTTTATCCTGTGGAAAAACCAGAAGGATTGATAAAAGGTTCATGTAACCAGCGCATGGTTTTAATATGAGTGGAAAAGAGGAAGTAGCGTAGGAAAAAGCAATTCCACTTAAAGATTAACATTAAAACTATTACTGGAAATCTGATTGGAAAATTAGAAGATTTGAAATTGAACCCAGTCTGCAACAAAAACAATGATAATATAATATAAACAAAACTCTGGTTTCCTCCAATTATCGCTACATTCTCCTCAAGTCCTCTGGAGGCTCTTTAAAAGTGTAGTTTGTAATTCTTCATAAATTCACATGCAAACTTCATGGTTACATCATAGTTGCATCTTTTTGCAGATCATTTAAATGCCTTAACCATTCCAGAAAATCAATAGATGTGATATGCTTCTAATTATTTCCATCTCTGCTGGAGTTTAGAAAACATGTGATGTGGCACCTTCAGCTCTAACCTCTGAACAGTGAACCAGAACCCTCTATCCTCGGATGGAGCGGAGGAACATGTGGGGATCACAACACAGTTGGAAAACAAGTGAATGTTTAAAGCATGACAGAAAATATTTGAGAAATTAATTTAGATCTGGTTCTGGTTTTGAGAGGAAATCTCTCTGATGAGCTGAAGGATTGCATTAGATTGCACGACCAAATTACTTTTTAAAGACTTCATTTTTGACCATAGAAGGAAAACAGCTAGGAACTGAAATCATCTAGCTCTGTTTTTGTTAAGATGTGGTCAGAAACTCCAAAAAAGAGAGAAAGAATGAGAGAAAGAACAATAGATAAATACAGTGCCCTCAAAAATGACTGGCACCCTTTAAAATAAATGATTAAAAAGAGATGCAAAAATGTCTTAACCGCTAGAACCATGATATTAAATTCAAATTATTTTTAAAATGTAACCTTTTAATCAAGTAGCATTACAAGAAACTTCACATTCTTAACAGGAAATTAATATTTTTCATAAAAAACTGTGGAACAAATTTATTGGCACCCGTAGAAAATCTTGTTACTAAACTGAACCATATTTCCAGCAGGAGCTGTTAAACAATGTCTTCCTGCTTTAATTTGGTAAACATGAAGTTACACAGGCCTAATTCTCTCTGACATTCTTCACATGGGAAAGATCAGACAACACGGCAATGATGTGCAAAGAAATGGAAAGTAGTTTAAAGTGAATGGAGATGCCTACAATTTTGCCCAAACACCACTGGGACTTTCTATGGAACATGGTCATAGGCCGGTTGAGACCAAAGTAGAGCTTTTTGGCAGCAAACGTCAAAGATGGTCGTGATTCAGCAAAAAATTAAGCCTTACAGAAAAGCACCTAGAGCCCACTGTGAAGTCTGGTGGTAAATCTTTGAGTTTGTAGGGCTCATTTTCTTTCAAAAGACCTGGACTTCTTGTTAAAAGACACTGTTCCATGGACACCGTCAAAGACCAGCAGATACTGGGTGAAAATTTAAAAGCCTTTGTAAAGAAACTTAAAGTGATCTGTGGTTGGACCTTCCAGCAGGACTATGATCTGAAGCACAACTCAAGATCAACCCAAGAATGGTTCAGAGATCACAAAATAAAGGTTTTTGCTTGGCAATCCCAGTCACCTAACATAAACCCACCAGAACATCTGTGGGATTTGCTGCAAAGGAGAGTCAACCAATCGTCCACTTCAGAATCTGAAGGAGTAGGAGATTCTGTATGAAGGAATGGTCTCAGATCCTCTCCTTGTGTTCTCAAACCTCATCACACACTGCAGAAGGAGACGCAGGGCTGTGGCAAAAAACATCAAACGCAGGGTGCCAATAATTGTGATGCACATGTTTTAGACAAGAATATTTGTTTTATGCTAAGAATGAAATGGGGTTTTGTTTTTCGTTGCTTGTGTTAGAGGTTAAGTTAGTTTACATGATTTTTCTGCTGCCTATAATTCTGAGGGCACTGTAAAATGATGGATAGAACGATAGATATTTACTTGATACCAAAGGAAAATTCATGACAGATTTTATTTATTTTATTTTTTTTGTTAGTCTGACCAAAGAGAATTAACTCTGGTTACTTTTGAACAAGTTTAACTGCTTCTTTTCTGTTTAGTTTTTTTGTTTTTGTTTGTCTTGAAGGTTAATTGAAAGAATACTTGGGTCTTTTTAAAGCGGGTTTTTGGATGTATTCACGGCGGGTGTTTATTGAAATAAAAGCCAGGGGTGCATGTTGCTGTCATGTGTCTGCGCTGCGTTTTAAGCTGTGATTTATGGGGCGTGGTGCTGCTTAATGGAGGCTTTAGTGCAAAGTGTTTGAAAGAGGAACCACAAACGTCGGCCAGTTTCCTTTAGAAGTGATGTTCCCCAAATTAATGACCTGGAAATTCACACCAAATGTAGGAGACACCAGTCAGACCTGGCATGTGCTGAGCAGAAGTGAGCTGTCGAGTGTGGGTGAGGAGTCCTTGTGATCTTTACAAACGCTGCTGCGGTCACTTCAGCGGTTTGAGCCCAACGTAGCCGAAGCAAATGAAACTCATTACACCCTTTACGAGTTGGGGAAAAGGAGAGGCGATTGAAATTCTATCTCATAAACTGGGAGGAAGAGGAGGGAGGGGAGGGCTTTACACAATACTGGACTCTGGTGTGTGTTTATGTAGTTATCTAAGCTCCCTGGTGTAAAATTAGAAAAACGCAGGAGGACCACAGAGGATTTAACGCTCTTCTGCAATTCAATAATTATCTTTTGGTAAAAGGCAGAAGAGTGTGTTTCATCAAGACCCACAGGAAGTGGTGCATGTCGGTTGTTTTACACTGGGGTGGACCAAACATCTCGGCTCTCTTGGGTTCATGTCTTTGATTTTTGTCTGTCATATGTGGCTTTATTGTAAAACTCAAACGACATCAGTTCTGATGGCCTCAAACACTTAAAGACTCTGAATCAGCTGTAGCTTGTGTGCCTGACTAGGGACGTTTTTTTAAAAATACATTTCCAAAATCTTCTGAAATTCTGTTTTCACTGCGTTATTATCGGGTATGGAGTGTATATTGGTGTGGAGAAAAAAGGATTCAAATATTTTTAACATGATGCTGCAACATAAAAAAATGTTAGAAAAAATGAAGCACAACTTTACTTGCATTCAATCCGTGTCCAGTTCTGCACATCTTGATTTATGTGCAGCCCCTGCGGTAACTGCCGGCACGGTAGCCTCTCCCAGTTAGTAATGTTTGGACCTGAATGTAAAGGACAGGCTGAACGGGAGGACAAGACCACTGAGGTAATATCCCACCTCGAACCAGTCACCAACCTTTGTCTTTTTCCAATAATTAGGAGATAATCTTTCACAATCACAACTAACTTCCATTAACTTAGTCCATTTGCCAGAACCAAAATTTTTCCTTACGTTTGCACGGGCCTTGATCGTCTGGTTTCAACCATCAAACGAGGGTTTTGCCATGGAAATTGTCGGGTCAGGACATTGATAGTATTCACAGGAAGAGGCCGAGCCGTCTTCTTCCTGAGAAGATTAGATTGGAAGTAGAGCAGTGGGTAGGGCTGCTACCTCATGACGAGAAAGTACCAGGTTCAAATCCACCAATGCTTGAATTCTGTTCAGCGTTTACATGTTCGCCCCTTGTCTCTAGGTTCCCTCCAGGTACGACGGCGCCTTCCCTTAAATCCTAAATCATTCAGTCTAAGTGAATTGGTGATTCTAAAATTGTGAAAGATTGTTTGTCTCTATGTGTCGACCCTGTGATGACCTGATGATTCACCCAGGGTGCACCCCTCCTTTGCTCAGAGAGAAAGACCCTTGTTAAACAGTGTTCCATTGTGGACAATACTCATCAGCCCCTACACATACTTTCAGAGGAACACGTTTAGAGACAGACTGCTGTCACTGTCCTGCTCCACAGAGACTGTTGAACAGGCCATAAGACTTTTCAGCTCCTAACAGCACTGGAGAAGTTCAGCTGTCAAGCTGTCCATCTAAATAGGTTTCTCACACTTCTTTCATTACACCCTTCATGTAACAGCTACCTTACACTATGGGATCAACAGCTATGTGCTATATCAGCCATCTGCACTACAGTGAACCTCAATTTAATTACTGTAGAATTACCTGGACTAAAAGCTACTATCTGTGAGGATTGTACTGTATATAATATACACTACATATCAATACTGTATTGTATAATCACTGTGACTCTGCATAGTCGCTGTTTTCATTGCATTGCATTTACTAATACTCTACTGTATTACAAGAAATGCATGCTCTAAACATTCTATATTGGGGATTTGGTGTGTGTGCACCTGTATTACATGCTACTGGACACCAAATTTCCCTTTGGATCAATAATATATCTATCTGTCATGTAGAAATTGACATGGCAACACTGGGTTAATCCGGGGTTTTGTCTGGAAATAAGATTGCATGTTTTTTGTTAATTATTAAGTGATTAAGAGGCAGGTTTACGGATACATTGTGAAACTTTTTCTAATCAGACATATCCAGCTTGTACTCAGTTATTCCAGGAAAAGTTACATTGATTGTTAATTTACCTAGAGCCTCTGCTGCCAGTGGACAAAACCAATACAGTTCCTTAAGCTTGTAGAACCAACCCCAATCTAGCTCAAGCACCTGGTTCATGTTGGTGCTATGATGAGATTGCTCAGATGTTGTGCCGACAATTTAACAAACAAATAGTAACCAAATTCTACAAGTACATGGGGGAAAAACTAATATTAAATAAAAGTAAATTTTCCTGTCTGTAAAGATACTTTATGCCTTGAGTATTGGAAACTAGTTACTTTTTCCTATCATGTCTAATTGGTCAGAAATGACTCAAGTCAACGAAAAGTTCATTATCAGATGACAATCTTGGAACAACTGGTCTCAGTTAGGGTACAGTTACATAAATTGTCCACTCGCAGCCCTGTTTGCATGAGATCCAAATTACCAAGAGGCAAGATTATAGAGATTTTTGTCACTTTAGATTCCTAAATAAATAAAGATGGGTGATGCAATGCATCCTGCAAAGGAAAAATCGTCTTCATCCGTAATACCAGTGAGCGTTTGTAAAGACAAACCCTCACTGCCAGCGCTGAGCTGTAATTTGTTTTGGCTCAAAGCCTCTTCCTCCAGACGCACGCGGGTTTATTTTTTTCCGATATGAAAATGGATTTGAGTGTTGCAATCTATGAGTAAGGTCTTGGACCAGCTCAGAAGGTGATGAGCTGTAAAGTCTCGACGGCTCTGATGACAGAGCTAAATTCCCTGGATGCTCCGTAAGCTTCGTTAAAGCTAATTACACAACCTGAAAGGAGTCCTTTCTTCCTTTCTGGTGACGTCCAGGTTGATCAGAGGGAAGCATCACAACTGAAGCTCAACAAGCGGGTTCATTGTGATTTAGAGCTCTGGCTGTTCTGGTTTTAGATTGAACGCACCTTTACGGCTCCACGGCAACTTTTCCAACGACTCTTATGCAAATCACCACCACTGAGACAAAGCTTTGAGTATCGTTTGCCCCCCACTGTTGATTAGTTTAGATAAAGCAGAGGCTTCTCGACCTTGGTTTCCCTCTGGTTCCTCTTTGTGTCAAAAATTTGCATAAACGCGCATAAATTTGGGTAATTTTCCAAAACAATCCCGATGAGAAAAGTGTGTGCCTCCTACGTATTCGAAAGTCTCTGCACTTTTTAAAGATCTAAAACCACCAACTTTTGCAAATAACAAAACTTTGGTTTGTCCTCCGTCTATTTGACCAACATTTGTCTGCAAAAAATCTTGAGCAGTTTGTTTGATTTGCATAACGTCTCCCTCGGGGGGACAAACCGCCGGGGGCCTCCATCTATACATCCTGCTCCTCATCAACATGTGAAGTGTCTGCAGTCAATGGCGGAGGGGATTTACTCACACAATAAAGACAGATGTCACCTTTTATCTGCTTAACGGAAGAGAGGTAGAGCACGTGGCACTTGACCACGTAAGCACACGCTCTTGCCGCGTAATGGCGTCCTCATTCCACGGGCTATTGAGATGAATGGCGACGAGCTGTGAAGAGACTTCTCTTTTAGCAAAGATGTGGGGGAGGGAGTTTTTTTTGATGGATTGGTGGAGGTTCCCTTTATGACACTTGGTTTGGTTTTCTACACCAAACAGCTTTGGTTTGTCCCCTATGAATTAACTAAAGGCTAAGTCGACGCAGAAGAAATAAAAAATCTGGTTCTCAGTTCGTGTTACCGTAGAAATAAAGGCTCTAACATCATTATATTAAAATGACAACATGAAACAATACAATCAGTGAATGTGCTCTGAAACTTTTTGATAATTACTGAATCATATTTGATAGAAATACAATAAAGTTCCTGTTATCCTACGCAGATTTCTGTGAGATAGGACCAGCAAGACTCTTCATTTGCCACGGTTGCATAGCCAATGCACCCAAAATCTGCCAAACATGGGATTTTGACCCCAGAGAGGGATTTAGACTGAAAGATAACAGCTATCTCCAACCAGGGTGAACTATATGCATGTACTGGAACCTTTGGTCCTGACATAAAAACCAATGTTTCTATTGAAATATATTATTATGCACGGGGAAAAAATAGCAATAACAGGTTAAAAGCCCAGTAATGTAATGGGCCTGTCGAAAAGAACTAGTTGAACAATTCCTATCCTATAACCACAGATCGCCAACGATTACCTCTGATAAATGATATTTCAAAAAAAGGTAGACTCAAACATTGGATTTCTCTTGATTGCCTCAAGGAAATTAATTTGTCTCAGACAGAATGGAAAAATTCCACGGGGAACGGATGTTTAATCCTCTGTACTTTTTGTCATCTTTATCCTTATGTGCTCTGTTTTTATGCACAACATGTGTTTTTCATTCCATTTATTGTCTTTTCAAGCATTACTTTCTTTCTTTTTCTGTTTTGTTTCTGTTATTTGGTCAAATTTGTACTCTGCATTTGATTTTGTTATGCTTATATTTTTCATGACCTAATAAAACTTAACAAATTGTGTGGCCAGTTATGCCAAATAAAAAGTACAATGGGATACATAACATTGAATAGGGATCACTATAACAGTGCCAATGAAGAGTTTTTTTTGTGTCTGCGATGGTTTAAGGGAAGCATAGTGGGTGTTGTTAATGGCTGAAGACAACTGTCTGTGGGAAAATACTAATCTGTTTTCACCCATGTCACTTTGTGCATAAACAGTGGTGAATAAAATGTTTGTGTGCTGGTAAACAAAATGTGATCAAACATTACCTCTTGTATTCTATCCCACCCTGGCATAATGAATCATTCAGGAGGAATTCATCACTGTCTCATCACATGAGGGCCCAACAAGAACATGTATTTATGCTTTTATGCTAATCATTCACAGACTCTCTCTCTCTCACTCTCTCTTTCTCTTTCTCTGGTTGAGTGACACAGACAAAGACAGAGTGGTCTGAAATGTTCCATTTTATTCCTGATGGTGTCTGCCTCAGAATGAGCAACATCTGCCTTGCAGAGCGGCAACAGCCAAAGTCTGGAAGCTGGATTCTCCTAGATTCGGAACTTGAGCGATCGCTTATGGAAGACACACATAACAGCCCTTACAATAAAACTGATCAGTGATGTCACAATAACATTGATGGTGGGAACAGTGGCAGTGGGGTTTACAGTATTAGGCAGAAAGTAAACATTTGTGCTCAAAATGGAAGCTGTAAAATTGGGCAAACTTGAGGAGTGACCTTAGCAAGAGGCAGGTTGTGGATTTACAACTGATTCAGAGCATTTCCATAACTGCAGGCTTTGTTTGGTGTTGCTGGTTTGTAGTGGCTAGCACCAATCAAAGGATGTCCTGCAAACAGGTGATAGGGTCATGGTCATCAGAGACATGAGCCAAAGAGATCCAAGATTTTTGGTAAATCCCAATGTAAACAACCGATAAGCACAGCTTCCTGTAGGTCTTGATGAAACTGATCCTTCTGCCTTTTACCAAAATGTAATTCTTGAAGGTCACTAGCGACACTGTCAAAACGGTTCGGGAGTGGTTTGAGGACCCGACAACCAGATCAAAGTGTTCACATGGCCTATAAATTCCCCAAATTTCAATCCAATACAGCATTTGTTGGATTTGCTGAACAAATTAGTCTGATCCATGGATTTCTGACCTTGAAACCTTCAGGAATTAAAGGTTCTGCTGCTGAAATCTTGGTGCCAGATACCACAACATAACCTCAGATGTTTGTTGAAGTCCATGACTCAATGGGCAAAAGTTGTTTAGACAGCAAAAGGGGTAAGTCCACCATATGAGGCAGGTGTACATAATGTTTTGGCTGATCTGTGTATAATCCATATAATGAGAGGGATACTTTTACGTTTGCAAAGGTAGAATATTAAACCAAACAAAATAAAAATAATTTAACAATTATGACTGATATTAAATCGCATAGAGCGAAATAAATTAGCTCCGCCCACCGGTAATTGCCCTAACCAATAAGATTTATGCATTCGTGCCTGCATCCAGATCCTCCTGAAATCCATTCCCAGGTTTTAGCTACATGCCCGGGCAAACACTCTCACACACACTGAGCTGGTCAGTGAGGAACAAACTACTTTTTATTCAGTAACACACTCAGTGAGGAGCAGTGAGGAACCGGCTGGAGTCTCTGCGAACACTTCGTTTCTCCAGACTCTCTCTGCTGGTCTTTATTTACCCTCTCCGGACTGTTTACCTCTCTTCTTATCTTAGTCCTCTGCAGCTGCACCAGGCTTTTCTCACAGGTTGGTCCACTTGTGTCATTTTTACTTTGGTGGGTGTGTGTGGGTCAAAGTGTTTACATAACATTAAAAATGAGGTCATGCTGCTTCTGCTCGGTGATGAATGTGGGAAATTTAGTTTTTATTCACTTTTATGTATTTATTTCATACCACCCTATCTTAACTTGTATATATTTTTATTTAGTTTTTCACCACGTGATATTATACATTATAACGATATTGCTATGTAACGGAGTTAAACATCTTTAAGTAGAAAAGTAAATTTCTTACTATAAAACAAGTTTAATTTGTTCGTGCTTTTGCAATTTGCATCTGTTGTGACAGTTTTTATGACCCTTAAATCTTACGATTTGGTATTTTAAATAGCCCGGAGAGCAGAAGTTTTAACAAGATACAGAATATTAAATACTCGGGTTAGTGAAAACTTACTTAAGTTAGTTTTCTTCTTTTAATAAGCTTCTCATTAAACGTATGCATAATGGATTAAAGCGCGCGTCAAGCTGGGAAAGCATATGTTGTTTGTGACAGATTGTTGGCTGTTTTTGCATCCTACTATAATATTCTGATGTGAATCTTCCTACTTTTATGCATTTTGAGGGTTTTGATTCTATTGGATTATTCTTAAAATTAAAAAGATGTAAGTATATATACATATATACGTATAATATCGGCATTTTATACCCACAACATATGGTTGGGAGATATGAATAACTATTTTGAAGTAGTTTTAAGGATGTCTATGTTTGGCTGAAGTGATGAAGACCATGTGGTTTCTCAGAAAGCTTCAGATCTCATGATGAGATTATTTTGCTGCTTTCTAAGTCAAGAACGAACTTCATCCTATTTCTAAAGAGACCCATCAGCCATAACATTAAAACTGCTAACATGTGAAGTCAGAATAATTAGATTTTCTCATTACTACAGCTCCTGCCAGTGGATGTAATATATTAAGTGACAAGTCAACATTTTCTATTGAAGTTGATGTGTTGGGCCATCTCTAATACTGCAGGTCCTGTTAGGTATTCCTGGAGTACTGTGGTTAGAGTCAGAAACTGGTGAACCCACAACAAGTTCACAGGCATCCAAGTCTCGTTGATTGTCCAATCCCACAGAACAGCTACTGTAGCACAACTTATGGAAAAAGTTAATGCTTGTTCTGATATAAAGGCATCACAACTCACAGTGCATCGCCTTCATGACCTACAGAATATCAGTAACGTGGTTTTAACTACTATTTATGTTTATCTCTTTATTTCTTAATTGTTATATCTAATTATGTCCCTTGTATTTTTATATCTTAATTTGTATGTATACAGATGTATGGGCATGAATATGTCTATACACAAATACATTTTTTTTAGACTTTACATTTACATGTATGTTTACTGCTGCACGGTATTCAGAATGGGATGTTACTTGTTTTTAACTATGACAATAAATGCTTTGACTTTGACTTGACTTTAATCTTATGGCTGATCGGTGTTTAGCTACAGTATTCCGGTTGGAGGGCCATTGTGAGTGGTATGAACAGTTAATCTGTTCATGCCACTGCCAAGGAATTTTCTTTTTTGTTGCCTGCATTGGTTTGCTTGTGTGTTTGTTTGTCAGCAGAATGACTCAAAAGTCTGGAAAGATTTTGCTGAATGGTTTTTGAGAGGTAGAGTATGTCCGAAGGAACAATCCATTACCTGTTGCTGGTTATTTCAATCACCATCTAGACCGAGAATCAATTTAAAGGATGATTTTACTTTGTTGGGTAGAAGCAGTTAGAAGAAATATTCTAGATCTGGTCTGTTGTAAATGTTTACATTTATAGGACTCATGGAAAATTGACTTCTGTGGGATAATTAATAATAATCCTGAAGTATTTTACTAACCCTGACCTCCACCAAATCTAGGACTAGGTTTTTTGTTGGTCAAGGAGTCATATTATCAGGGTTAAACTATCATGGGACTGCTATTAGTTGCAATAACATAATGCAGAAGCTGAGCTGGCAGAGGTCTGTTTTCTCTGTGTGCTGCTAATACTTTTTTATTTAATGTCAAATAAAAGTAAGCTTATGTCCACATGTTGCTCCTTTTGTCCAAAGGCAACGTTCATATTACCAAGTTTAAGTGACTCAGTATGTATTTGAGTTGCCCCTTTTTTCCACATCTTTTCCCATCAGATCAGCGCAGCAAAATCAAACAACCAGATAGGAGCGATGACAACATCAGCTGTTTACAATGTGTGCGTAAAAGCCCGATGAAGTCTTTGGAGTGGTTTATTTGTATGCTGTTGAGCAGTTAAATCCATAAAATCATCATAGATTTTCCTATTGTTAGAAGAAGCACGCATCTCCAAAGAGGGACTTCATGAAAACAACCTGTTTTCACTCTGATTGTATGAAAAGTTACTGCATGAATCTGGTATGTTTCACCGTATGAACCTGGACTCTTTTACTGATGAATAGTAGTAGAATTGTTAATTAAAATAGTATTTTTGCATTGATGATTGTCAACTTGCCATGGCCTCACACTGAATGAATAGTAGTAAAAGAAATATTAGTAATAGTGTTATTGGAATTGCCGCGTTGACCTTCTTCTCATTGTTTCTGATGAGAATTTTCTCAAACCATTTTGAGAAAAAGCATGTTGTGGTTTGTTTCTACAACGTATAGCTCACTATTCCTTATAAAGCTACAGGAACTTCAGTTGGATCCGTTGATAATCAATTAGCTTTGATGTCATATAGATTGCCCTTTCCTTAGATGTCGATATTTTGTCCAAATATTCGAGAAATTGCAACTGTGATTGGCAATATTCACTATTTCTCTACATAAGATGATTAATCAAAGTCTGAATATTTATAAGAAACAAGAATGTAAACTATGTATGGGTATGTGTCCCTCTGAGAGCAGCAGTGTTTCTCTGTGATCTTGCAGCCAGAGGAGACTTTCATTGCTCATAATTATAATAAATGTAGACCGGTTCACAGCCAAGACAGCAGCCTGGACCACTAATGAAATCATTTACACGGAAAGTAATCCCGGGCCGATTTCACAATCTCATAAAAGTGGTGGAAGAACACAATGAGTCAGGTCAACTGTGAACAGGAAAAAACATTGGCTGTCCTCCAGCAACAGTTTCACACAGCATCCTAACCTCGCTTCCACTCGACCGTCCTCCGTTTTTTCAGCGAGAGAGCGGCAAACAGTCTGGACTCTAATCCACCCTCAGTTCAGACAAAACAGAAGGCTGCAGGTCTGTGTCGTCTGGAGTCTGCAGCCAAGAGGTTGTTCATGTAATTAACTGTGGAAGGAAAAACTCACTTCGCGCCTTCATCTGAGCAATTGCATGTCTCTCAAGTACCTTCAAATGTCACATATGCTCCGTTAAAAGGCTCAGACTGCACGGTTCCGTCAACTTAAATCTGAAATGACATGTTGACCATTGCATCATGGTGATTCAGCTGTACTTTTTCTGAATCCTCTGAGAAATGTCACCATGATTTTCTGGGCGGAAGAAATTAAGTAAATGTTGGCTATATCCTATATATATATATCTGAAGCTGAGCTGCAACTTTGAATGCTTTGATTTTTTGTTGTGGAGGACTTGAGGAACAAATTGCTGTCTGAACATAGAAAAAAAAGCACTGACATGTGATAACCGTCACTAATCAACTGAAAGTTAATGCCAGTCAGGAGTGGATTGAAGATTCATCTGTGGAGGTTTTGTTTGGTTTATCATCATTTTTGTTTCTGCTGCCACTGGTTAATGTAAATGTTGTCAGCAACTATTTAATAAGTCTTCTTCATGGTGTTTTAGTTTCGATCATATCTGGGTAACAATATCCTGTTTCCTATAGAGGACTAAAAGTTTGGACATTTTGGTCATATTTTGAAAGACATTTGAATATTTCTGTCAGGTTTTAGTGATGAATCAACAATGAAAACCTTTGGATTTTAGTCTTTAATAAGACTTAAGATTATTCTTAACAAGTCAGCCAATCTGATTGATCCAAAACCAATATTAAAAACAGCAAAAGGGGGGGATTTGTAGGTTTTCTGAGTTATAAAGCAGTAAACCCGTGGTGAATGCCAGGTGCTATAGAAGCATAACTGTAAAGCTGCAGACAAACTAAAGCCAGTTGGCTTTTGAATCAAGATTGTAGTTAAAATGGCTTTATTGATCAGGACATGAGTCTGTAAAAAGTCTCACAAAATGTCCCATTTCGACTCACAACGGGCGTTCCTTGTGATGTGACTAGCAAGAGATATCAAGTAGAGCGTCGCTGTAATGTCGCTTTAAACCTACATATCACTCTATAGATATAACAATTACAACAGAGAGGATGAAAAATGAAGTAGTAATAGCTATAGTAATAGCCATAGCCATCATTATTAATAATAAATGAGGCCACTGGCATCATTTGCATATCTTCCTGGTTACAATCATAGCTATTAAAGTAATAACCCCAACATAAAAAAAAATAAAAATAAAAAAAACTACAACAAGGCGTAGACCATCATCCAGTTTAAATTTGCATCACAGGTTATGAAAAATTGCATCACCTGGTGCAGATTTACATTGTTTAGTGCAATTTTGCATAGCCAAGCATTGATTTGTATTGTATGGAAACAAATTTGCATCGTATGGTTGGAATTTTTTTCGAAATAGTGAGGCACATTCAAGTCATAGCAGTCCCACTTTCAATGTGTTTGGAAGCATTTGAATTAGTAGCAGGGCTGGAATACTTTTTCTTCTGTATGAGTGATTGTATTGATTTTGTAGAATATTTAAAAAGCTCCAGCTGTTACCTCCTTGGTTCCAGAGAAAAGAATGCGTGCACTTCTTGTTATTTGTTTGTCTCCTGGACTCAATGTGCAGGAAAGCTGTTGTGCAGAGACACCATGTGCAGCTTGACCGTAATCAGTCAATGAATAATGAACGCACACACACGCACACTCACGCACACACACACACAGACCTGCCACTGACAGCTGTTTGGTATCTTTGTGTCTGTATTAACTCTATCAGTGGAGTGCAGCTGCAGGCCTGCCTGTAGCAATTATGTTCTTGCTAAATGAGAGCCAGTGCTGGGAGAAGGGGCGGTGTGTGTGTATGAAAGGGTGGGGGTGGGGGGTATCAGCACATATTATTAAGCGATTAACTTACTCAAAGGATAGCCGCATGATGTGTATGTTTCAGTGTGTGCGTGTGTTAAGGCACACATGCTGTTTTAACTGCGTGTAATATAAGCCAGCTCAGGGACTTGAACATGAGCCTATATAGGAGTCTCACACACACTCACACACACACTCGCCCTTTTTACCTCCACACACATCTTTTCTTAGTTTGACACAACACATACACACAATCAGACACATGCTCTGTTCTCAGGGCCCATATGTATTTATCCTGCCATGTGACCCAATCACTGTTTAAGATCCTCAAAGGCTCCGTTGTGCAGCAAGCACCATTCACACACACTCACACACATACACACACAAACACACAGACATAGACGTATAAACACTCACTAACGCCATTGGTGCCCATAAGCCTTGTCCCTGCAGCCTTTTCATGCTTAATTTGCTGCTCAATAGGTCAAGAGGAAAAGCAGACATCCAACAATCACACGCAGAAATCGTCTGGTGGTCATGCAGCCATCCAGGCACCAGACACATCTCACCTCAGTGATTTAGCAGGTCACAAGAACATGCTCTTAAATCAAACGGACCGCATTACTTATTTATCATCCTTTATTTAGTCCTCACGTATTTCTTTCAAGGCCAAACAATCAACTTTAACTTAGATCCGCTTTGAGGACGTGAATGTCCCATTTTTTAAACTGCCATACAAAACTACATAATAAGAAGAATTTCAGCTTTCGTTGAGTTTTTTTTTACTTACATCCCTCCTGATCATAACTATCAAATTAAGATTTTTCAGGATCTTTCCCGCTGAAATATTTCTGGATGTGGTGAGAGAGTACATGCAGTTTGTTGTTGTGATAGAGGAAGATGCAGAGGCTGGGGCAAGATGGAGACGAGACGATCGGCTGTGGCAAAGTCCCAAAGGGGGCATCCAAAAGAAGAAGAAGTAGTAAATGCCATTGGCATCAATTTTGAAAAAAAGTTGTGTATTTTTATTGTTAAATCCTTCAAAATGTAAGACAGGTACTGCAGTGTAATGCACCTGCGGTGATTTTAGAGGATGGGGATGAAGTTTGCTCACAATTTTGTCCACAAGCTTTACAGCACCCCCCTCTTGGATCTTGGTGCATCCTGGCCATGGGACCATGGACCCAGTTCTCGCCCTCTCTCCTCTCCTTGCACTCCAGTAACGTGCAGGTCTTCATGTTTTACCTTCTTTGACGGCAAAGTTTTACAGTCTGTGTTTTTTTCTTGCGCTCAATGATAAATATGATCCTCCATTTGTCATTTGGGTTCGGTTTAGGGTTCGACCCATGCCGTGACTCTCTACTACCCTACGGATGCTCTAGCTCCCTCCTACAATTCAAACACATGAAATACTGCATTAGTGACTCCGAATAGTGCCCATGGATGTGAATATGGGCATGATTGATTATCTGTGTGAACTGACAACCTGCTCAAAGTGTACCCTCTTGCCCAGTGTCGGCTGAGATAGGCAGCACTGGAAAATATAAGCAGTTACAGAAAATCAATGAATGACTATTTATTGGAAGTACAGTGCGTCTCTGGATAGTTTCAGCTAAATACAGAGCAACCGGAAAGTTCTTAGTGCCAGTCAGCAGAGACATCAAACAAATATTAAACTCTGTTCAGCCAACAAACTTATCTCGTCCTCCTCATGTCTCCGTTCGGTGACGTAACATAATTCTTCTCTTTTTCATCCTGCAGGCTCTGGGTTTTCCTTGTGATGACCTCACTGCTGATCCCCGCCAAAGCCCACGCTGCAATGAAGGACCTCTCCTCCTCCTCTTCTTCTCTTAGTTCCCTGCTCCACTACCCATCATCCAAAACCTCTGTCGTGCCATTCTCCCCATCTGCTGGCACCACCACCTCGCCTGGATCATCGCTGTCGGTGGCGCCGCTCGCCAAACCTCAGCCTTTCTGCCTCCAGAGTGGGCCACATCTCATTGCCAGCATGCAGCTGCAGAAGCTCAACTCGCATTACCAGAACCTTGCCGGTGCGTCTTCTGGTCACCCACCACCCGGCGGTGCTCAAAGGGGATTTGGTGCATCAACTCTTGGTACCGGAAACCAGCTTCTTGGGCCCTCTGGAGGCCTCGGTGGTGGTGGGATGGGTGTCGGCATCAGCATGGGAAGCCAAAGCTCCGGCACAGGCGGACTTATCGACTTTGACCCGGTGGATGAGGAGGTGCTCATGTCGCTGGTGGTGGAGTTGGGTTTGGACCGAGCGAATGAGCTGCCTGAGCTCTGGCTGGGTCAGAACGAGTTTGATTTCATGTCAGACGTGCCGGCCGGGTGCTGACCTACGAAAACAAAAAGTACCGAGATGCAGCAGAATTGATTGACAAAGAGATAGGGGACTACCTCTCCTCTGTTTTGTTTTTACTCTTCCTCCCTTCTTGGTTGATTAAAGGAGGAAATAGAAGAGACCCTGAGTGATCAATACAAAGAGATTAGAAGCATACTCCGGTTTCTGGTTGGCTTTCATTCTCGTGGAAGGATTAAAAGAACTCGCTTAGCATTTGTAACGGAGTGTTTTGCAGAATGAAAGGAAACTGCTCTTTTTTTTGTTCCATTCAATCAGAGGGTTGTCTCTTTCCAGGATGAAGCTTGTGGTTGAGACGAACTTGATGGAAAGAAGTCTGTTTTTTATCTTTCCCTTTATACAAAGAAAACAAGCATGAGTCTGAACAGAGGGATGAAGTCGCCTAAAGAGACCTTTGCCATCTATCAATCATATTGGCTTGATGAAAAGAAGGTGATCAGTGCACATTGGAGATATTTCAAGCCTTCTGGAAACAAAACAGCAAAGACAGACACACCTGCTGGACTTTCCCATTTCTGATCTCTCTTGAGCAGCGAGCAGCAGGAAAATGGGAAACTTTTTCTGGGAAATATGCAGATGATGAAAAACAGTACATTTCCTGTTTTCTTAATGGACAATATTAGACTCTGGTCTCATGGGAAAGAGACTCCCCTCTCTCCGCTCCACAAAGACCCTGATTGTCTAAGAACTGCCTATCTCAATGTACCTCTGTTGCTTTTCTTTCCCTCTTTTTGTTTGAAATAAGTTCAAGCAGTCGTATTCATAGAACATGTTATTTAAGACAGTGGCTGATATCCATCAGGACGTTGGGACAAGGAGCGCTTCTGTAGCGTGTCTATATAATCGGTTCCTCTTTTCTCAGCGTAATGAATTAGATCAAGGTTTGGGGAATCTTTCAGAGCATGGGACCTGAATGGAGTAAATTGTTTCTTGCTCCAGAGCACAGCCTCATGAAAACGCTCGAGGCCTTTTGGTCATATGAGTCGCCACAACATTCTAAGAAATACTAACCCAGGTGGTCAAGTCAAATTGATCCTAATGATTCTGTCGAGCACTTCAGCGCCCGGCATTTAGCATGTCAGGTCAACCAGACAAGTACAGATACATTTACGGGCCATTTGCTTTCTGTTAAGCATTTTTACCACTTAATGTTTGAACTTATTGTTGGGCAGCAATGACTGTGGCTTAACTTCCAGGCTTTAGGATGGCTGGACTCAAGTGGCTCGTGGTTATCATATTAGCATCAGATATCACCTACCTTCATTCATTATTAGGCTTTTACTACAGCTCAGTAGATGGCCTTAAAGAGTCAAAATAAAGTTTCAATGACAAAAATGGCGTTATTATCTTACTATTTTGGCAGTCATCATATATGCTTTATTTACGTATCCTTTCTTGGATCTGCATTAACCAGGCTACAGATTTGTTTTTTGAATAACACGCTAACCTTTTTTGTTTAGGTCTTTCGTGCATGTGTACCTTGGACGAAGGGCAGCATGGTCTTGAAATCCCTGGCTCTTGGGCTATTCTGGAATTTGCCTCTTCTCCTTGTTTGCATGGTTTCTCCTGCTTCCTCACAACCCAAGACACGCACTATAGATGGACTAGTATCTCTAAAGGACATGAATGGTTATCTGTCACCTGTGTTTACATGCGACTTCAGGTTGTAACCCGACCCAGTCAGTCAGTTGGGATTGGCGCCGCGTATGCTGTTCAGGGGAGGGAGCCAATATCCATTCATCCTTTTCATAAACAGGAAATGGATGAATGCATATATGCACGAGGATCAATTTCCAAACATTGTATTAACCTGGAATTTTGTTAAAATGCAAAGAAAAAACTTCCATATATTTAGAACCACAAAGCCCGGAGGGCCTAAATTGACACCTAACCTGCACTCGCCTACAGGAGCTGCCATAGACGCTGGTAGCATGGGGGCTTTGACCCATATCTGTTGTGGTAAGAAGAGGAGGGGGGCTTGAACTGTGCGACAGGAACAAAGACTGTGCGCCTCAACCAGACGCGTCTGTCATCTGAACATTATGGCTCTCTTCTTGGCCCACACTAGAAATAACACACCTGTGTGTGTCTGGATGTCACCTGTTTGAGCTTTCATGTCCATACAAACACACACTGAACCCAAACTATGTGCATGCATACAAAGAACACACACACTCTGGAGCATGGGTATGATGTTACAGCTGGGAAATGAGAGAAGCGGCCGTGAAACAGGCACTTTCTCAGTTACAGACTTCACAGGGTATGGGGGTATTTAGTTTGTGAAAAAGGAGAGAGTGGCTGTATGTAGGCCTGGAAATGCAGGTAATTCATCCTCAAGCAGAGATAAAAACATGTCGGACCTTGTTAATTTATCAAGAACCAGAGAGGTCAGCTTACACACACACACACCCACACACACACACCACTCAGTAGTGCACAAGTCGTCAGTCTTTGCACTTTCCACCTAATGCCAGTTTTTGTTGTTCATCATGCTATCGGTTACCGTCAGCAAGCTCCATTTTCTCTTATTTTTTAATGAAACGCGAGGAGGGGTTATTAATGGAAACCCGATGAAGAAGTAATTTGACAGAATCCCTTTTTCAGGAGGGATTTGCCGGATATTTCCCCAGCATACAGCCACTTTATTGACATAGTGTGGAGCGAAGCAAATAAAGATGCTTCTCATCTCGTCCAAATCTGTCTGACAGACAAGCTGATTCTTCTCTTCCTCCGTCTCACCGCCAAAGTGGGTCAAAATAACATTCCTCACATTGATGACAGTCTCGTTTTTGTTTCCAGCTGTGCAACATTGTTTTAGCTTTATCTGGTGTGTGTGTGATGTTTGCAGCGCAGCTTTAAACCCGGCTGATTGAATGTTGTTTTTTTGCTATGTGAAGCAGAGGGCCGAAACCCCTTCACCTCCCAGGAGAAGTTGCAGGGTCGAGATGTTTCAACCATCTGAGGGCTTTCATTTCCTCTTCACCAAGACGCCCGATATTGCAGATTAACCCCTGCAGAGACCTTTTGAACTTAACCAAACCTCATAACTATTTGGTTTCTTATAACTAAAACAGGTTACGTTTTATTATCTTCATCACCAGCAGTAATAAAACATTGAATTTATGAGACTCCCGGTGGTATTCAAACCAGAATGGATTCACTTTTAGTGCCTGCATGCATAATATTTTGCTCTGGAACACGTTTTCTCTCTGGTTGCTCAGTTTTGCCGCATTTCCATTGCTGCCTGATGAAGAAAAGACATGCATTTTGCAATAAGCCACATCATTTCCGATGTGACTGTTCTCACTTATAACACATGGCCATAAATCCAATCTCGGACCAAATATAGAAAGGACATAAATATGATTAGATTGATTGGGATTTTTGTGTTCACCAGCTCCAAAAAAAAATCTAATTTGTGTGACATTAAAGAAAATAAATATGTGTGGAGTCACTTCAGTTTTGTGACGTGAACATAACGTCAGACTGCATTCAAGCCAGATGCAAATCATATTTTCGCGAGAAAATAAACGTCAGAAGCCTCTTACGAAGGTGGATAGATTTTGACATGATTGTAATAAGGACTGCTTTTTTCTCTATGTCGCAGGAACGGTGTTTTAAGGAACCAAAAGGTTCTCCCAGTTTGTTTTTGTCTGTTTCCACCACATCCTTAATCTGTTTACATATGAAGTGTCAATGCCTGTCTATAATCATCACTTTTGTTCCGCTTCATTGTCAGTCCATTTATTCTATCTTATAACATGATGTTGATTTGGCACACTGAACAAAAACAAACTGTTTTGGCTTCAAATTTCTAAAAATGCTGGCATGTAGTCAACCGGTCCGAAATGTTCTGCGAGTACTACCCCTCCAAAGATTCCACGTCCTTTGGGAAAGTTTCTGCAGTGAAAGCACAACTTTTAATTGCACTAGTATCGGTTTTATGTACCTGCCAAGCTGGAAACTGAATGCCTGACTGCAAATATCAATTAATACGTTTTGGAAACTGAGCTACAGCCAGTAGCTAGTTAGCTTAGCATATAGAGTGAAAATCGGAGAAAAGGCTGCGAGTTGGGTGTAAATGTCACAATATCAGTCTCTAAAGACCTTGAAATGTCTATAATTAAGAATGTATATGCTGTTCATTGAGGTGTAATAACATAATTTTTCTATTTCACCGTTTGTCTGATCTAATCAGTGGAGAAAGGAAGTTGTTGGTCCTGTCTTCACACTTGCAGACAAAAGCCTTCTTCATTCGGACACTTTTGAATTTTGAGATGGTTTTCCTCCCTGAAGTCAGTAACCGCGTGAAGCTGCATGGTCTGGACACTTAATGTGGTGGATTTGCAGTTTCCATGTGACAGCAGTGATTTGTTGCGTTGCCTGTGGGCCTCAGGGTCATGAAAAATGTTCCTGCACATCAAGAGGCCTGTGAAGACTTCAACAAAAGCAGTGATATATCTGCTAAAAGGTCTCTGTTACAAGCTTCCCCGTCCAGCCACTGCTGCCAGGTCTGCTCATGAAACCCAAGTAGACGCTGCACTGATTGATTCCTTCTTTCATCATATTTACTTTTAAACATTTAGATATGTGTTTTATTTTTTCGGTTTTTACCTGGAGTTCCTTCCTTTTTTCTTTTTTTTTTTTTAATATCTGCCTATTGAAAGATGATTTTTAAGCACTTTCGCTCACCGGCTCTCACTTGTAAATCTATATGAAAATGTAAATGGTGGAAATCAAATTGAAAAATGCTTGTATTTTTGTTACGGCTCTGAGTTCGGGGGAAAATAAAGTTGTTGAAAATTAGTTGGGGCGAATGATCATCATTTGAAAGACATTTAGACACTTAAAACAGTTAATTGAGTAACGTCTAAGTGATGTAGCATAACCTTGTAAACCCTCATCCATTGTTCTTGCTTGCCAGTAAGATTCCCACAAGTTCTAGTGAACCAATGCCAAAACCTGGTGGAGGACTGGTGTACAGACCAGTAAAGAAATCAAATATAGATGTAGATCCAGCTGAAGAAGCAGACCCAGAGCGAAATCCAAAGATCTGTTTTCAGAGGCATTTATCTACATATTTTCACTAGTTACACAAAAACTACTGAAGCATTTCTAATGCAGATTTCCACAAAGCGGAGGGACATGTCAAAGGTCAAACAAACTAAACAGGCATATGTGTTGTTAGAATAACAACAATAATAATAACAACAATTATCAAACATTTTAAAATATTTTTAAACAATGGAAATTAACAGTTAAGCAATGAAATTCAAGAAATAATCAATAATATAATAATGTGATCGGTAGTCTAGCACTATTTAGTACTGTTGTCAAGGAATGATTTTTTTTTTTTACGAGGTTTCCATCTACTGGCATTTTAAAAGAACTACACTTCATAGAGTCATTTGTAATTACTGCTTTTTATTACATTAAAATGGGTTTTAAAATGTATTCAGACATATACAGAAATCTTATCGTACAAAAAATGGATAAACAATTATTTAATCATCATCTCAATTATTGGCCCATTAATGTGAGGATTGTAATTCATTTATTGTTGGAAACCTTATTATTCATTCACACTATAAACAGACATATCTGTTGTTATTAAGCTTGCCTCTACAATAAACTACACTTCCCTGACGTTTTATACCAAAAAAATATATACCAAAAAAATAGAATTATCATAAAGTTATCACAACGTAGTAGCATTTGGTGGAGGCGGTATTTAATTGGACATTAGAATTGAGGATTACTCCATAAAGACCAATGACCATATGACGTGACATTAGTAGTATGTTATAAATGTTGATTTTCTATACTTTACATACCAGTAGTGATCAAAGAGATTAAAAGCACATAAATGTGCAGCAAAGTTGCACAGGCAATTAGTGCAATACTGACATCTAGTTGTAATATCGCACAAGAATGCAGAAAAGAACAGATTTCTGTTACATGATTTATTAAAAAAAAAGGACATTGTGGAGCTCGTAAAAAAGGTGCAGACATTTTTTATTTCATGCAAATGATTTCAGTTTTTTTTAACCTTTTTGACTTGTTTTTAAAATAAAACTATCATTTAAAGCTGGCTCCTTTTTTGGAAAACCCTCCATAATTCTGAATTCTGAATTCTGATGAAGTGAATGAAGAGGATGGTTGTTGGTGGAGCAAAAAATTTAAAGTAGCATGAAATTTCCGGAAATATGTACTTACAGTATTTGAGTAACCACACATTCCACCACTGATTAAATTGGCAAAAATAGAGAATATCTCCAGAGAAGAAAATAGAACAGAGTGATGAGGAAGAAAGCCAGAAAGACAATCGTATAATTTATAGAATATCTTGTAAAGAAATCTTGACGTTGCTTTGAAATGACTTCAGAAAGGCCTCTCAGATCTGCAGCTGTTCAGCATCAGATTCTTCTGGCTCCCTCTGTTGTGCCTCTCCAGCCCGGTGTTATTGAGTTACACGTGAAATATGCATTGAAATTAGATTTCTTTTTATTTTTATGAAACTCTTTGCCTTTTTCACCTTACTATAAAATAAGGTGAATGATTCCAAATGACATCCTGTCAAACAGAAACCTTAAACTGAGTTTATCCTAATTCCAATAAAGTTCAATACCAGTACATTTACAGACATTTTTATTACAGGTTTTGCAAGCAATTATAAATTCTCCGAAAATGATTTTTCCTAACCTCTTTCAAAGAAGCGACAATATAGAAAATAATAAGCAGAGAACCCACCACTCATTCTGTGCAGGATTGCATGGGCTGGAGTTTGTGTATCATGTTAGCTCTGGTTTTTGATAAATCCCTGCATTTCCCATTTCTCAAAGGGATTTCTGCATAATAGTCATTTGCAAGTAAGATGTAGGGGGTATCTAGTAGTATATCTTTGTTTAAATGGAACGTAATATTCATAACATAAGTATTTTTGCTACTTTCAGCTGATAGTATAAAAAATCTTTTTTAATGGTTCTTTATAAAAAAGCCCTTTTTCATGTCCTTAGAGCAGGTCCTAATTTTTGTACAGATGCCGCCATGTTGGTACAGACAGAGGAATTTGACAAATGGTGGATCATACTTATTATTTAGAACAGGAAAAAGCAATGGAGCGCCAAGCCAAAGGATTCAACTCGGCTAGACCGCCAGCCAACCTCCAAGCAGCCGCACAGTGAAGGATGCTGTAGGCCGAGCCCAGATTGTGCAGAGAGAGCAGTTGCAACCTTCTGGATGTGTCTGACCTTTAACAAACTCTACGTCTCATTTCTGGTTTAAAAAAAATGAAAAGTACAGACATGACTCCTAATACAACAAGATGCATGGTTATGTTCATTACTGGGATTTACATGCATTTGTATTAAATATACAAAAGATTAAAACTACTGTTTGAACAATATAATTGGTTACTGGGAAAAATTACACGGTTTATTAATTTACAGAGGCCTATAACTCTGCAGTGATAACCAAAGAAGAGCAAAATTTAAAAATAGTTTGCCAGGACCTGCTCCTTCTGGAAACATAAAGATATTTTTCTACACTAACTTTAATAAAATGATTATTATTTTCAGCTGATTGCACTCTAACAGAAACATAGCTATGAATATTATATTCCATTGATACAAAGGGATACACGTATATTTTGGACACTGCATCTTTACCATTACTGTAAATCAGTTATTTTTGTAACATTCAATAACATTCGTTATTTAAAAATAATGCTGAATTAATAATTACACATGTGGGATTTGAATTATGTTTATTTTTCATTTCTGACCTTTAGAACTCCTAGTGCATTAGTTTTCAAAGTTTTGTGGTTGCAATTTTACACTATACAGTATGCACAATATAGAGCAATTAAAGTAAATTGAGCTGATTGTTTGTTATTTCTTAACATTTCACAATAATGAACTCACTGTGAAGGATTGAAATGAATGTTGTAGTGATCTCATTTTAAAGACATGAAAGTTTGTAAAACGGTCACGGTGTTTTTCATATTCACTGTGTGTTGCTCTATTTTTTGTGAAGTGGGGGAAATAGAGTTGAGAAAACATCTTTGCCTCGTCGTGTTGCTGAACTCTGGAAAAGCAATGCAGAAAAAAATGTGTAGATGAAATGTGGATCAATAGGTTGATTCCGTTTGATGCACATTCTGAATCATTGAGGAAGGAGAAATAACTAAATAAAGTGGGTCCCCAGAGAAACATTTTTGAATATGTGCCCACAGGAGTGTTTTTATTAGGAGTCCAGACCAGTCCTGAGATCTGGGATTCATTCCTGCAGATTCCTGTGGAGCAGCAGAGATGCCTTCAGAGGGAGAAGGATGGCATGTGCATCATATGGCAGAGGAAGACAAACACCCAGGAGGAGTTTAATCTGCACATAGTAAACAGGACTGACCTCTGTTGGAGATGCTGGCATTTCCTGATCGGAGGCAGAGATGTGGAGGCACCAGCAGCACGGCCACATGGACCAAAGCTTTGGATTAATCAAGCTCATGTTAGACCGTAAACGTCCACTCGCTTTTTATAAACTGCATCCATTATGTATGTTTTTTATTGAGCTTATTTTGATGTAATTCATTTTTTCTCTTTATTTATTTTGTTTAAAAAAAAAAGAGAAATAGAATAGGGATCGTTAAGAGACAGTGAAAAATCAAATCTTCAAAAAATGCGATACATAAAATGTACATAAAACAAATAGTACAAATAATAAGGGAAAATAGACTGAAAACATTTTTTAAAAATAGCGGCGTGGGTAGAACCATATATACAAAGAAAAACCCCCTCAAAATTGTATTCTAATGTACATATATATTTTTTCTGAAACCAATCTAATTGTAGTCCATCAGTATATTATGTCTCCATTGGCTGCTACCACTGAAACATGCTTTATTGTTATTCTAACATTCTTGAAAAGACTTGCCAAAGGAGTCATTTTAGATTCAATATTTTTGTGTGTTTTTATTATAATATTTATTATCTTTGTAATAATGATAATATTTTAATATATCATTTATTAATGAAATAAATAATTTACATGAGACGTGAAAAACAATGAAATGTCTTTATTTCAACTCCTGTCCTTTGTTCATCTGAAATATGTAGTAATGTTAATATATACATATAGACTACAACTTCTATCTGTCTATCTATCTATCTATCTATCTATCTGTCTGTCTATCTATCTATCTATCTGTCTGTCTATCTATCTACCTATCTATCTATCTATCTATCTATCTATCTATCTATCTATCTATCTATCTGTCTGTCTGTCTGTCTGTCTGTCTGTCTGTCTGTCTGTCTATCTATCTATCTATCTATCTATCTATCTGTCTATCTATCTATCTATCTATTTCAGCGGGGTGTTGCAAGATGGGTCTTTTTTGAATCACTTTTTTTATTATACTGCCGGGCAGATTAATATGTAAAATAAATATTTATCGATTCATACTGCATTAATAATAAATTAAATAAATCTCCTAAATATCTATTTAAAAAAAGCTTTTCAAATAGTAATGGGTTGTATTGTCTCCAACATAGAGGCGTACAACTGTAAGAAATAGCAAAAAATTGCTAGTACCACGCTCAATTAAGTAAAATTATGTCAAACTAGTTGTAAATATTACCCGAGTTAAAACAACAATAACATTAGTAATAATATAGAAACCTTTAAACAATGTGTTGAACTCTAATTATTTTCCACCAACATAGTTTACATCATCATTACATTTGTGTTGTTTTTGCAGCACCAAGAACATACAATTTTTTTCTGAGATTAAAGTCAGATTTTTTACTTTATATTCAGAGTTCGGACCCAAATTACCATTCAAGAAACACATCAACCCTCATCCTCTCTCATATACACAAAATAGAAATACTGGATGTAAAATATGATTTATAGTTGTATAGTAAGTTTTTATAATTCAACTCATCATAGTAAAATTAGTACCACTAAGGGTACGTATGCCCCCAATATGAAGAACACTGAATCATAAAGTGGGCGAGAAACCTGTATTTCACTTCGCCTTTCATCTCTACTGTCCCTCCCAGTCTGCTGTAGTCGGCCTTATGATTCCATACCGGAAGCTGAGAGGTCCTTTCCCCCGCAGACTCCAACATGGTGAGCTGGTCTCTCTCAAGATTCCTCTCTGAAATAATCACTAAACATCCCTCTTTTTGTCTGTGTTATCAAGCACACTTGTTTTGTACTTTTAAATTTCACATCTTATAAAACTATTGATGTTTAAATTGTTAACAAAATCAATGGCGTTTGCGCTTTATTAGTGGTTTGAAATGAGCTAACTCTGCTTTGGTTCTACCATGTTAGCTGAGCTGTGGCTAACACTGTAAACGTGCTAAATAAACTTAAAAGTGGTCTTAAAATGCCTCGTGTTACGTCACGCGGGGCTGTTATTTATGTTTCACCATAACAATTTCAACCAAATTTAAGATATTAAGGCTATGTTTGGCTTTTACAGTGGTTACTTTAGTCAGGTTAATGTTAGGCCACAGCCGGTCGTCATTTATTCCTGAGACTCGTTAGCATAGCATGCCAACTGCTCTGCAGTTGTAGTTTACACTTCTTAGTAGTTTCGATATCGTCCATCCCAATATGGTGGTTTTATGATTTACGGCGGACTATCATCGACTGTTTTCCTGTTATCTGACCGTACTTGTATTCTTCTCCTTCAGGCAAGAGGACCGAAGAAGCACCTCAAGCGCGTCGCAGCGCCAAAGCACTGGATGCTTGACAAGCTCACTGGAGTGTTCGTAAGTTACAATCTTCTTTCTCACGTTGTCTTCCTGTCTTAATGTGACATTTGTTGTCAATCCTGGAAAGATTTGACAACAAATGCTTGCAATGCATTTATTGCGTTTGAGTGTATTGCTGGCCAGTGGCTATCTTCGAGGATATGTGTCCATCTATGTCAGTTCCTTTGAACCATTTGTATCAAATGTCCTCATACCACACTCAAGTGGGAGTAAAATCACTCGATATATGCTGAAGCTTTAAGTTAATTTTATCAATTTATAAGTTGCTTGAATATTGTTTGTTTTAAATAAGAACTTGCATATCAGTTGGACACGATTCCAATTACTGGTACAAATTTGCCTAATTTTGGTGCATTACGTTTTCCATCATTTGTCACTGTAGTTTTGCAATGGGTCTTTGTTTGGTTGTCATCCAGACATAATCTACAGAAAATTCTTAACCTAAACTGGTCTACAAAACATTGAAGCTGATAACTGGAGGTCATTATGTGGCTGTTGGGTGTATGTTAGTATCCAAGGAGCCCAACACAAATCAGTAGGTTTCTTTGGAAAGATTCAGGGGCTGCTTGCTTGGTCAAAATAAGAAAAAGTTGTTTTGTAAGGCGCATTCATAAGTCATCAATGGTTTGCTGAGTTTATTAGCAATCACTGGTATGGTAATAGACCGTATGGTCCACCCCCCAACAAATAGTATTAATAACTGTTCAACTTCTACCAGGCTCCACGACCTTCCACCGGTCCCCACAAGCTGAGGGAGTGCCTGCCCCTCATCATTTTCCTGAGGAATCGCCTCAAGTACGCCCTGACTGGGGACGAGGTGAAGAAGATCTGCATGCAGAGGTTCATCAAGATCGACGGCAAGGTCCGCACCGACATCACCTATCCTGCTGGATTCATGGGTGAGTGGGCTCAATTAGCGCTTAAATTGCAGATCAGATTTTTAAGCAATATGACAGTTCTTAGATTCCGAAAAATTAGGGTTTGCATAGTTGTAAATAACATTCTGGCTAATGCTTCATTGGACGATTAGATGATTAAAGGTTTGTTACTTAGCGTAAGGAAGGAGCAATGATGAATCTATGGTTTTGATTAGAATTAAGCTGAAAACACACAACCAATCCTCTAAGAAGTTCTGAGCTCCAACTTTCTCTAAACAGTCCGATCACGTTAGAAAATAGTAAATATTTGAATCCCAGTCAAGTTGAGGATTTTGGTGTGGGAACAGTGTTGCTTGATTCCAAAAGTGATTTTGAGATCAAGTTTCTTCTCGTTTGTAAACTGCATTTAAGAGAATTCCAAATCTGTGTTCCTGAGTTGCTAAGTTGGACTGCTAGTTTATTCATTTGAGTAGAAAATGTGACATTGTGCCATGACAGCTCATTGAAGGCAAAGTCAAATGCCTATTTAAATAAGAGACGGTGGCCATGGTGACAGCACAGGGATGGATCATTTTAGCTATGCAAGTGTTTGATTCACAACGTACTTAGTGGCACTAATATATTTCTTAGAAGAACGTCAACTGAAAATTTTGTCGAATTGTGGAAACAATGCAAGGTCTAGGAGCTTGATGGGGCTGGTGTTTTGTTCAAAATCTAACTGTGTTGAAGTGTCTTTGTTGTGGCATCATTTGTGTAAGAAGGGACTACTGAGAGCAATTTGTGGCTGAATTTAGGGTGACCACAGATCCCCTCTTGGCCATATTCTTCAACATTGAGCCATTATTTTAGTTACGAGTAATGGGAGTAATAAAAATGAGAGGATAAAATTGGAGGTGGTAAATGTATGAACTCTAAAATGGGGCAATAAACATGAATGCAAAATGAGAATGAATTGATGAATTAACAAGTGATTTGATACATTTTAAAGCTGATTTGATTAACTTAATTTCATTATTTCCATCTTTTACTTTTGTTGTTCATCGTTAATCACGAAAAACTACCATTTATCATTTAAGGAAAATAGTGTGATTGGTGGAAAGAATAAAGAAATTAAACTATTAGCTCTAGGTGATAAAATGGATGTAAATCGAAGAATGTAGTGTAAAATGGTGTAAAAATGGATCTGAAATGAGAAATTGAGTAAATTGTCATGTAAATGCTAAACTAAACATTTTACTTTAATTGGTGATAATCACTTTTAACGTTTTAACACCCAACTAGCAGTCATTGTTTTCAGCGTGCAATTTATTTCCGGTCAAAAAGTGAAACGCAGTTCAACGTTGTTAGCAAACTCGTTAAATTAAATCTGCACCCCAGAGCAGACTGTTGGGCCATCAGCAGAGGGGGTTTCACAGTTTCAGAACTGTCACCCCTGGGTTTTCTTTACACCTTGATGCTGGCCAGCATCCTCTCATGAAGGTGTCGCAATTTAATATTCATATCCAAGGGAAGCCTTCAACTCCTAATTAAAAAGTCATAATACACTAAAAGCAATCACTTCTGGCTAGAAAAGGAAGAAGAATTTAAATTCCACAAGAAAATTAGTCTCCTTTCATATGCAGGTTAGAATGTAATTTCAATTGTTTTGGTAGTAGTTCAGTTTTGGGTTTTTTGCCAGTTTTGTGATTGCAGCTCAGGTAGCCTCAGTAATCCTGCATTTTTTGGAAAATCTCCTTCGGAAAGACGTGTTTACATGCAGCATTTTCTTTCCGATTATCAGTCTTTTCCGAATCTAATCCGAATTAGGCCGTCCATGTAAACCCACCTAATGTTAAACGCAAGGATGAAATTTAAGTGTCAGGACACACACCTTTCAGCCAAATTATAAAAACGAAAAAAACGATGTTGGACCTGTCTTGTCAGATCCAACAGAACAGAAGAGCTTCTCGAGCATAGAATGCTGAAAACGTTCATGCTGGTCCTGATTGAAAGGTGTCAGAGCACATGGTGATAACGCAGTGGTGTTATGGCGCCTCTACGAAATTAGGCAGGTGGTTTTAATTTATTAGCAGATTGCTGTGGATGTTAAGTACACAGGCCTGTCTACCTAAACACACCTTTGGTATGTTTTTAAAGTTGACATGCTATAGACAGCACTAACTCACGAGACAACGCTTTGTCAACTCTTTCCTGCTATAGCGTCAATAATTGTGAATCCCGTGATTATTTCTCTGAAAATAACCGTGATATCAAACTTGAATACCCTGACATCACTAGTAGTTGCGGTGGTCTACTGTTATCCAGACAACCAGAGTTCAAAAATTCGATCGTAAATATCCCAGACAAGTTTTTTTAAATTTTCTACTGGGGAGTTAGTCGCCTCACACTTTCACTTTATTATAGAGGAGGATTGGTTTACTGAACCTCTTGCATCTTTAGTAGAATGCCACTTGCATTGCATCCCTGTTTCATGCTGACATCGCTGAAGTTGAGTTCTTTTTTGCACTGAGCTTTTGCTTTCTCTGGTTTTTGTGGTAAATGTGGGATGATGCCTTATATTTGTGTTTTTAACAAGTGCAAGTAGGTTTTAATGGTTTAAAATGGCTTGACTGGGAGTAGAATGTTGGGTCAGACTGATGGGACGGTATATCTTCTGCTGCATACAATCCCTTGGTAACGCTCAAGGTTCATCTGATACAAAATAGAGCACAGATGTGGTTGGTTATAAAAATAATCATTTTTGCTTCTGCTTACCTAGATGTGATCAGCATCGAGAAGACTGGTGAGCACTTCCGCCTGATCTATGATGTCAAGGGACGTTTCACCGTCCACCGCATCACTGCTGAGGAGGCCAAGGTATGAAACTTGAGTCTTGATTAATTCAAATTATGAGTTACAAGATTTGAAAATTTAGCAATGCCTCAACAGTTAATCATTGAAACTAGAAGAAAGCATTGATGAGCGAGTACTTAAAATGGGTTTAAGTGCAGTTTTGAAATCATTACAAGATGATGTCAAGAGATGAAGGTTTGTCATAAAGTTTAAAACTATCATTGTCATTAATGGCACACATGCTTCTAGAGTTGCTTACACTGGTGAGTTTTGAAGTCCCGTCAGATTTTGTGCGCTGGCTTTGATGGTTAACGTACGAGAGTAGTATCCGGTGATGTATTTGGAGATGTAGTAGCTGGTTGTTTCGAATTGGTTTGAAATCAAAAGCCTATGTCAAATCTAAACTATTCTGTGTCAAGAATCTAAAGAGAGGGGTGAGGCAGAGCTAGTAGTGTTTGAAACTAAGATTTAAATGCATTTTTCCGCTTGCAATGTGCATTTAGTGTTAAGTTTTCAATTAACTTTTAAATTTCTGACTCTTCCTGTTTTAATTGTATGCGATTCAGGCATTCATTCTTTACCTCGTCCTTCTCTACAGTACAAGCTGTGCAAGGTGAAAAAGATCATCATTGGCACAAAGGGAATCCCCCACCTGGTGACCCATGATGCCCGCACCATCCGCTACCCAGACCCCCTCATCAAGGTTAATGACACAGTCCGCATTGACCTGGAAACCGGCAAGATTACAGATTTCATCAAGTTTGATACTGGTAGGCTCCTCACCGCTTAAAACTGATTCAGGTCAAGGGACCAGAAATTTGTGAATGATAACTTTTAATGGCACGTTTCTCCGTCTCCCTTCAGCTAACATGTGCATGGTGACTGGCGGTGCTAACTTGGGGCGTATCGGTATGATCACCAACCGGGAGCGTCACCCTGGTTCTTTTGACGTGGTGCACGTCAAGGACAGCACAGGCAACAGCTTTGCCACCAGGCTGTCCAACATCTTCGTCATTGGCAAGGTGAGGACAAATCTGGTCTGTTTTCAGTTCGCTCCTTCATTTAAAAACGCTCAGAAGGCGCGTCAGGATAGACCTTCAAGTTCAACCGGAGCTGCAAGGAATGTTGACCTTAAACAGTATTTTACCTCAGCTGACCTTGGAGCAGTGATGACGTCTTATGGATTTGAACAGCAATGAAAATACTCAACCAATCCTCTAAGAAGTTCTGAGCTCCTTGACAAAGTATTCATACGATCTCACAATTTAAGGCTTTGACTTCTGACAAAAGCTATAAACTTATTTTAGGAACCATTTGTTTTTTTTCTCCTAGAAAAGTAAAATTAACAATACTGAACTCCTCTAAACCATGAAGCTTAATTTCATAAATTAGTTAAAATAAATTATATATTAAATAAATAAAATGTCAAAATTATTTTTAATAAAGAATACTTGGGGAAATGCATGTCTATCAAACACATTATATACATTCATTGGGCTGCAATAGTTAGTCATTGCGGAAAACGTCAATGCATTGATTTATCTATAATATATTGCTCTAACTAAATTGTTCCCAAATGACGATGGCAGCTCAGTCATTTCAGGAAATGCAATGCTATCCTTAAAAGCAGTACAGAAATTATTATTGGCTTTGAGTAGTTGAACACGGATGAACTACATCTCAAAAGAAAATCTACCGGAGCTCTCCGACCCAAAGGCCGACGAAATGGCAGTAGACGTTTCTTACATCGAGCGTTATTTGTACGGTGTCAGTGCCTGTGAAACGTTGTTTTGTTTTAACCTGTTTAAGAGAAGAATTCAACTAGCCAGACTCCCTATGGCTGACGCTGATGCCTAGTATAGAAACACTGCTTTCCAGTAAAGTTGTATGTTGTACGCACTTTGTTAATGAACAGATAGACTTAAGTTTCAGTATAACCAACCTTTTACAGATTAAAAAAAATAACAAGCTCATTTCTTATTACAAATGTCACCAGCCATTCGGGTAAATCGCATACAACGTCAATTAATGGTAACATAATTTATTTTTATGAGAAGCTGCTTAAGTAAAAGGTTGTTTAATTTTTCATGCAAATCTTTTATAGGTTAAATTTACGGATTAATTTGCAATGACAAAACAAGTTATAATCTAATCAAGTAAATTAAGGTTAAGATTAATGAAAATATTCTATAGATTTTCAATAAAGGAATAGTTTGATCCCTATATATGAAGACATATGTATAGAAATATCCCAAAAAACTTAGTGTAGTCTAATTTTGAAAACCTTTTCGGTTAACTTTTAATCCGTCATTTAGCTGTAAGCTGCACACGTCAGCAGGGCGTCACAGCTTTTCCTACGTTCTTAGTTCACAGATATGTCTCCAAAGTTTAACTTGTTCAAATTTATGACAAATATAATTTAAATCCTGTTATGTTTTACAAAACCTGATTACTAGAACTGCGGATATTAAGTTGCATTTAACTAGTATTATTCTAGAAATAATAATTGGTAGCCCACCTGCAATGCCTTCCTGGCCCAACAGGGGGACACAGACCTGGGAAACGCTGATCTGGTCAGTGTTTGAAAGGGGGCAGATCTACTCCGTGACATTTAATCTGCCACTTGTTGAGGTGTTGACAGTCAGTTAAGTTCTTATCTGACCAACAGACACTTTGAAAAATCACAATTCTCTTGTAGCAAAAAAAAAAGGGCCATCTTGTCTCAGTTTATGTGCACCAAATTAAGAGTAAAAGGTTTCCATTTGACTTCATGTTATTTTACCTCAGCAATTATTTTAATTAAGTCAGTCATTAGCTGCCTCTGCTGATGTCATCAAACCCATTGATCAACATTAATGACTCCATCTTCTCCATCCTCAGGGTAACAAGCCGTGGGTGTCCTTGCCCAGAGGAAAAGGAATCCGTCTGACCATCGCAGAGGAGAGAGACAAGAGGTTGGCCGCCAAACAGGGCAGCAGCTAAACCGGCCACACACACAGCCTGACACCTGGTTTTCAAAATAAAATGTTATTTACAAAAACACCTGGGTTGCTTACGTGTTTTACTTACTGCTGGTTGGTGACAAGGCTTCTTTCACCCGTGGGAAATTGACTTATTTACAAGTTTAAGTTGATCGGGACTTCATTTCTGTTTTAGTAGATTTTTGCTAGAATCTCAAACTATGGAAGAAAAGTCTTCAGTGAGAATTTTGTTCAATGAGCTTAATCAGTAACTTAGGCACCTTTATAAATTCTCAATGCGAAAGTGCAATACTATGTCTAATATTTCTACTAGTACTTTTCAAACCAATGTGCAACCATGGCGAGCTTTACTGTGATTCATGCAGTGAAAAATGATTCAGGTTCACACTGTGAAACAGTTTGGTTTCATGTAGGTGAATCAGTTTGACCATCAGGAATAAGTAAAAATATATTGGGAAATTTACTAAGTCAAATTTTCAAATATAGCTAGGATTTTATTCGTGTTTTTTTTTCTTCAAGTATTTTGATTTCATTATTGAAAGTCTTAATCATTAAATTAGTACTTAAATGTGTTGACACACTATCAATCCTGGGCTTCATTATCTCTCCTGGCACATTGACAGAACTGGCACTACCAGTTCTGTCTGTCTTTCCTCCGTCACCACAAGCCTCCATCTCTGTTCTGACATCAGTGGCGGTCCATATGGCGACTGCTGGGATACAGCCTGGCTTTCTCTGCAGAATCTTGGCCTGGCAAACACTCCCAGTGTGTATGAGGTATCCAATTCCAGCCCTCAGATTCACCCCTGAGTTGTGTGGGTGTTTTTACGGAAAGAGCTAGATCACCGCTGCCCTTCCTCGTGACTTCCACTTCCAACCCTGCCCGTCCCAACACATGACTCATAACACACAGCAGGAATGTGTGTGGAAGAGCGCCGCTCGCCCCCGTGACCGTCTGCTCTCCACTCAGAAGTCTACCAGTGGAGAGACACGGTGTGGGGTATCCAGGAAGAAGTAATCGAATACACTTGACAGTACTCAAGTAGCTGTGTGTCCGTTTGTTTTGCTAGCTACATAATTTTGTGAAGGATTTTCTCAACCCACATCAGATCATTTCGTCCTTCAGTTCAACAGAAGAAAATAAATATTGTCAAAAACTTTTGAGAATCACGAATCATGCCGGTTAATTTGAGGAGTAAAAAGTTTAATATTTGCCTTCATTTTGTCAAGTACAGCAATATTTAGAGAACTACATGAGCAGGTATTTCATTTCTGCTGTCTTTCTGGGGTGCTGAATGTGTAGTAGCACCTGCTGAAATTAATAGCAACATTTAATTCCAGTGTTTAAAAAGTGGTGAGCAAACTGTAGTTGCTTTTATTAAAATCATTCATGGTAATTCATGAAAACTGTCCTAACAAATTTATTTTCTGAATTCAATCTGTTAAATGTAAATATTAAATCTAACTCCAAATGGAATGTTTAATCAAAATATGTACAATTTATATATAATTCAATTTATATGTAATAAGAGTTTACATTTAAATGTAAAACCTGTTTAATGCAAATCTAAAATTAAGATTGAGTTCAAATTTAGTTTCAACATTTAGATTTAACCTTTAAATCTAGACGGTTGGTTATCGAAATGTTTGATTAGATATTTACATTCAAATTATATGAATTTGATTGATAAATTTAAATATGAAGTATATAATCTCAAGGTGCACTAAATATAGAGCTAGTATGTTAATCGTATTGGATTTAGATTGAACATTTACAGTTTCTATGTAAGATTTGGATCATAATTTAAGTTTAACATTTAGATTTAACGATTTTCTTTAACATATTTTTACTGTATTCCTTATTTTTATGTTTTATAAAAACAAATATAAAGTTTATCACAATTAGCACAATTAGCAGGGCAACATCCATGGGTCCTCTACCTCTCCACCGTGTTGTACGCGTACATCACAGGTGTGGGTGCTCTCAGACTTTCCCTTTTTTAATAACATTTAACTGTTTCAAATTATCTGAGGCAGGAATTCAAAATAATTACAATCCACCATGAATCTTTACGGGACTTGAGGGAGCAGCGCGAACAGATCTGCATGAAACGAATTCAAGCGTATGTTTATGAATACCTTTAGGGGTTGGTGTCTGCCAATATATCAGAAGTGGCGGCATTGACCTCGTTTTTATTGGCCCGGGACCAGCTCTCGCAAACAAGTGCACAAAAACCTGCACGCTGTCTTTGAACATTTGAAACGTGATGCTCGCCAGACGCTCGCTTTGCTCTGGTCCTGCTCTCCATCCTTTTGTAAGCGGAGCAAGAATCACATTTGATGCACACACACACACACACACACACAGAGTGAGCTTTTTGAAGTGCATTTGGCTGGATGGTGAGAAAAGCAGAAGAAATGTGAGCTGCAGAGGAACCAGAAAATAAAAACATCCACTCACTCAGAGAGCAGAGAACTAATGTGCTGAATTATCTTAAAGAGGATTAAAGACGGTGCCATTCATCCCGACTGTGGACACTCGGAGAAAACAGACATGAAGTCTATAAATGCACCACCCTCATGCATTCATCCTGGCTGTGGACACTCGGAGAAAACAGAACAGAACATCAAGTCTATAAATGCACCACCCTCATGCATTCATCCTGCACGCTTCAGATCAAACAGCAATATTTAACATTTACAGTCCAGAATGAATGTCTGTAGCCAAAAAAATAATATTTGCATGACAGTCAGATTGGAATCAAAACATCAAAGTCAGCCATATTTGATGTTTTCAAAAGAACTACGTTGGACCGGGGTCTTTAAGATTGGCTTCTGGGTTTATTAAATCATGACAGGATCAAACGGTCATGTCATCTGTGACACCTTTATGCTTTTGTCCAGGTTGTTCTCTTCAATTTGAGCCAAATCTAACATTAATACTTATATTTTTATGTAAATAATGCTCTAGTGAAAGGTTAGCAGTGCCGGTCCCAAGCCCGGAAAATGGTAAGGTGTTGTTTCAGGAATGGCATCTGGAGTGTAATTTATGCCAAATCCATACTCGGAACACAAAAGTAATTTCCAAGCCAAATCGGTTTGGCTTGGAAAGCATTCCTAACATAAACAGCCGCTTTAAGTACGTATTTTGCACACTGAAGGAGTGTAGAATAGTATTTACTGTTTGCATGATGTAGAATCCGACTATCGATAACATGATTCTGTAGCTCTGGCTAAATGGTTAAAGTAGGCTAAAATTTCATTATGTTATTTCACTGTTAATTTAAGCAAAAGTTTGTATTTTCACAGCAAAAATTACATCCTTTCCACATATTCTGACCATAAATAATCAAGTAATTTATGTTTTATTATTGAAGATAATTCACCGTATCTGCTAAGCTAGTATGCTCTTTTGAATTTCATGATCTTTCACTGTTGCCATTGGAAGGTTTTTTTAATGGTAATATCTGCAGATAAGTGATGCATAGAGCTGGAACCCGCTTGTTGCAGTCATCAACTCAGGTTTCTGTCAGTGGTGTTGAAAAATAGCAAAAATGTCATTTTTTTGTTTGTTTTCCCTCCTCACCGTGCAACATGTGTGCCGTATGCAGAGTCTCCTTAATTATTTGCCTTAGTTTTACATTGCAGTTGTAATGTACTGAACTGTCATGGCCTATACGTGGCCCCACAAGTCTTCAGCAACCTTCCAAGACTAACAATGGGTGGAACTTAAAGTAAAGACTGATTTCCAGCATGAAAACTAGTCACAATATTACTAATACTATTACTAATACTAGTAATCTAGAGAAGGAGGGAGTCGTAGTGGACCAAGTAATGGAGGTAATGTTGGGCGTGCTCACTGCGCGTGAGCAGAGGATTGGGCTGAGCTGCTAAAACAATGAACTCAGTCATCAGATGGGTGGGGAGGGGGAGTCAGTGGGTGAGGACAGCTGGTTTTAATCAATTGCTTCCATGTGATTGACGGCCTGACTGACTGGAGGCTGATTGGCTTGCTGACAGTGGAGGTCGCCATCAGAAAGCAAACTTTTTGGGAGCTAGTATTCTGGCCAGTTTGATAGTCATCTCAGTCACTTTTTTTGGTGACATGCTGGTTGTCATGGCAACTGATTGTGACAAAATTGATTAAATTAGTGGAGCGCCATGGTAACTGTAGAGATGATGTAATGTGATGTGGCCGCTCCCTTCCTTCTGTCTCTTCTCTGTGTTTGCAGTCTTGTGCTTGCAGAAGTTTGTATCACCATTTATGCTGTTATACACACACACACACACACACACACACGCACACACACACACACAGCAAAATACCCTCTCTCTTCTGTCTCTCAATTCTCTCATGTTACCCGTCTGAACTGTGTCAATAAAAGTACGTTTATGTTGAAATTCCTCATCGCTCCATCTTTCCATCCCCCCTCTCTCTCTCTAAGAACAAAAACATTTAGGTAGGCCAAGTTCACGTCTGGGAGGGGTTTCCAAAGGGGGCCCAGGGGCGCTCTGAGGGCCAGATGTGAGGGAGGAGGGGAAGGTTTCACAAGCCTCCAGAAAAGGAACGGTGGACTTTTCCCATGGCTCCAGAGAAAGATGTAGAGAAGCGTGCTGGAACGTCACCATGCCGTAAATTCTGATCAAGCTGCAGCTGCACCATCTCAACGAATGTTCTGTGAGCGTCAGAAAATGATTAGGAGGATGAAATTAAAATGAATGATGAAGTCATGCCTGGAGAAAACAATCACAGGCCAGATTTATAAAGTTGGGAAGGGTTTAATAACTTTTGTTGAAATTAGATTAATGTCTCTAGTAAGTAATGATTCTCAGCGGTTGCATGATATTTAATGAGAACTGATTTCTTTATTGATATCAATTATCAGGATTTCTCAGGATTGAGGACAGATACATCATTAACCTGTGATAATGAGAGGAAAGAAGGGTTAATATAGAACAAGAACACGTCGATTCATCAATAAAACCACCAATAGTAAAGAGTTCAAATGTCAGAACTGTTAAAAACCTGATTGTTTGAAACAAGAACAAAGAGGTTGACTGATATTGTTTGCAGAATTTGGTTTGATTCCTAATCAATAATTGACGTATAGAACTGCATTCACACCCTCCTCACATATTCACATTTCCCAAGGTGGAACTCTGTTCCACCAGCTTCATTGCCTTCATGAACATAAACCTTCAAAACAATAAATACATTAGAGTAAAATGCCCCCTAGAACTATTGGCACCCTTTAAAAAAATGGGATACAAAAAATGTCTTTATTGTTTTCTACCCATGATCTTTAATTCAAGTTATTCACAATGTTTAAATTGTCTGTACCTCAATTATTGGCACCGATAGGACACCTGTAATTAAAAGGTAACTGAAGCCAGTTTCTATTTCTATGTTTATATTTTAAGTTCACCAGTTTGAGTAGGAACTTTGAAGACTTTCCTGTTTTACTGGGGTATAAATATGAGGTGAATCCGGCCTAGTTCTCTTTGAAATTCTTCACAATGTGGAGGACCAGAGAACACAGCAAGGATGTGCAAAGAAACGTCGTAGAGCCGCACAAATCTGGCAATGAGTACAAGGAAATATCTCAACAGCTAAAAATGTCAGTTTCTTCAGATCATAATTAAGAAGTTTAAAGAGACTGGAGATGTTAAAAATCAGCCTGGAAGAGGACGTGTCCTCACGTACTGTGAGGAAGATGATTCCACTGGCCTAAGACTCTCTAAGGTTTAGTCAGGCTGGTCAGGTGAATCCTGGGCTCAGAAAGTCTTCCTATCCACCATCAGGTGCCACCTGATGGTGGATAGGCTGTTTGGGAGGCTCAAACAAGCTGAAGCGCGTACAGTTTGCCAAACACCACTGGAACTTTCAACGGAACAAGGTCATGGGTCAGACGAGATCAAAGTAGAGCTTTTTGGCAACAGACATTGAAGATGGGAGCGGTGTAGCAAGAAAGAAAACCATAGAGAAAGGCATATCATACCCAGTGGGAAGTCTGGTGGTGGATATCCGAGGCACACCTCAAAATCAACCCAAGAATGGTTCAGAGATTACAAAAAGAAGGTTTGCAATGACCACCGCAGTCATCTGACCTGAACCCCACAGAACATCTGAGGGTGGTGCTGAGTCCACAAACATCAACCTCAGAATCTGACGGAGTTGGACATTTTCCGTATGGAGGAAAGGTCTCAGATCTTCCCAATGTGTTCTCAAACCTCATCACACCCCACAGAAGGAGACTCAGGGCTTTCAGGGTGCCAATAATTGTGGCACAAATGATTTAGAGAAAAATTCTAGGAATGTTTTATGTTAAGAAAGTGATTTCTTTTTAAAGGGCACACTTACATCCTGAGAGCTGGAGGTAACAGGATCTGAGGTTATCTCTGAACCTCTCTGCTATTCTTCCTTGAACCTGCTATTAGAGTTCATTAGGACATAATCAAGGCACCATTTACCTGTATCGATCCTTCACTTAAAGGGTTCAGCTTTTATTAGAAAATGGGCTGTGCCTAGGCAGTACCTCGCTACTGTATTTGACCACTCAAGGCTCTTTACAACAAAAGCCGCAATCCACCCATTCAGACCAACAGTCATATGTGGTGGCGGAGGTTACCAATCCAGACCAACTATCCAGACATCAATACCATCATTCCTACACCAATCAACCAATTGGGAGCCTCTTGGAGTTCAGTACCCTGCTCAAGGACACTTGAACCAACAACTTTGCGATAAGTGAACAACTGCTCTAGTTTAGTTTATACAAACGCATTATTTTCATTTGTAAACAACTCATAACTGCAGCAGATCCTCTCGGCGTTGCTCCAGTAAACCCCACCTCTGTTATTGAACATCTCGCTTTAACATCTCTCTGGTTTTCTCAGTGTTAGCAGACAGATATTACATTTGCCTGTCAATCAAACAGACTGAAATAGAAAGAAATTAAAGGAGTCACAAACAAGCTCCTCAACAAACACAATTAATGATGTAAACGTGAGCATGTGGGTTAGGAGTCTTCAAAAGCACCAACCTTAGAGTAATCTGAGTAGATACTTTGGAACCAGAAGACTCTGGATTGCTACTCTAAGGAGAGGTCAGCAGAGGACAACGTGTGTTTTGAAGATTTGAGAAGTTGGCTGGTGAGCAGTTGTGAAGCAAGGCAAATGAAACCCTTCCAAAAAGGGTGGCTTCTCCACTCTCATCAGAGTCCAGCAGGACCACGCCATGATTCTGCAGAGTCTTAGAGAGGCACTCTGACCACGTCTTACAATCCTCCCTTCATGCATTCATGTCAACTTGCAGAATCCACTGTGAGTTTGGGGATTTTGGTTGACCAGTTGATTTGACTCCGGGCTGGGAAGCGTTAAAAAGTCCGGAAAACCGAAACCTCCCTTTGCTGGTCGAATCAAATTATAATTATGTAACTGTGTTATGTAATGTTATAACATGGAGTAACTAAATGCATGTGAGAACAATGACTTATGCAGACGTTTCAGACATTTTGTGGCCACATCACTGCTTCAATTCAGCATTGGAGGAGTGACTGACCTCGTTTCTCCACAGTTGTAGGTCTTGAAACAAGTGGCAGCTCATCTCAGTGGATTTATACAGGATATTGTATTGATAGCTTATTGTTTTACAGGACTTGAAAGGTTTGACTCCTGCTTGGGCTTCAACACCAAGTCAATGGGCATTGGGCATGCACAGAGGAACTGGTGGTGGTGCTTTAACTACAGCCTGGAAAAATCGGGAAGGGCATTCTGTATCAGAAAATATGTGCAAATTCAACTGTGCAGATGACACTCCACTGTGGCCAAACCTGAACAAGCCATCAATCACAAAAAGCAATGTGTATTTCTGCTAACAGATTTAACCCCCTTACTTAAGCCCAGATTGACGCTCTAACCAGGTTCAAAAGTCTAAGTTCACTTTATAATACATTATAAAGGTTGTTCAATTTCTAATCAATATGGTAATTTCAGGGTATAACCATGACGTGGATGTTTTAGAGGCAGGAAAAATGAACAAGCATCAGCACAAGAGCCTTTGACATGGACCTTATAGTATTGGCTAGATGACTGGGTCAGAGAATCTCCAGAGCAGCAGGTCTTGTTGGCTGTTCCTGGTCCGCAGTAATTAGAACCCACCAGAGGGGACAAGTGCTGAAGCTGGTTTCATGGGTGCCAAAGGCTTATTGATGTGTGAAAGGAGTGAAGGCTAACTAGTGCTGCAGCACGACGATGTTTAGTGTTGTGGCTGATTTCAGAAAGGGCCATTGCCTCCTTGGATCCGTCGATACATGTTTTATATGCATACAGTGTTTTTTTTTATTAATGAAAACCAGAGAAACGTTTATTGATATATATGCTTCATGGCCAAAGGTCTGTGGACACTCAAGCCACACAGTCGGGGGTCACGTGGGAATTAATGATCCCAGCTTGTTTCAATATGAACTAAATGCCCCCCAAAAACAAAAGTTCACCCACCCAGTCACTGACACACATTCACAAAATTGCAGTCACGTGGGCGCACGCAGTTACAGTTACAGTCAGTGGACTCCGAAAGAACCGAAAACCATCCTTCATCTTCACTTTTCTACTCTTTCTCCTCCTCCTCTTCTTCTCCACACAGGTCTCCTGTTGGGGAACACCAGACCGTTGCGCTCAGAGTCTGTATCAAGTCTGACAGGATGAGACCTCTTGATGGGATAGTTCTCTTCAAATTAAAAGCATGGATAGAGAACCCTAAATTAATGGGAGAGCAGCTCCAGACTTGCTGTGGTGGACAGTAACTAAGTACATTTAATAAATACTGTACTGAAGTACCAATTTGAGGTACTTTATTCCATGTTGTTCTTTTTCATACTTCAATTTGACTGCATCTCAGAGGGGAATATTTTATTTTCTACTCTATTACATTTGTCTGACAATTGTAGTAATTACTAGCTTTTCAGATTAAAATTTCAGATAAATATTACATAAAAAAAAAAGGAAATCTGGTTAATTACATACATTTTGATAATACATACTTTTACATAAGTGAGGATTTGACTGCAGGACTTTTATTTTTAGTAGAACCGTTTTACAGTCTGGTATTAATACCTCTTTATAAGTAAATCATCAAAAACTTTGTACACCACAGCAAACTCGCCATCCAAAATATTACTATAGGCACAGTAGCTAGAAGACATTTTTCTCCAGAACATTACAAAAACGTGTTAATTTATATCTGCAGAAGCGTAAAAAATAAAAGAGCCCTCACATGAAACATGCAATTCAATCCAGAACCATGAGAACCTAAAGAAAAAGTACTTTTATTGTGGGATATTTGACCAATTCAAAATGTATTGTCACACAGATTTTCAGTCCAGTAATTAGCCTACAACAACATTCCGATGGCACCCCAAGTATACTACATCAAAATCAATTTACAGTAAGATTCATTATAAGGCCTTATAACAATGTAAATACAGCTCAAAGATAGGCAGCAGCAGGAATATATGGAGAATGAATGCACTGGTTTTTATTGCACATAGCTTTGATTTATTCATAATATACAAAAAAGTTTCTCTCTAGCCTTATTTAGTTTATAGGCTTAGTACATATTTTAGTTAAAGTACATTAATCATTAATCCTCAAATTACTTTTCTTCCATGGGTTTGGAAACAAATTAATTTAACAAAAGACAAAAAAAAGAAAACAATTAGAAAATAAACATTGAAAAATATAGAATTATAATAAATAAAACAAATTATTTAAAATTATATAATGTATTATAATATCTACAATGTATATATTAATAGATTATAAATTAAATAATAGAAAATAGCATATGATGATAATAATAAGATGAAAAAAAAACTAATAATATATACAAATATTTATCGAATAAAGGTATAATAATAACATGATACAACATATCTTTAATCAAATACTACATATAAATAATAGAAAAAGATGAAAAGCCGGCTTTGATTTTGGAAGCTAAAACCGGAAGTTTTGCATTACATTCTGTTGAATTTGACATCGGTCCTCTCACCAGCTGAGTCTCTCCTCTGAAAAAAGAAAAAGAAGGAGAGAAGCAGTCAGTCAAAAACAATGAGTGAGCACAACGCGCAACTGGCTCCAAGCGCCTCCAAAGGTGCGGAGTTCGTGCTGGAACCGTAGCATGTTTCTGTGCGCCTCCAGGAGGGAGAAGGACCATAGGAAGATCACCTGACCTGTTTCATTACTTTCTTTTTTTTTGTTTTGGGCTGCTGCTGGAGGAGAAATCATGCCTTTCTGCAAGAGGACGGTACTTCCCAAAGATGTGTCCAAAGCCTCTGGCAGGAGGCTGCAGGAGGCGCAGCAGGAGATCTTCGTGGACCTGGTGGATGTGTGCGGGTTCACCCTGTGCTCCCTGCTCCACCAGCTCTCCGATCTGTCCCGGCTCTCGGTGAGCATCCTGGAGGAGCTGGAGGGGGAGCTGGTGTCCATCTGCCAGCGGTCCGGGGCTCTGGAGGGCAGAGTGGTCCGGCTGCAGAGGCACGTCACGGATCTTCTCAGCAAGCCTCCACCGAGAGGTAAGAGGAAATTAAAAAGCTCTTTAAGCAAACAGACGCGCCTGGAGTCACTTTACCGGCGTGGATCAGCAGGAGGGGGGGGCTGAGGGGAGGGGGGGGGGGACTCCTGGATGGAGTCAGGGCTGTTCAACTTTGGAATATCAATTTAAATCCAGGCTTCCTGCAGAGATTAGTGGTGCAAGTAGTGTGGGGTCTCCACGCCCCAAGTTAAGATTTACACAGGTGTGAGAGGTTTATTATGGGATGGTTTGTTTTTTTATCAGCTGGTGTGGGGCACTTACTGTAGGGCCCGGAAAATCGAGATTCTATATCCAATTATTTGAATGAAATGGATGGTATGCAGTTTCTTAGACAGGAACAATTCCAAACCTGATGCTGATAAGTTGGTTTGAAGGCAAACCACATCAAATATTTGACAAACCAGGTCAGTTGGTCGGTAGCAGAAATAATCTGACACAGTAACGATTATAGTCTGTCCTTTTTTGACTGATCGTGCTTAATAGAGGCAAATAATCTGACACCACAGCAGAGAGCCAGAGTTAACCTTACGGTTATTGCAGCAGTTGACCTGATAGTTAGTCTGACAGATAGCATGATAGTTAGCCTGACAGGTTCCACAGCAGAGAGTCCGAGTTAACCTGACAGTTAGTCTGACAGTTAGCCTAATATTTGACCCTATAGGTAACACAGCAGAGAATCAGAGTTAGCCTGAAAGTAAGTCTGAGATAGCCAAACTTTTAGTCTGGCGCTTAGCCTGACTTTTAGTCTGACAGGTAGCCTGACAGCTAGTCCGGCAGTTAGCCTGACATTAAGTCTGAGATAGCTTAACATTTAGTCTGGCGCTTACCCTGACTTTAAGTCTGACAGGTAACCTGACAGCTAGTCCGGCAGTTAGCCTGATAGTTAGTCTGACCATTAACCTGACAGTTATTCTGACAGTTAGCCTGACAGTTAGTCTGACCATTAACCTGATAGTTGACCTGACAGGTTTAACAGCAGAGAGTCAGAGCTAACCTGACAGTTATTCTGACAGTTAGCCTGACAGTTAGCACTGCAGAGAGTCAGTAGTAAAATCTTTTTTCTTTCTGGTCAGTTGAAGCTTAACCTGGCAGTTAGCCTGACATTTAGTATGACAGCTAGCCTGCTCCGGACAAGGCCGTGTGAGGTCTCTGGGTACAGAGGAAACTATCTGCTCTTCCTCTCTCATCATCTCGATCACTTTTCCTCTCTCATATTCTCAGTCCTTTCTTATCCTCTGCCATTTCTTTCCCAAAAGCGTAGCTCTGATTTTCTCAGTCTTTTCATTTTCATCTGTGTTGGTGCAAAAGTAAACACAGTGTCAGCTGATATTTATATCTAAATGTTTCTGGCTTTGCCGGGTTCCTCGCAATAATTTATAATAAAAATGTACAGTGGTACCTCATTCTGACCCCTTCACACAAACTGAATTTGCTATAAATCATTTCAAAAGTGGTTTAAGTTTAATAGTCTGAAACTGAATAGATAGAATTAATGTTAGCTAATTAGCCACTTAATGATGGAACGTCATTGGAATGTCTAACGTACCAGTTATTTTCTTTTAATTTCTGTTGTGTTTTGCAAATTTAAAACTGAATAGGACATAATTAAGATGCACTGTCATCACACATTCCTTCCTTCCTTCCTGCTGAGCAGTTAACAATGTGGCTTTGACATCTGCAGCTTAGGTTTACAGGTTGCTCCTGAAGGCAGCACAGCATAGGTGAGGAATGTAAAGTAGAGATGTAATACATGTTTCAGAGTTGTGTCCTTCAACCTGTCACCACCATTGTTTCCCATTCATATCTGTTGGTTGACATCATGGTTCAGGTTCAGGGGCAGTTCTAGCAGGTCAAGATGCTCATCTGGATGTTTTGCTGATGCTGGTGCTGCCGGTCGACACTCGCAGACACTTTTCACAGTTATCTGATGATAACTGGGGGAAGTTTGTCTTCATTCACTTTAATAGAGACTTTAAGGGTTTGGGATTATGAGCTTTGCAGGATCACCGCTAATTTGCTTCTAATCATGATCCGGAGTAAAATTGAGTCAAGTTTGATGTGGAACCTTCCAGTGTGCGAACGCAGAGAGTACAGATTTCAGTGAAGGCATCTTGTGTCCAGCTGCTAAACTTTTGAAATCAACATTTGAATATTCTGTACAGTTTCCGGGATGCTGTGGTCATAAACAGATGAGACGTACATCTGCTAATTCTTTTGGAAACATCTTTAGTGACTTCCCTTGAATCTTCGTTGCTTTCAACATCATGCTACCTCTTTCAGTCGACCTGGCAGAAGCTGACAGACTCCTGCTTGTGTCCAGGTGGCTACTTAGCTTACTGGCAGTCACATTGTGCTCCAACCGGCTCGTTGACACCCACTGACCAGTACTTTGTGATTGGTGAGCTTCCTTGCAAAGAGTTGGGGTGTTCCCGGTCTGCAGTGGTTAGCAGTAGCCAAAAAGGTCTATTAATGGACAACTGGTGGACCTGAAAACAGTGATGGGGGCAAAAGGCTCATTGAATGGTCATCAAAGGCATGTCCGTGTTGTCAGATAACGCAGAAGTACTGTGGGGGGAGGTGTGATAAACCCAGGACAATTCCCCAGTTCATCACAGGGCCGACACATAGAAACAAACAACCTTACTAAACAACCTCCAAGGGCAATTTAGAGTCTCCCATCCACCGACACATCATGTTTTTGGACTGAGGGAGGAGGCAAGAGTAGCTGGAGGGAAACCATGCTCACACAAAAAGGCTCCAAGGCCTTCAGGGTTAGACGACGTATGACATGCTTTCAAGACATTTCTTTTAAACATTTTATGTTCTTGCATGTTTTGCATGTTTTTGTAACTGGGGCCTCAGATTTGCACAGCTTGAATTTTTTATTATTATTGGCACACTTAAACAAAAATGTAAAATGACAGGCAAAAAAATAAAAAACTTTTTTATACCCATATTATTTAATTTAAGTTATTCAAAAACATCTTACCTTTTACTGAAGTGACATAATAAAAATAACTTTACATTCTTATCATAAACCATAATTATCTCTAAAACATGTGTGACACAATTTTTGACACACGCTGACTCCTTTTGTCCATCCTTCTGATGAGGTTTGATGAGGTTTGATGAGGTTTGAGAACACATGAAGAGGATCTGAGACCTTTCATCCATACAGATTCTGAAGGAGTTGGCTTTAAAATGTGTTACTTGAATACAAGGTTAAATGTGAATAATCTGGATTAAAGATCATAGGTATACTAAACAAAACATTCTGCATACAAAGTGACATGTATACATATATACTTTAAGTCTATTTACCTCCAGTGTCAAGTAACTACAGCGATCGAATGTTAGACTCTAGACTCTTAAGCACAGAAGACCTACAGTATACTGGGTCCTGTGTCTGAACACATCCTGTGTGGACCCAGATGGAGGACTGAAGCTACTTCTGCTACTTCCTGTATGGACCGCGGTGGTTCTAATAATTCTACCTTCTCGCCGGTGGAACTTCCACAAAATCACAATGACTGCTTGGATTAATCAGTTTCAGACCTGTGGCTTTCTGTGCCCAGGTCAGCATATAGTCATCAGAAGATTTATTGTTTCTATTTTATCCTACACTGTCAGTCAATAATCTAAAACCCTCCTGTGATACATTATATCAGTTTACAGTGTATTTTCTGTACGGCTCATTAGTGTATCAATACCACACAATAGTCTCTGCAGCTCTCCGTTTCGATTGAAGTGTTTTGGCATGGTAGCCCTTTCATTTGATCCTCAGAAACCAAATCCAAAAATCTACCAAACTGCATTAATAACAACAACGAGAAACCTCCAGATCTGGGGCCTCATTTATAGACGTCCCATGTTGTTTCCCCTTTATTAATCACAACCCACTGGAAGTGTGTGCGTTCTTTATGCCACGCCCACAGTTGCCCAAAAAATGTCCGTGGAAAACATTTTAATTAATATTAATGACTATTGGCGGATGACAGCAGTCACGCCGAATACAGAGAGGAAGAGTAAAAAAACACATTATGAAACTGAAGTTCTTATCGGAGAGAGGTGGAAACGGGAACAAAGATTCTGCCGGAGGACAGACTGTTGGTGTTTCAAACACCATAAAGGTTTGAGAGCGACAGGAAGTGTTGGACGCAGTGAAGCCGCTGCTGGTCAGACTGACTAGCAGACAAAGACATCCGATGACGTGTAAGACGCACGGAATAACTACCTATTTTGTTTTCCTTTGTTTTGCTTTTGAGTCCAAACCAAATATATTCAAGTTGTGTTGAACAAATACACAAAGAACTTAATATGCTAAAACTATGGCATTAATATATATTGTTAACTGTGAGGTTATGTTTTCTCTCCTGTGCAGTTCCTGTTTTTCCGGGATACTGTTGTGCCTTGCCGCAGGTTTGCTCTCTCTGAGTGTTTTTTTGTATTTATTATTAATATTACTACTATTAGTGGGTGTGAATATTCCTGTAATATGATGCGTGATGACGCACAGTGGCTAATTTGGTGCTGTTAAGGGGTGTGGAGAACGGAAGAAGCAACTCTTCAGTAATTATGTTGATAAGGCCAAATAAGGTTCCTCTTTTAGGGTGGGGGGGTACCGTGTTCTTCTGCAGCACCTCCGACCCCGCTGGAACAGGCAGCTAGACCTAATATACACAGAAATGGAAATTAAGTCCTCATTTATGTGTAATCAGAAACTGACCCGGCATCAGAAACAGTTTCAGTGTAAACGTTGTTTGTCCGATGGTTTACCTTTTCTTTTTTTTTTTTGTGAGAATGAATTTCAATGACATATTAATATTGTTTGATAATGACAGAAACATTCTAACACTGGCTTTGAGTTTTGATAATTTGATTTATTTTAACACGAGTCTTAATTTCACACGGTTTTCTTGGTTCATACTTCCACCATCTGAGTTGTAGTTTTCTGATTTCTTCGGGTCCCATGCGCACACATGGATCACAGTTTGGCGGAGGACCAAACATTCTCCCGTCAAGTTTACTCTATATCCCATTGAGTGCGTTGAAAGTGTCATTCGGTGTCTTCTGTGCGTATGTAGCATTTATAAATGAGGCCCCTGATCACTGTGAGTCTGAGTGTGATCGAATAACTTCAGAACTTATCATATCATAACTTCAATAGACCATTTCCAGAAGCAGGAGGTTGGCTTGTATGTCTCACCAGTAGAACACTATGCCAAAATCAAAGGAAATTCCCGATGGTTAAGGCTCCTCCTTAACCATGCTGCAGTCTCCAGGCTCCAGTCACAAATGATCCAAAGAAAACATAGAAGGAGCTGCACTCACCTCAATAAAGGTCAGGGTTCAAGGTTCCACTATTCCAAACATACCGGGCAAAAATGGTACCATGGCAGAGTTCTGAGGAGAAAAACAACATTTACCCAGAACAAAATTCAGGCTTCTTTGAATTTTGCCACAAAACACCTATTAAGTTCACGGGGAAAGTTATCAACCTTACATTTTTTAAAGTTGTTTACGCAGCGTGCCTTTGCTTTATATTGAATTTCTTTTAAAAATCCTACAAAGTTTGGATTAAGAGACACACAAAAATAGAAAGAAACCAGGAGTGGATCCAATGCTTTTCCACAGCACCGTACCCTGGCTGCAAAGTTACAGCTTCCTCTATGTGACAACACTTCTCTTGCAGATAAAATGCAGCCAAGATGCATTATGGGAGATTTACAGCTGTTTAACTGTGCAATCTCTGCATAAACTTGTTGCAGGCTGTTTGGGTTACAGCTCCGAGTGACTGTGCCGACTATGAATAAGTTTATACAAGACTGTCAGCAGTATGTGTGTGTGTGTGTGTGTGTGTTCATGTGTGGGTGTGTGCGCGTGTGTGTGTGTGTGTGAGAGATGTACAGTATGACAACAGATAGCTACAGTCCAGATGTGTAGCTGGAAAGATGAGAGGAAAGAACCAAACACAGCTCCCCTTTGGGTTTACTTTAACAAAAGGAGCTGACCCGCTTGTTGGCCCGGTTGTGTGTGTGTGTGTGAGGCATGATAGATACAAAGATTCTCACTCTCTGCCCGCTAAAATCTGTGTGGGCTCTTACCGTATCTCTAACATGTGGGCAGAAGCTCACAGCTAAACGATCAATAGAACCTGGCTCTGGTCTTCGGTTCTCATCATTATCATCATCGTCCTCCTCTGTCCTCCACCTCGTTCTCTTTCCTTCTGTCTCAGTAGAGATCAAAAACACCGTCCTATCTCTCGTCTGATGAAGAAGGAGAAGGTTGAAATATTTGGGGCGTGTAAAACTATGCGTGGTTTTATCATCAGAATTAATTCCTTACAATTTTGGATGTCTATTAAATGATGTCTGTTTTTGTGGGGAGGAAACAGGAAGTGAACCGATGCCAGACATAAATGTGATGACACACTGACATACAGCTTCTAGATATTCCATAACTATTAATCAGTTAGTAGCTGGACAGCATGAAATCAAGCTTCCTACAGTATTTAACTATTCACACCGCATATGTTAGGTTGATAAAGTATCAGATACTGATAGTCTCTCAGTGCTCAATGTTTTCTCAGAGGGTTTAAAACAAAAGGATGTCCAGATTTGATAACATCACAAGTGTATTAGTCTGAGTCTGGGATACGTTTTCTTTATTCCCAAAGTCTCTAAAGAGGTAGAAAGTATAATTTTATACAAACTTTGTACAAATGTTTCAAAAATCTGATATTGTATCAATTTTAGGGCTAATTTATACTTAATCTGTGTATGAAAGTAGATACGTCCGTTTAAAGCCTGATTCCGCCGATGCCCACTTATCTCCATGTTGACATTAACGCAGCCACAAGATGGCATTGATGAGTCCAACGTTTTCACGACAACAAAGATGGTAAAGCCAGAAGAGTCTGTGATATTAGCCTCGTGAATAAAAACGGATGCAACGATGCACTTAGTGCTGGTTGCCAATAAAAACATTGTGACATGTGGAGTTTGTCCCTTACTACTTCACCTTCTTTTTTTGTCTATGGAGCGTCCGTCAACATTCTTCCTGTCTTTCTTAATTAATGGTAACCCTGCCCCAAACAGTACTTTAACGTCCAGTGGGACTGCTCTATTTCTACAAGCTCCCCGAAAAAGTGCACAAATATAGAAAAAATGAATGCAATGTCCATACGTCTCCGTATTTGTCTTTGAAGCTGGTCACAACAGATCCTTTAGTTGCTAAGCTGCATTTTTATAAATGGCCATCACATTGTTTTGATTAATCCATTCTATCTCTGTCTTGGATCCTCAACCAATTTGTTTCAATTGAAAACATGCTCGAAATGATTTTTGAGTAAGTGTTTAAACTCACTATTCACTATTCTTCTGTTGAAGTTCTTTGTAAGAAACGCTTAGCTCCACCGTCACTGTTTGCTGTTTTGTCAACAGGGTTATGTAAACACGATCTAACAGAACTTGGTGGGAGGATGGATCTGGATCAGGACAGACCCAGTTATATGTGTGTGTGGATCTGCCTAAAGGGGAAGATCCAGGATTGCTAGATTTTCATCGAAGTTCTTGTAGGGGTGGAGCACAGTACGGAGAGGAAGCCCTTTCATCTCGCCTTTTCAGATCGAGATGAAAGGGCTGATGGAGTTTTTTTTAGGACATACTGAACTGAATTGCACAAACCTTACACTGGGGTGACACCAGGTTCAGGCAACCAAAACAGACATCTCCATCGGTCGACCATGGTGACGGGATTTCTCCACTGAGTACCATTCTGGTTCCTCTTTTTGTCCATTCTTACGATCAGTAGTCTGAAAACGGTGTTTTATTTGGGAAATTAATTGGATTCTCTATTCCTCACCTGTGCTTGACTTCCTGTCATATGTTGCTTCTTTCATTGGTGCAAAGTGATCAAAAAGCGTACGGAATGATTCCTGTGGCAACCACGGATGAGGTTCCGTTCTGCCATGGGAAAGAGAAGATAATGGTCACAGTTTTAAACAGTTCATATCTACAATGATGAGAATATGTCACGTTATTTCCCCTCCTTTTGGGGAAGGGGAAATGATACGTGCTGCTCCTCCTAAAACATCCGCAGACAACCCCTCCTCCACCTGCCAGAAATGTGAAAGTCGGTCAGAGTTGCATAAGGTCCCGGCGAAACATGTTCCAGGCCTAGATGAGGGAATTTTTTCCACACGACTTTGGAGTTTGTTCAGGAGTCAGACCTCCTTTGCTGCTTCCAGGGTTTTGCTGGTGAGACTGGAGCTGGTTTCCTTCACCCGGAGCAAACTGATAAGGAGGAAGAGGGAGGCTCTTTGCAGGGATTGATAGCATGCGTGCGTGTGTCCAATTTCCTTTGGAAGTTGTCGCTCAGAGGGGCATGAACTTGAGGAGAATGTCCTCTCCAGTTTGGTGTTTTTCATACTGGGTTTATTTCCTGCTATTTTCTGCTGGCTACCCAGAGTTTGGCAGGAGTATCCCAAGTATGTGAGTGGGAACCAAAGTGTTTTCCTTTTGTCCTTTTTTTCAACTTAATTCTCTGAGAAACCACACTCTTCCTCTGACCCAAAACCGATGTTAAAGGATGATGATGCATTAAAAAAATGTTCAGTCTGAAGGTCTCAGAGGTCCTACAGGAGAAATCTGCTCTCTGTGGTTTTAAACACATGTTAATAAATGAATTCACAGCAGGTGTTTTCCCATGGCTGTCAAATCAGTGCACCTGCTTTGACGTCATTGATCACACGTGTCAGTCCCAAGAGAGACCTTTGCAGCCATTGACTGAACAACTCTGTGCAAATATCAGCTCCAGTCTCAATAGGCAAAACGCTAGGAAAGTTTCAGAGCGTTCCGTGTCATGAACAGGCCATTCAGCCATGGCGTTATGAGATTAAGTGATGCCAAAATCAGATAAAATGAGACCGGAATGAGATACGGTGAGCAGAATAAGTTTTATCAACACCAAAATGAGATACAGCAAGGTGGATATGAGAAATAGGAAGACCTAAATGAGATATAGTGATGCCAAAATGAAATAAAACTAAATATAACTTTTGTTAGTTTGGGAGAATAAAAAAAAAACAGTATTTGATATGTGAAAAACAACACAAATATGGGTTGGCATAATAAACTGTAGTTTCAGCCTACATCTTTTCGGTCAAAAAAAAGAAAAAAAGACTATATGAATTTGTATTACTATGTATATATGTGTATATGAATGTTGATTTTTTTTGTACATATTTAAATATGCATTTGTGCATATTTGAGAATGGGAGAAATGTAAATATGAACAAAATAAATCAAATCAAAATCAAATAAAGCACAACCAAAATGTAACGTACCTAGACCAAAATAAGATAAAACATGGCAGAAATCTGATTTCCTGAAGCCTATCTGAAATGTGGCTGTAGGCTTAATGGAAATACAAGACCAAAATAAGATACAGCGTAGTGGAAAATGAGATAGAGTTAGACATAAAATAGATATAGTGATGCCAAAATGAGATAAAGCACAACCAAAATTAAATGTACCAAGACCGAGATGAGATATAAGAAGGCAGAAATGAGATATAGTGAGGCTTAACTGAAATATAGCTAAGCTTAAAGGAAATACAAATCTAAAATGAGATACAGCGAGGTTGAAATGAGATATAGTTAGACCAAAATGAGATATATAGTGAGCAAAACCAGAATGGTGGGTGGGTGGTCGACAAAACAAAGGCAAGTTGTAGTTTACCCGACCTCTGTAGAGAACTCCTCATCTGTACCTTAGGTCATCCCTTCAAGCGTAACTCGAGTAGCACATCTCCAAGGGAACTTTCTGTGGTGGAGTTGCATTGTGGGTAGGGTTTTCTTGAGAGAGGAGAATGCGTGCGATAAAAATGCAATGTCTGGTAATGTATCACCAATTTAACTTTTGAATGTTCCATTCTGCCAATATTATAAGAGGCCAATGTTAAAATTTAGCATTACCATTCCTGGTTGTTGCATATAATTTAACTCTTTTTTTGCACGATTAAAGTTCTTACTCGATCAAAATCGCGTTTGACTGGTGCAGCAGATACACGGACTGATACGTATAATAGCATCTGTTTTTCTTTTCTTTTTGAGATTATTCTGTTCAGGTCAAAAGTTTCACAACTTCCCTCCAAATGCTGTTCTGAATATGAAATGGTTGATGCGGAATGAGATGACTGCTTTAACTCTCCTTCTTCTCTTTCTTATTCCTCCCCTCCCCTCCTCTCTCTGTCCTCCCTCATTCCCACGGGTGGACATCAACCACATGACTCATCGCCTCCCTGCTGGCCCCTCCAAATTACCGCTTTCCTTCTTCATCCTTCAACACTTCTCAGAAATTTGAATGTAAAATATATATAGAGGAATATTCAGGTTGTGATCCGACAAATTGATGCATTCATTTGTGAAGGAGGACTTCCTGGACATTAACTTTTATTATGTAATCCCACTGTTTCATTTGATCACAGTTGAACTCATCTTTCTGTCTTTCCAGGGTCAAAATGTTCACTTCTCCTCCTCCTCTAGCACAATCTTTCTTCCCACAGGCGGTGATTCAGAGGGCAGTGCACCAACATTCCTGCTACCACTCCATCACACAGCAACAAAAACACTTTCATTTATTATAAAACATTTTGTTGTTTGTCAAACTTAATAGTCAGAGCTGTGATATCGCCAGAAGGGAGTCTTCACATGCAGATTTTTAAAAACCAAATAATTTAATTTAAATATTAACATCTGCCTTAAACAGGAATCATGTTCAAGCCAGGGTCTTTTTACATGGAAGAGACTGGAAGAGGATTATTTATATTCAGGTTATCATGGAGCTTCCTGAACTGATGATAAAATCAACCCCTGCCGATTTTAACAATCACCATGTTGCATTTCAGAATATAATCCGGATGATTAAGTCACAATATTACATTCTCACGATCACCATATGATAGTATCACATACTTAACTTATATAATATTATCACATATTTCTGTTGATAAGTCATAAACTACTCTTGATGAATACACAATTCTAAAAGCTAGGAGTAGGTTTGTGGGGTCAAAAATATATGTGATGATTGTCAGGGTCCAATATCATAATCAATGCTGAGAAGTATCACCTTAGAAATCCTGACATTTAGAACCCCCCTGGTCACCCTCAGAAAGTCTCATCTGTGTGTGTGAGTGCCGGTGGTTTTCAAGTGGATGTTCTATATCTAATGTTTCTCTTGGAAATCCAAATGTTTTGATTGTGTTTTGTGTGACCGTGCGTTCCTTCACAGTGTGTGTGCATTTTCATGTGTGTTTGTGTGCGTGAGAGAGGGAAGTGTCACTTTTGTGTATTTATGTCTGCTCATGTTCATTTATTTTTCTGAGTGTTATTAGTTAGAAGTAAGGATTATGTGGAAGTGGAGATCCAGGCCTCCCAGTGGTTTCTGTGGTCAACAAGTGGTGGATAATTAGTCCAAAAAAAGAGAGTGAAAGGGGGAGAAGTATGTGTGTGTGTGTGTGTGTGTGTGTGTGTGTGTGTGTGTGTGTGTGTGTCTGCGTGTGTGTGTGTGTGTGTGTGGACAAGTGGAAAGAACAACCAATCACGAAGAAGGAGAGTGTCGATGTTCTCCTTAAAATTAAAGTTGTAGATTCTCTCTCTCTCTCTCTCTCTCTCTCTCTCTCTCTCTCTCTCTCTCTCTTTTACTCTCTTTTACTTCTCTTCCACCGTAGTAAACCAGGTTGTAGTTGTGGGCAGCTGCTAGAGACCTTACAGATTTAGTTCAACAAGTGAACCTTCTAATGTTTGATTTTCCACAGCATAGTAAGCCAAGTTGTTGCATCACAGAGGCACCAGACCATAATGCCTCTGTGATTCAACTCTAGTGCCTCCAGTTTGCCACTGCTGCGTCACAGAGGCAGCAGAGCCACATTGTTGCAGAGGCACTACAGCCTCAGAAATGCAAAGAACTGATTCCAAATTATGCACCATGTCCATACTCACACTCTCTCATACACACAGACACACCTCTCTTAGTTGTGACCCATTTCCTTACCTACAGTTGATGGGTCACCAATGCAACCATCCATGCAGCAAAAGTACTTCCTGAAATACGACCAGTGTTTCCTGTGGTGTCCCGCTCTCCTGCTGTCAACATGTAGTTGGACTTTTTCTTAAATGTCTTCAGCTATTTGAACAATGGTGTTAACACACACACACGCACGCACGCACGCACACGCACGCACACATACACACCCACACCCACACACACACACACACAAACTTCTCCCCCTTTCCCTCTCTTTTTTTGGACTAATTATCCACCACTTGTTTGTCTTATAGTCTTCCCTTGGGTGAATGAACAAATGTGCAGTACGACTAGGAATGGGAAAAGTTCTCTCCCACATGCACACGAGAGACTTGAACAGAAAGAAGAAAGAAAGAAGGAAGAAAAGTAGTAAAAAGTAGGGGGAGAAATGAAAATCAAATTTAAACTGGAGAAGACTGAATAACAAAATTGTAGATGAGTAAAAAAAAAAAAAAGGAGCAAAGAACAAAGATTAATGGAAATAGGACATTCAGTGATTTTGGTGGTGATCTAGATCATACTGGTCCACAATACACGCCATCGATGACACACGATGATAAGGAGCTGCCCATGTACTTCTTCTTCCAGGAGAGGGCATCAGGCTTCTGTGCAAATGAGCTCCATTAAAAATTTGTATAGAAAAGGAAGGTGCACCACAGTGAGAAGGACATGTACCCATTAATTGTATTAAGAAATGAGCTTCACAGGGAATCGGAGCTGCGTTAGTTCTCCTTTTATCCACCATGTGCACTATTAAAAATCTTGTAGTCCAAAGTAATTCACTCTGTATTTGAACATTACAGTATTCTAAAAGGTTTTATGGTAATAAAAGGTTATTAACAGTATTTCAAGTATTTCTGCAAAAATAACAATTATAAAAATCACAAGTGTGTAATATCATGGAATATCATTTTGTACTGTAGTTATCACTGTGATTTAATTTACAGTAACTTACTGGGTACTTGTTACCTATGAATTACATTGATTTATTTCTCAGTAACATACTGATAACCTGTTACTTGTTAATGAGTGTGATTTTCTTTTACAGTAACTTGCTGCCTTCTTGTTGCCAGTTAATTACTGTGATTTATTCTAAATTACAAACTACCAGTTGACATTCAGTGACTGTGATTTATTTTACAGTAGCTTACTTAAACAATTGCTGAGAGTTAATTACTGTTATTTATTTAACATAACTTACTGATTACTTGTTTGCAGTTAATTGTTGTAATTGATTTTACGTGAACTTGCTGACGACTTCTTTCCAGTAAATTACTGTGATTTTTTTTCCTGTAACTTTCTGACTACTTGCTGCTGGTTAATTGCTGTGTTTTTTTTTTTTACAGTGTAGTTATCAGTACACAAATCTGTTACTATGGTTATCCACAGGGACGGTTATGGGAAAAGCTGCTTACAATCTGTTCACATACTACCCGCCTTCCATTTCCTCCATTCTTAGAATCCAGAAGAATAACGGCAGTGATATATTGCAGGAAAAGGCCCAGTGTATGCATTATAAAAAAAAATGGTACATGTGCAGAGCAGAACTCTTCCCCCAAGTATTTATACATGTGTGTGTATATCTCTTCTATTATGCTGACAAGGTATTTTTAATCTCTCATTTCTGCTGTTCTCTTTCATACTCTCTTGTCCTCCGCTGCACATGGACCGTCTCTGTGTCCCATCTCTTGTGCAGGACAACAGCTTGCATAACAACTCCTGGAGAATAGATTCCTATCGAACAGAACTTAACTCGATTAATTCAGAAAAGAATTAATCTTTTTAAATTACCCATATTGCTTTGGTTATTGATGGATTCTTAAAAAGCCATGAAAGTGATGCAACAACATGACATCTAAGTGTGGAGAATTTTATCATCTGGATTTTGACCAGATAAAGCCTCACTAGTCATAATGTCTTCTGAGAATATTTCCCTCATACTGAAATGAATCAATAAAAGCATTTTCCACAATATCCCACAAATATTCAATATGATCAAACTAGTACCTTGTACAACGTTTCAACCCCACTTTTACCAGCTGTGCAAGTGATGATGATGATGGGAGTTGGTGTCGAAGGAACCAACTTAAAAGAACATCATAAGATTGTTTCATATTATAAACGCATATTTTACTACCAGCAAAAAAATATTCGAACACTCAAGTCAAAGATCAGGTTCAGTATATAGATTTAGTAGCATGTAGTGGTGAGGTCCCAGAGTGCGACCAATTGGATACACCTCAGCTCAATCCTCCCTATTCAAGCATTCGGGAGACACTACGATGAACCTTTAAGTGTCAAAATGATGTAATTTATCCCTGTTTCCTGTCCAGATTTTGTTTTGTTTCTTTATATTTTCCCCCTTTTAATGACAAGGAGCCATGGATTTCACTGGTTGCTCAACTGGAACAGTTCCACCAGAAGAGATTAGTCAATTAAGCGATTCTTTACAGTAACAGAGGACATGTGATAATTAATCTGTCGGAGAGTCTTTTGGATTTAGAGTCCTCATGGAGATTGTGATCAAAGACATCACAACATGGCGGACCCTATAGTAGAGGACCCTCCAAATTACCGCTTTCCTTCTTCATCCTTCAAGAAGGAAAACCCTCTTAGGTTCATGTGACCATACACTAATGAAAACATATATATGAATATCTTATTCTACTGAACCTTCAAGTAATCTCGGAGAAAGCAGAACTACATTTAGCCAAACCGTTGTAGTAACGATTCAACCTTGTTCGCTTGAACTCCTCAAGCTGGAGGATATGTCAACGGGGGAAACTTAGAAAATCTAAATGTTCCTGTGAGATTCGCCTCAAAATGGTTCCTGGTGTATATCTTTTTATTTGATTGCTGTTTTTAAAAATCATCCTGGAGAGATGGTTCCACCTGTCTTTAGAGATCTCAGCTGTGATATTCCTGACTTTAACCTCCATTCACCCCGCAGTTTGTTGGCTTCTTTGTCTGTTCAACCAATAAGGGTTAATCCAGGATTCACCAAAAAGTTAGGAGTGGATCTTCTGCCATTGAGGTGAAAACTTAATTGATGTGCTAAATATTGTGTCATATAGTACATCCACACACATCCAGGTTTCTATAGGTGATGCTATGCTGAAATCAAATATCAGTGTTGTTTAAAAACTGTTGCTGTACACCGATCAGCCACAACATTATAACCAACTAATAGTGTGTAGGTCTTTCTTTTGCAGCCAAAATTTACAAAAAACTAAATGTATGTGGAGTGTGATAAATATAGAGTGTTCTGTTATTATAATATTGTTGCTGATCAGTGTATAAGTTGATCTTATGGAATATGATGAATTAATTTAGATCAGCAGAGTTAAACAGTACTGAAAGTAAATCAAATGAGCTCAGCCTTGCACGTCTACAGCAGTGGAACAACGCCGCTGTAGTGTGAGTCCAATTGCCAGACATGATAGTAAACAGCAACGGAACATTTCCCTGAACAATGAGTTATTTTGAGTCCTGCATGGTTACGAGTGTGTAAACAGCATCATGTGTGCGTGTGTTCGCAACCCAAGCAGGTTTTTATCAATGTGTTTCTGTGCAGAGCTTTTCTTTCAGGGCTCTAATAGACAAAAGACTGGCTGTCAACACCAACACACTCAATGCTGGCCAATGCGTGCTGTAATGGTGGACACAATCACTTCCAGATGACAGCCAGAGAGTAGTGTGTGGGTGTGTGTATGTGTAGGGGGGGGGGGGATGTAGGACTAGCATAAGGGTGAGCAAGAGGGGAATATCACTTCATTGTGCAGGGCGTTATCTGCTTTACATGCAAGAAAGGGTGAGGAAGAGTCTGTCGCTTCAACAACAGGATAAGAAGGGAGGGAAAGACAATGAAAGGAATCCTTCTGCAAATTCATTACTTTTCATACATAAATACATAAATCTTACATTTTAGGAGGAACAAAGCTGTGAAACTTGAATTGATTTTTCTTGTGATAGTAAATGTGTGTGCATTTTTAAAAGTTAATATTTTAACTAAGTTACAGAGTGGGGGTTGTTTGGGGTTCTTTTATGAATATTATACAGGATGGTGAACTTTTAAAGGGTCAATGATGTTGGTTTTTAGAGGATGATGCTGTCAAAATTTGTGAGAGGTGGCTTGTGTTGTGGGATGTGTTAGGGCTGGGCGGTTAATCGTAAAAAGATTGCAGTCTCGATTCAGACAAATATGCAATCTTATTTCTGTTGTCCACTGAGAGAGAGCAAGAGAGCTAACATCATGGAGCACAAGCAGAAACAGGGGTGGTATTTTCTTATCACCCCTAAACTAATTTTTCATGTCATCTTTTTAGTTTTTACCTCTTTATACCTCTGTTGTTTCACGACGGCTTATAATCTTTCTCTGGAAACTACATGGAGAACGTGCACAATGTGGATAACCGGCCGAAGTCCGACGGTCCTGTAGGAACCCAAGGGGTGGAGCTAGCTGTGAAGTTTGTAACTACTGAAAACATTGCATGGATTTAGAAACAGCTGAAGCAGTTATCCAATGATAAGTCACTATTTCAACATATTTGCTGATGACAGTTCGTAATATTTGTGGATAATGAGTTAAGAACAACAGGTATAAGGGCATAAACCCAAAAACAGGCCCTTTTACGGTCATTTACCCTGCCGACATGAGTTATCAGGGTAAACAGACGCGCAGTAACCATGGTTACAACAACTGTGCGACGGCCTAGAAGCTCCGTACTTCAGCCAGTGTTTATGAAGTCGAACTCACGATGAATTTGTACATCAGAAACAGATGGTCTGCTGGGTTTTGGCCGGCACTAGTCCCTTTTTTACCGGACTCTGTCGGCCCCGACATACATATACACTTGGGCGTCGCACCAGTGTGTAGTAGAGCTGCGGAAGTTAACCCTTCAGTGCCTGCATGCATATATCTGTGGTGAATTGACAGCGCATGGCTCTTTTTGGTTTGTCAGGTCCATAACAAAGTGAAGTTAATGATAAAATAGTGGGGAGGGTTGCGATCTCAATTCTGAGTAAAAAATCGTCGATTCTAAATCGAGCCAGAGTGGAACGTCCCTAGGATGTGATGTCAGTGCAATGTTTTATCAGCTGGTGTACTGGAGTGATTGGATGGTTTTTGTTTTTTGTTTTTTTTGGTCTGTTTCATTCTTGTTTCTTATTGCCACTTCTGTTTGGTTGATTGTCAAAGTTAAAAGTTAAAGAAAAAGTGTATTGATTAAAAAAAAAAAACTTAATTAAATATGGGGCAGGTGGTCATAAAGTTATGGATGATTGGTGTATAGTTATGTGTTCTGTGTTTCCCAAAAAGGTTAAAAGATGGAAATTTGTGAATACTGTATAAGAACCAATAGAAGTAAAATATTTATTGGTTGGTTGTTGTGGCGAGAAGGCTGGGCATGCAGGCTTCAGTAGAGTAGGGGTAGAAACACACTGCTGACACTGAACACATGGACCTGGACACCCTGATGGTTCTGTGCGTGTGTTCGTGTGTTCGTGTGTGTGTGTGTGTGTGTGTGTGTTTTTGTGTGTTTGTGAATGCCCATAGCTCCTGCTACCAACCCTCTACTTGGCAGCCATGAGGCTCTGCGGTTTTCCATTTCTTCCACAGTAGAGGTGGTACTAGCAGATATGAATCAGACATCAGTGTAAACATGAGGGAGGTTGGTCTTTGACATTTTGATGAAGTTTTATGCGTCACAACAGGACGACTTTAAAAGCAGTTATTAACAGAACGCAGCTAACTCAGAAGAACAAAAATACCAACCAAAATGTCTTCAAAGTAGGGAGACAGCTTGACGTCCAAGAGCTCTTTCTTTTCCGAGGAGAGGACGGGATCCATCGCCATGAAACAGAGATCCATAATTGTTGTTTTTTTGCATGTGACTCAGTGAAAGTAGAGCTTGACACATATGTGAGGCTGCATTCACTGTGAATGGGATACACATTTTTTTTTATCTTTCTAGCAAGTGAGTCAAAGCTACAAATATAGCTTATACATATATCACATATACTTATGTAGTACCTTTCTACTTTGCATGGCCATTGCCTGGCTGGGGATCACTACAGTAGACTCCAATATATAGTATATACCTCATTATATACACTTCTCTCTTCCAAGAAAAATACATACTATATATATTTCCAACATTGCCTTCCGTCATCAACCATGACAAAAAAATAACAATTGCTGATTTGCATTTGTTGCAAATGTCAGACATACATCAAAAAACAAAATGGTGACATATCTGTGATCAAAACATTATCTGTCGGGAGAGACAGATGGCTACAATGAGTGATTCTTCCACTTCTGCATCAACGCCCTACTAATATCAGTATGTGTGACGTCTGGAGAATATTGCGCTGATAAAGTTTGTTGATCATGGGCCAATCTGACATGTGTAGGATTATTTCGCCTTGATTGTCCGGCCTACAAACCTTTTTCCCTTTTTTGAGCTCCTTTTATTGCTTAAAAAAAAGCACATTTTGTTGAATTATTTCTTAAATATTGTAAACGAGTTAATTATGAAATTAACTTTTAATCCCGGCAGAAACTGGACACATTCTTGTCCTGCAAAAAGATAATATTCTACAAATTCAAAATGAATGATGAAAAATGATTGTTTAAAAATGTTGCTTCTCCTGCTCCACATGTTTCTGACAGCCTGTCAACAGAGAGGCGGGGTTTCCGTGGCGATGTGGACTCGCATCCAGTTACATCTGTGCAGCTTCTTCCAACACTTTTTTCAGACACACAATAAACATTGATCTGACTAACTTTTTTTTCATGCATATATTGTCATCTCAGATGGGTTTTATTAGTGTAAAAATCAGTCTTCTTCACCATATTTGTGTTTTTGCGGTCTGTGTTTTTTTGCTGCATGTCCTCTGTTTGCCCTCGGAATTCATTAGAGCTCTGTGTGACGCAGGCGCTCTGCCCTGTCACACATTCACAGGGTTTATTTACCTGTTTCATGATGCGGCACACATTCTGCTCTCATAAGCTGCTGATTATACGTGTGGCGAGGGATGTTTAACGTTCTCTTCAAGTCATAGTGTAATTTAACCTTTAACCCTTTCAACGCTATAATCAATCCTCCTAAAGGATAGTAAATTCAACTACTATATAAACTACATAACAGATTTTCTTGAAATGGGATGGGTATGGAAAGGTAAAACCCTTTCCATTTTGCAGTTGATAAAGGCATAAATAGGACATTTAGGATGATATTTTGTCCATTTCTTTTGTCAGTTAAGCGAACCCAACTTTTTTTATATGTGAAATGTGAAATAACATCGATAGTTCAATTCTATGCTATTTGCATTGGGAATTAATGACCACTCTCATTGAATTGTGAGTCTTAAATTCAAATTTCCAGCATTTGTTACAAGAGATGTGCTGCCATTAAATCATTTTAAATAGTTCCAAAGCAACTGTCTAAACTTTGATAATCTTTCAACATTTATTCCTTAGATCTTAAGTCAAAATAATTCACAAATCTGCTTTTTTTAATCCCAAAACGAGGTATAACATATAAATGAAGTTCTTGACCATAACTTATAGAGAAAAATGTAAATCCTATGGCAATAAGTTGGAATAAAGTCTGAAAAGGTCTAGCACATAGAACATTTAGACTTTATTAAAAGCTAAAGCTGTTTATTTGGATACAAAGATCAAAACCCCTAAGGTTTTTTAACTTTAAACATTTAGGACAGATTTCCCTGAAACTTTCATCAAACATGAGAATCGAGGATATGAAGGCGTGATTCATTTTTTACTCTCTACCCAGTGGAAATGCTCTTTTGAATAGCTGCTTTCCCCTCATTGTGAATAGATCCGAGTTTGTTTTGATTGTGGAAGAATTCATTCATTCATAATTTGAAAAAACATCACATAGTAAAAAAGAAGCAAAGCCAGCAAAACCTAACCCAACCTATCCTTAGGAGACACAATAACAAGGGACTCTCTCTTTATTACTACTTTATCCACATCCAGGGCTGAACGTTTCCTTTCCACAGTCGAAGACTGTCTCCTGGTCAGGAAAGCCGGCCAAAATCTTGCAGTCTTACAACAAGAACTTAAGACTGTGGAAGGGGGCAGCCCACCTAAAACTCACTGACCCCCATTTTTTACAAAAACACAGATAGTGTAGTATAGACTGAAAAAACTAATCAATGATAGTGAACTTGGTGACGAAACACCAATGGTCTACTGAGGAAATCAAATGTACCCATGAACTGCGGTTTTCGATGGAAGTGTGAGATAAACTAGATCGCGTTTCAAGGACAAAGCCAGGCTTTGATGCTAGTGTGACCGGGTAAAAGGAGACGGTGACGTGATGTCATCAACCACATACATCCTGGGCAGTGTTATGTTGGTTTTGAAACAGGAGTCAAAAGTTTGGACAACAACAAAAATGGTAACGAGAGGGGTAGAGTTACTTAGATCCTTACCCTTGTCATTTTCTATGGCTTCGAAAACATCAATTCGGAGAAAAAAATACTCTTGAGTCCTAATATATCCAAACCACTGAAAGCTGCCACGGTCTTCTATCCAATCCATCCGTTCATCCATCCATTTTCTTTCACTAATCCAGGTCAGGTCGCGGTGGCAGCAGGCTAAGGAGTGCATTCCTAACATCCCTCCCCCGAGCAGTGTTTTCTAGCTAATCCCAAAGGATTTCCAGTCTATATGAGATAGATAATCCCGTAGCAAATAACGTAGCAAGTGTCTGGAAAACCTCTAAAGGAAGGCGTTCCGGAGGAATCCTAATCAGATGCCCCAACCACCTCAACAGGCTTCTTTCATCACAGAGGAGCAGGGGTCCTACTCCGCGTGCCGCACCCTATCTCTAAGCTCATTTCAGTTGCTTGTATTTTTTAACTCTCTATCCAGAGATGCTGGCCGTAGGTGAGGGTAGATTTGATTGTAGATTGAGTGTTTCAATTGAAAGCTTGGCATTATAACGCTCTTCACAACAAGGGACCAATAAAACTTCCACATTACTGCTGATGATTGCAATGAGAGACCAGTGGTTATAATGTTATGGCTGATTGGTGAATTACTTGCTGTGTCCTCGACACAAAGATATAGTAATGCTGAAAGGTTTGCACCTTACTCTGCTACTGGTTTCAATACGTAAGTCTACAATCCAACCAATAACCTCTTCATCCTCCGAGAATGTTTCTGAGGCACAGACAGTTCCAGCAAAAATTAAATATTGTGCTCTCTGTGTCTGTGCTATAATTGATGAAGATGATTGTAAAAACATATTGGCATCCTGAAGATGTCGGGTCAAATGTGTTTTGACATTTTTGGCTCTGTGGACTTTAATGCTGTTTAATATTCTACAAAATCTGATACAAAGAGTCGTAATAGAATCAAATATTGACTGATAGAAATCCCAAAGTGTATATTTAGTGGAGAAGAGTGCCTTCAGCCAAGATGAATAACGCGGCACTAATGGACAGGAATAATTAATTATTCGGTTGTTTCTGCTTTACAGAACAAAACCACAGAAATCCCCTCTACGGAACAACTTTGCGAGTTAAAAGTCAAACCTGAAGATGAAATTACACCCAAAAATCCTGCAGGACTAGTATCACTGTATACTCTTCACATTGAAGCCAAAGTAAACAAGTGTCATGTGGGGAATCTGGATTCATTCCAACAAATTAGCTTTAAGGACACTGCAAACCGGAACAAATCTTTGTGGACGCATTACCCAAACCACGAGCCTCTGCTGATCCCTGCAGCCCACAGCGCTGACACACACACACACACACGCACACGCAAACACACACGTACGCACACACGCACGCACACACACACACACACGCACACACACACGCTTGTTTAGCAAGCAATTTTACCATAAGACATCTGTTACTGTTATTATTGAGCCTTCTTTGTATCGAACATCTTCTATCAACATATCTTTGGTTTGTTGATGTGGTCAGACTCACAGGACATCCCCGTCAGCTTAGATGCAGGAAATGAAATTTAAGATCTATTCAATTTTCAGTAATTACATAAAGAAATCAGACTAATTAATTACTAGGATGTCACTTGTTGTGTTCAATTTATCTTTATTTTCTCTTTAAAGGTGCAGTGTGTAAAATTTTCCATATTGCATATTTCACCCCAGCTCACCCCTCCCTATTCATAAATCTATGGTAAAACTATTTATCAAAGTGTGCATGTAAGAAAGCCAATTTATTATTTTTTGTGCATATACAATATATAATATATAATATATACGTGGTACAACCACGGAGATAAGTCTCCGTGGTTGTACCACGTGGACACTCCAAATCTCAGGAATTGGCAAAGATCGGGGGACAGTGTCACTGGAAAGCCTGTGGTTTGAGCCCTTAGCCAACTTTGCCCCAAACCCTTGTAAACTGACCTAGTGCAGTTCATAATGATGAGATTCTAGTGCCCCTTCAAGCAACAATGTAGTTTTTAGTGCGTCTGTGACACTATGTGGTTCTGGCGCCTCTGTGGTGTAATAACGGGGCTTGAGTGACTTTGTTTTGTAATGATTTGACTCTAGTGTCCCAGTGATGTAATGATGTGGCTGTAGTGCCTCTGTGACCTCATGACATGGATCTGATGCCTTGTGACTTTGGGATATATTGACGTGACTCTAGTGCTTCTTTGACATAATGACGTGGCTTTAGTGCCTTTGTTTTGTAAGAATGTGACTCTAGTGTCTTAGCGACGTCTTGATGTGGCTGTATTGCTTCTGTGATGAAATGACGTTGCTCTAGTACCTCTGTGACGGTTTAAACATGGCTGTAGTACCTCGGGTTCCTCTTTTGCAAATGGAAAACCAATGCAGAACTGCTGTAGCACAAGCCCAGAATGAGCAACTTCTCCACTTTGGTGGAAATGAGGAATATCTGAGTCCCGTAAAAAACTTGCAACCTGTCCAGGTTTTATCTCGTCTGTCACCCGATGTCAGCTTGGACAAGATCCAGCCCTCAAAAAGGAGGCAGATTTGAGAGCACTGCAGGGTTTTCTGGTTTTCTCCCCCAAACAATGAATATCTGTATCTTCTGATTTTAGACAATTTTAATCCAATATAGAGGTTCGACTACAGGCATCATGAAAAGTAAAAATACTAAAATTATATACTAATATTATATATTAATATCTTTCTACTTACATGTGCTATAAATGTAAGTTCTGTATGATTCCATTCATTTCATACTTTTTTTAAAATAATTATAGAGAGAAGACATGCGAGGTTATGTAGCTGTGAGCCTCACCTCACCTCTGATAGCACAGTCCCTCACAAACTGGGTCGAGAGCGGGCCTTTTGATTTCTCACTGATTGTCACCATTGTAATGTTTGAGAACACTTTTATTATGTGTCCTTACTTTCCATAGAATAATGGGTAATGTAGTTCAGGCATGTTTATAGCATATTCAGTCTTGCTAATCTGACATAAAACCGTAATGAAAAAGTAGGAGGTGAGGCAGTCAGTACCTCTGCCTCACTGAAGGGGGCGTGCTGAGCCCACTGGTTTACGATTGATCTGCTGTTTCTCTTCTTCTACGCAGGGACAAAATCAAGTTCACTACAGTTACCCGTTTTTTGATGTTTTTCTCTGACTGCACTAATTCTTTTATATAAGCGTCCCCTGGTAAATCGATTAATTATTACATTTTTAAAATCAACCTCTAATTTTGTATATAAATATTTTTTTTGATCACTTTTTTCGTATGTAATTGAAAAATTTTGAAAACGAAAAAAGTAAGAGGAGTAATGATAAACTTTAGTTTTAAAAGAAAAAAAACGCATTAAACATTTTGTCTAATTTTGGTCTTTTTTCAAAAAATGGGGTGAACCACCCCATTTTTTGAAAAAAGACCAAAATTAGACAAAATGTTTAATGCGTTTTTTTCTTTTAAAACTACAGAGCGACACCAATGATTTGGTCTCGCTATGTATGAATTGTACAATTGGGATGGCAAATTGAGAACACCCGAAGGTGCCGCGCAAAGACTCTTAAAGTCTCTTTCTCTGAGTGGATCCAAATTTTATGTAATTCTATGGCCAAATACGTACCTTACCTCTGTGTGTGGAGAGAATTCTGATATGAGATATGAAACACAAGCAGTAGTCAGTGTTAAAGCTGAAAATTAAATGGAGATTTCAAACTCCTCTATTGGGTTCATACATTTGTAAATCTGACTCTGAAAGGGTCAGTGCCTCACCTGCCACCAACTTCAATGCATGTCACTGGGTTCAACTGTTGGTGGCACTTAATTAAAACAGTTGTTTGGATAAATCCCTTCCATATCAATGCTATTTAATCTCAGCTCAAGTCTGCCCATGATGTTTCTGGGGAGATCAAAGCCTTCTCTGCCCTGCAAAAGGGAACGACAACAAGCTGGTGTGTGTTCATGCCAAGCAGCCTCGGGCAGACAGAGCTTCTAGCAGGCTGACTCACAGGGATAGACAGGCCACTCAGATAGAATACTCTAAGATAGTCTGCAATGATATGTAGTCGATTCTTTTATAATTTGATTCATTTTATTTCCTCAAAGGAAGAACTTTAAGGAAAAGAAAAGGAACGAGGCTCTCTATCTGTCTTTCTGCTGAACCTTTTGTGTGCCTGACTGGAACAGCTACCAAAGAAACGTCTCTCCGGCTGACATTTAAATGTGCCCGAAACATTAAGTTCGCTTCTGTTGCTCCCCCAACTCTGTGGTTGGAGGGTCTGAATGAAGGGGGAGCAACATGTTCTCACTGGACTTTGAACCATTGTGCTTTGAGGCTAAAACACAGCATTTTCCCATGTTCGAAGATGGAAACATTGAATAGGATGCTCATAAATGCGAGTATCAAAGATACATTGTTAATGCTTGAAAGGTTTTGCACATTGCAATACATTTTTTCTTTAATTCCGCGCCATGTAAATATGAGTGCTGATTTGTTATTCCTGGTGTAGAGTCACTACCGCTGCGTTTTAAAGTTCCCAGTCAGAGTTGAGCTTCAATCCCCAGCTCTACTAGGCACCTTATTTCAACCTCTATCCCTGACATTGACTTGGTTGACTTTGGGTTTTTATGGTTGAGAAAACGTAAAGCTCTGAGGCTAAGTAGGATATTCCAGATGTCCCTTTCCCCAGCAATACTCCCCAGCTCATCCTGGATTTTTCTGAGGCGTTCCAAGCTAAATCAATTGGATATGTCTGGAAATCCTCTGAAGGCATCCTGCTTAGAAGTCTGAACCTCGTTCTGACTCCTTTATGAAGGGAAGCAGCGGTCAATCCACTCTGGGTGTCTGACCCTACGAAGCAACTACATTTTGACCACTTTTGCAATGTCTGATTGATGCTTTTGAAGAAACCAGGTGATATGTTTTAACCTGTTTGTTTGTTTGTCTGTCGGTCTGTCATTTTGTTAGCTAGATTACAGAAACACTCTTGAACAGATTTGCGTGGATATTTCCACAAAGTTAGGTTTTTGGTAGAGACGATTTAGGTTTGGTACAGTTACGACAAGGCCTTACGACGTGATGTCATAATCATTTTTGGAGGTTTTTGCAATAACTCATAAATGAAAGAACTGATTTATATGAATTTTTATTCCGGATGTAAGTTTTGGAATACCTACAGATGATAAACATTTAAATGACGTTATTACATTGTGTCTTGGTAGAAGGTTGCTTTCTCTCAGGGCTCTCTGGTTTTGCAAAACTGGCAGCTCCGCAAATAGAGCGGTCGTCCACTTATTGGTAAATTGACCGATCTCTCCCCGGCCTGTCCCTGCAGCCTACATCTAAGCCTACATGGCTTACCACTGATTCTCAGGGATGGGTCAAACACGCATGAGAATGACGACAGACGAGCGGTTCAAGAGAACTCGAGAGATACTGAGAGAGTTTGCTGGAGTTTTTGTAAGATTTAGAGACTAACAATAACTCATACATTAACGGAGGGATCTCTTTTGTGACTTGACAGAGGTTTGGGCTGTCTGAATGCTTTTTCTAGTATTTAGTATTGCATTATTCTCAATAAAGACCGACTTTTAGACACTGTTTTTAAAAAACCTATACAGAAAAGAACCATTACCTCCTCTACATAGGTAGGAATATCATACATTCCAAACTTTACTTAATCTTCCTCACATACTTGACTACCAAGTAGTCATTATGTAGACCATCTTATGCCATCAAAGAATCCTCCTATGACATCATTGTCTTGTGGTTCAGATTCTGGGGTTGTTTACATACAGCGCCTGGAAAGAAAGAGTGTCTAAAAGAAAGGGTTTGCTTGTTTTGCTGCAGAGAATGTCCCTGTACATCTGGTTTTATAGTCTTCTGATTACGAGTTAAATTCAGTCATGCAGGGATTTTTCCCCAGCAGGGTTTCTTTTTCTTTTCAGCTGTCACATTTCAATTGTTTTTCTGTCATTCACCTTGGGTGCATCTTTCAGTGCTGGAACTTTTGTTGCCCATTTTGCTCGACTTTTGGTGTTTTGTGTCACCCGTCTCACCTCCTTCTCCGTCTCATTCTGCTGATTGTCAAGCGATGACAGAAACCAGTTTGTGAGCGACAGGCAGAGAGAGTACAGAGAGAAAACAGGGAATATATACCACAAAGGCAAAAAATGACAAGTTTGTTATGAAAGTTAATCTGGAGGAAATAATAAAATTTGGGATACAAGTAAAAACAGTTTGAGGCAATGGACTCCAGCAGACAACTGAATGTGTGCGGTATCGGGTACCAAGACATTTGCCGCAGAGCCTTCAAGTCCTGCGAGGTGGGGGGCTGCTACACAGCCCCATTGATGTCACTGTGTGTTCTGACACCTTTCTATCAGAACCAGATTGAACTTTTTCATCAATTTGTACCACAGTTCTTCTGTAGGATTGGAGAACACGGGCAAACCTTTACTCCTCACGCTAATCAATGAGTCTGTGGGCGATTAACCAGTTGTCCTTCCTGAGACCACTGCTGAACACCAACACCCAACAGGACCCGGAGCTCACGACATGTTCTGACGTCATCATAGCCATCACAATTTGGTCCCTCTCAAAGTTGCCGAGATCCATTTTTCCAGCTTCGAACATCAACTTCTGAATAAAATGTTCACTTGCTGCCTGATAAATCCCTCTGTAATGAGATAATCAATCACTTCGTCTGTCAGTGGTTGTAATGCTATGGCTGTATGTGTATATGTTTTACATTTCCAGAAGTAATTTTATACGCGTTCTTTTTCGAATCAGATGAGTTCATAAGATGGAAATGGGACAAGGAGGAGAGTTGCAAAAGACAGAGAGAGGAAGTGGAAGAGATAGAGATGAGTTGCTGAGTGGGCGGATAAAAATGAAAGAGTGTTACTGTAGTTTGATGCTCTATGAAGGAATGCATCATTCATCAGCCTCTCTATTAGCCAGTGTGTGTGAATGTGTGTTTGTGTGTGTATGTATGTTTGTATGTCTGTGTGTCAAACCATCAGTATAGTATTCTAGTGAGAGTTTTACCTTTGATTTGTGCCAGTATAAAACATTACAAGGTTTTTTAGTGTTTTTTGGTGTTTAGTAAGTTAACCAGGTTCTGGAATGCTGCCCATCTCTCTCTCTCTCTCTCTCTCTCTTTCTCTCTCTCTCTCTGTATTAGCCTGCATGACAATGACAGACTTGTCTCTTGTTTATGTGTACTGACTGACATTGCAGTTTGTCTCCACCAAGTTTGGCACAAAGTCAAGGTCATTCATACATTTTTAGCTACACTCAAGATTTTTGGATTTCTTTGCCTGTCTGTCTTTTAGCAGGATTTTCATTAAGCATCTAATCTGAAACTGCATCTGCACAGGTTAAACATTGAAACTGTAATGTATGCACATTCATAAAAGTCATTTGGAAATCAAAAACAGCTCAAAAAATTCTTATAAATTTGACCAAATGAAACAATACTTTTGCATCTCTGGTAAACATTCACTTTTTAGCTGTATCTAAATTTTGACATAACATACAAGCAAATAATGAAAATGATCTCCTGGATCTCCGGTTAAACAGAAGCTACATGGTTTGGGAGCATTCTGCGCTCTGAAACTGATAGATAATGACTTCCACATCGGAATTAAGGCATAGGTATTCTTTTAGCTGGACTTAACAATATCAGATACCTCTCAAAAGAAAAATTAAATCTAAATAATTTGTAGGTTTCAATAACAATGGTTTAGTGTCAAGCCATCTCTGTAACTCCATATCAGCCTGTATGAAGCCACCTTTCCTCTCAGGAGAGACCAGCAGTGTGACGTCTTTGCCATTTCCTTTACCCTTCAGGTTTTGGGTGGATTAAACATGTTAACATTAGACTCTTAATTGCCTGTAGGACTGAATGTGAGCCTGAATGGTTGTCCGCCACTATGTGACAGCACTGTGATGAAATGGCGACTTGTCCCGGGTCTGCCCTGCCTCTCACTCAATGTCAGCTGGGATCGGCTCCAGCCCCCGTAACACAGCATTTAAACAGGGTGACTGCAGCTATTTCTTGCTCCTTTCAGCCTTTGTGCTAAGCTAATTAGCTAATAGCTGCAGCTTAAGTTAAAGTGAAGAGTAAAAAACATTTTTAGTTTTTAGTGTTGCTTTACTGCTGTCTGCACTTTAGTTTAAGGTGGGCAGCAAAGGACCGGGTCTGCTGTCACGCAGCCTTTGTTGTCTCATGACCTGCGGATTAAGTTTGGTCAAATCTAGAGGAAATATGGCCTACTTAGGTTAAATAAGTATAACTTTGTGATGGAAGTTTAAAAAGTCGATGTTTACTCATATTGCCCTAGCGAGTGTTTGAGAAAGAAGCCAAATATTTTTAAATATAATGAAATTATCTTGAACTAAGCAGGAGAAAAATCTACAAGCATAAAATATTAGCCTCTTAAAGATGATGTTGGGCTTTAAAACAAAACAAAATGCCAAAATTGACTTGTGTGTCAGTATTAACCTTATAACAATCATTCAATTAATTATTTTTTCATTGATTTATTTATCATTGATTTATTTTTCTTTCAACACAATATTTAAATCAACTGCAGTTGAATGCTGAAGTTCATGTTCAATAATAAGTTATATTTTTCTGGCACTAGTTTCTTTCTGTATTATCGGTCAGATTATGAGAAGGAACCTAAAAATGACAGGAAGTCAAAATATGTCAAATTTCTTGGTGCAACAAAAAAATGAAGAATATTTTTTCCAAGAGTTTCAGTTTCAATTATAGCCACTAGGGTGCAGTAGAGCCCAGCTATTGGTGTGAACCTGCCTGTACCACATTGTCCTTATGGGTGCTTATGTATTTACTTCTCTCTTAAGTTCTTCTCCTCCATCACTCTCCCTTCTCTCTGTCTGTCTCCCTCTCTCCGCCAAGGGGTGGTCCTTGCACTTTGATGGAGGCTCTCATCTCAGTCTTTGATATATATTTCAGAATCTTTTTTGGTGTGCCGTGCAGAATTGAAATGTCTCGGTTGAGGGATGAAGGCAACACTGTGAGAGGAACACTGCACAAGTCACTCAAACTGCACTAATCTCTGAGAGTGTGTCCAACACTTGGATGCTTGTGGAAATCCTCAACTTCAGTTGTTGGCACCAGTGTTCTCATTTTGTCTTTAAGAGTTTAGATTTCCACAATCTCCTAGTCCTCAATCTAAAATATGCCCAAGCAAAATCTGCAAAGAGATTCAATGTTTTATCATAATTGCTTGCATGCAAAATATAACACAAGGTAAAGAATGTCGAATATACTAAATTTCCATAGTCTTTTTTTTAATTATTGGTAACTAAGAAAAATAAGATTTTTCTCATGGAGCTTTTCCTCATCTGGCTCAAAAATGATTATTTCTCGTATGGGAGATTACTAGCCCTTTCATCCAGTTTCCTCATAATCCCTCTAGTAGACAAAAAGGTCCACAAAGGTTTAATCTTGCAAAGTTCAAAGCAGTAAAAAAAGGTTTCTGACTCTGACCTTTTATCTGCATCGACTTCAAAATGTAATGGGTTCTTCATCACTACATTCCTCACACCTCTAAACTTTTATCATCAAATTCCGTCAACTAGATTCTGACTAATCCTGACAACAACCAAAAAAGTAACACTGGTTCTCGTTTTCACTGTTATGAAGAACCTTAGATAAGTGGAGAAACCAGATGCCAGTAGAGAGAGATGATGCCCTGACAGAGAGGAGTTCTTCCTCCCATCTTTCCACTCCATGTAGGGATTCCAGTCTGGCTGCTCATTATCTGCTGTGGGATGCAGCTCTGACACTGTCAGGAATGTGTGTGTGTGTGTGTCAGTGTGAACGCCTGTATGTGTGTGTTTTCTGGCTGTGAGTCAGTGATGGTGTTTATTTGAACTAGTCCCAGTGAAAGTGTGTTTTTAGTCCTCCCTAGCGCTCACGGGGTGAAGGTATAATGATGTGGGAAGATGTGGGTTGTAGCTTATAGAGAGAGGGGGGCGGAGTTATGAGGAAAACGTGAAAAACAGACTACAATTAAATGCAAGTTGTTAAGTGAACCCAAGCTGCAAATTGCTACTGCAGGAAACATGAAAATGGAAAAAAGAAAAATTGAGTTTGAAGAGGTTTTACGATTGAGAGAAATGGGAAAGTTGGGAATTGGAAAGAAATCAGGGCAGGATGCTCTGTGGAAGCAGCAGATACGTGGCTGTTATCAAAATAACTGCTATGACGCCGAAAAATATATATTTCATTCGTGCCTAATGTTTTGTATGGTATTATTTTTAAAGTATTAACTAAAGCATAAGTGATAACATGTTACAACCACTTAAAAGAGATCTTTGTCATTCTGTCTTTTATAGAAGTCTCTGGTATCCAACATTATTCAGGTGTCATATTTATACCATCTTTTCCCAACTCTTCATCTCTTTGTTATTCCATGCCTCTGGCTTAAACCAAATAAGCTATCATAAGGGGATAAGTCAATCAAACTAACTTCCCTCCAACTTTCACCTGCTTGTACATAAAAATGTCAGATTCCTCTTTGTGTCCCCTGGAAAGAGGGACGACGGGGATGAATGGCTGGTCGCGACTGCCGTGATGCTTCAAAAATTCATAATGGATTGTATATGAAGTATATTGGCTTTATGACTTCATCCGAATAAAAATAATGAACTAGCTCCCATTTATGGGTTTGCACACAATTTTTCTCGACCGATATCTTTGCGATCCAAATAAATCCTTCTTCAGCCAGATCCCCCCCCGTCATATTCATCGTGGTTTATTACCAATAGCAATTTACATCCAGGCCTATAGATTAAATAAGGTTGAGGTGTTTTAGTTCAGGGGGACATCATTGTAAAGAGTCCCATCCTCCACTATCTGCCTTTACTTATTCTCTCTTTTCACCCTCCTTCTATCACTTCTACCCTCCCTCTATTCCCCCTACCTTCTATCCCCTCTACCCTCGTCTATTACCTCTACCCTCGTCTATTACCTCTACCCTCCCTCTATCACTTCTACCCTCCTTCTATCACTTCTACCCTCCTCTATCACTTCTACCCTCCTCTATTCCCCCTACCTTCTATTACCTCTACCCTCTATCCCTTCTACCCTCCCTCTATCACTTCTACCCTCCCTCTATCACTTCTACCCTCCCTCTATCACTTCTACCTTCCTTCTATCACTTCTACCCTCCTTCTATCACTTCTACCTTCCTTCTATCACTTCTACCCTCCTTCTATCACTTCTACCCTCCTTCTATCACTTCTACCCTCCTTCTATCACTTCTACCCTCCTCTATTCCCCCTACCTTCTATTACCATTACCTTCTATTACCTCTACCTTCTATTACCTCTACCCTCTATCCCTTCTACCCTCTTCTATTACCTCTACCCTCGTCTATTACCTCTATCCTCTATCACTTCTACCCTCGTCTATTACCTCTACCCTCCTTCTATCACTTCTACCCTCCTTCTATCACCTATACCTTCTATCACTTTTACCCTCCTCTATTAACTCTACCTTCTATTACCTCTACCTTCCAGAATCACCATCCCACAGGATGGTGGCCCAGAATCATTTTTTTCCTGTGGCGGATGTTCCCATTGTAGTAGCGACTTACTCAACCTAAACCATAGGTTTTCACTGGGGATTAGTTTGGGGCTCATTGTTGGCTGCACCAGAACTGCTTCCAGGATGATAATGAGATGATTCCATGAGTCATGAGTCTAGAGGCTGAAAAGACAGAGGTGGTGTGAGATGAAGGGGAGCTGATTTTATTAGATTGACTGATAAGCAGAAAATGAGAATTGGAGATTTACATTTGGGAAAGCCGTAACCGCTGGATGTCACATGTTCCGATTTCGTTTAGCTTCTTCATGTTTTCATGTCTTTGACATCGAAGTTTCATGCTCTCTTACTTTTTGCATAAAAGCTGTCATATCACAAAAAAGTTATCCACTAACAAATTTTTCAACATCTTGTTGTTCATTGGCTCTCAGAAGTGATGTTGATTTTCTTTAATTCAAGTGTCTTTCTGCCACTTCATCCTAAAGACCCTAATTAAAACATAGTTTTGGTTATTGCATGAATTAATGCTAGATGCTCGAGCTACACTAAATTTCCCCTTTCTGGGATAAATAAAGTATCTATCTATCTATCTGTCTATCTGTCTGTCTGTCTTAAGTAAAAAATATCCATTAAAGGTAAAAATTGCGATGCTACATTATAAGGAATAATAAGTGTATAGTGGAACTCTCTTTTATTGTCATGCTGATGGAATATTATCTGATTTGTTTTGACTGGAGAAGAGAGACGGTGGAGGAGACGGGAGAAAGCCGTGAAGAAGGAACAAAGAGACAGAAGTGACATAAGCTGTTATTTAATAATGTCAGAGAGGAGTGATGTGAGGATAACCAGACAAAGTTGCAGAGCTAGAGGTAGCAGTCCTCCTCCTCCAGGCTCATCCATCCATCTAGGGGACAGAAAAATTCTGGCTTGAGTTAGCTGTGCGGAAGAGGGACAAACACGCACACACATGCGCACACACACACAAACACACACACACACAGTAATCCCTCACTTCCCTTGCACCCTTCTACTCGTCCTCCTCTCCTCCCTATTCCCTCCATTTGCCTCTGAAGACAAAGAAAGCACATTTACTGTCCCTTCTATGTCTCTGTTCCCACCGGGCTCGGCAGCTTTTGGTTTGTTTTTATATATTTTTCTGAGAGACGCCCGATTTTGGTAAGGGAAGTGATGGAGGGAGGTGAGAGAATCTAATCTTGGGTTATAAACCTGATATGAGATGTACACTAATAAGTTAACTCAATCTCATTATAATACTTTTTCTGGTCTAAGTCATTGTTGAAATGTAACAAAGACACTACTGACTGTAACAAGAATGATGGTTAGACGTAACAATGTTATGGGAGGGCAATTTTGACACCAATGACAATTTGATAATCAAATTGGCATGGGTGTAAGTTTTTCATTGCTTGCATATCGAGTGTGGATGTCCTCGGGTTCCGCTCCGGTCATTATAGGACTTGGAATCAGGAAATCTTTTTCAACTAGGATAAGGACGATTTGGGATGGACTTTAGTCTGCCTGTGTAGATATTAGGCTAGGATCAACCAGGTGATGGGCTAGCATCAGAGCTCAGGTAGAGTTTGTTTCCAGTTAGCATCAAGCTTAGGCTAGCTTGGGTGGGCTAGCATTAGGTGACAACTTGGGTTAAATTCAGGCTTACGTCCAGCTAAGAATCAGTCCTGCATTTGTTTAGGTTAAGCTTAGACTAGATTTTGGGATAGGTTTTCTGTGGTCCGGTTCAACTTGGATCAGAATTGGAGAGGATTTCCTGCAGTTGGGTTGGAGTAGGATCATGGAATTGAATTTGTGGAACATCTTGAATATGTGGGACTATGACTGAACTTCTCACCGTTGTCAAGAATTGGTCTTTTGTAGTGTCCATCTGTGACGGCGAGTTTTAACACTCTGTTGCTTTTTCATGTGCTAAATAATAAGAATAATCGTCCATTGGTCTTCCTCATCCCCATCTTCTTCTTTTTTGGTTTTTAAAGACAATCACCATCATCTTTTGACCACTTAAATCTAAAGTTAGCCAAGGTTAATAAACAAATCTATTTATTTTCCTGATTATAAAGTTATAAGAATATAGTGCTTACTTTCTATTTATTCAAAGCGATATCCTTAAATTTTACACACTATCTTATTGCTAAAACAAAAAGAAGAAGAGAATTCAGAAGTAACACACTCCATCCTTCACTTCTGATTACCATTGTACTGGCATAAATGAAGGAATTAAAGGCCGTATCTGAATGCTACACTATTCACTCTACTAATCAGACATTTTTGTCAAATGATTTTTACACGGCTGCCGATTTTCATCTCGTCATCAGGCACATTTTTAGAACAACGCTTGTGTGTTGAGTGTGTGTCTGTTTCACAGTGCACTCATGTGACTAGGCTACTGACTGGAGCTAAACTAGGATCTCACAGGAGGACTGTGTCACATCTGTGGGTGTGATTTGTGTTAAAGTTTCTGAAACTGTTTCTACTTTCTGTTTTTCTCTGACAGAGTGTTAGAGAATGTTACAGAGACGTACGGATGTACAGCACAGGCTGATTCCTGTAGGAGAGATGCTCACAAATAGGGCACGTTTACATAACATGAGAGACGTTTAACATGCTGCAAAATATTGGATGCCATCATAGAGGCCAATGAAAAAGAGAATATATAGATTATCCAATATATCATTCAGGTAATTTTGAGTGTCCCTGACTCCTGGTGCATGTCCCCGTCACACTGCTGCCAGTAGTAAAGATTCACAGCAGATGCTTTTGTCTGTCATTGAGCTCAATTAGAGCCATAGGTTTACTTGCTTATGCTTATTTTACGTACTACTAAATACCTTAATAGTAGTTTTCAAAGTAGTAGTGGTAGAGGTAATACTAGTTCAATCAACACTAGTGAATTAAAGGACAGTGGCGTTTATTTAATAGTTTAAGGACTAATAAAGGCAGTCTTTGGTGTTCTGGAGGGAACCGTATGTAATAGAAGGAGATTTTAAGGATCTTCCTCTTGTGTCAGGAAGCAAATTGGATGCAAAATATGACAATTCTAAGCATTTGGTATGATAATTCAACATACCCCATCTGGCAAAGCTGCTCTGGCCTGAAAATACCAACTCGTTGAGGAAGACATTGAGAAACCCAAAACATTCCTGTTTAAAAACTATTGGTGGAGTTGTTGAAATGAACATGAAGTGTCAGACTCGTACTGATGCTGAACATGCCCATATATGATTTAATGGATATAGTTCAAAATTTGAGCGTGACAGCGAAAGAAAATGTTTTTTTCCTCCAGACATTAAAGGGTGAAGTTAGAATGGGAACATACGAGGCAGCTGGTTGGACTGCCTGTTGCTCAAATTATAGATGCGTAGCAAACATTGAGCGTGTGAGCCCAATTTAATAATAATTAAAAAGAGAAGTTTTACATCTCCAAGGTGATGCCACACATTTTGATGCTCAGCTTCCCAACCATTTTACACAGATTATGAAATCTAAAACAGAGCAATAATTCCCTGGAGCCGAAACAATGAGTCATTTAAAAAAAAAAAACTTTCAGATATCAATTAAACCATTTAGTACAATAACATCTTGTGGGAAAATATGAAAATAAGACAGGTCTGCTTTATTTCATTTCATTAATTTCATTTTCTATGAGTCTCTTTCTTTGTGTTGTAGGATAGCAAAAGATTAAATCCCTCAAAGTTTTATAAGTCAGATGCATCACCGGAATATTCAGTAAAAATTCAGTAAAAATTTGGAGCAGAATTCCAAATGGATTTTTCCTCCTTGTATAGATTTGGGGCCAAGGATTATCATTCCTGACTAAACTCAGTTCCCTCCCTCACAGGAACCTCAGAGTAGTGCTCAGGTCTGTTGCAGCGTTTGCTTATGTCATATCACCACCACACTACTTCGGAAGCTGGCAATCACTAATTATCCGTCGGTTCTCCCTTCAGAGGTTTCAATCTATTGGTAAAATGTTTTGAAATGTTCGAACTACAAAATTAGACATCCACTAATCTGAGACATGGTTTCAGAATAATCCAAATCACATTTTTTAATCCAATTCATATTCCTGTTTTTAACCATTAAATACGCAGATGAGTTCAAGTGTTCTTACAGTTGTAAGCCATTTACAGACGGGCTGATTGCCTGGTTTCCTCAATGAGTGTCTTCTTCTCCTTTCCAGTACAGTGGAGAACTTCTTGTCCCTGGTATCTGACTGCAGCGTGTCCAGCAGCATTAGGTTATCTGCTTTCCAGGGATTAACTGATTTTCTGTGGTCTGGAGGAATGTGTGAGAGCTGAACCGCTCTAACAGAGCAGAGAGGAGATCAGGGTAGACTCAGTCCATCTGAGGAGACAGAGACTGGGGGCTTAACGGAGGGTGTTTATATAATGCACATCAACATTCAAGAGTTCTTGAAGGCTTTGATTTAGCACACTGAGTGACCAGTGCTAAAGCTACCAATCAGATTTCTACGAAATTTGTAGGGAAAATTATGCATGAGATAGAATGATTTAAATTTTTGTGCATCCTGGATTAAGGGCATTTTTCCATAATCACACAAATATTACAGAACCAATGTCTGTAATATATATATATATATATATATATATATATATATATACTGAAAAATGTATCTTCCCTGTTTCACTGTTACTGATTTACTGTTATGTATTTTTACAGATGTCTAATTCACATCTATTACTACCTGTGCTGTTATCTCAGTGGCAGAACAATAGAGACGTCTTAATAGGGGATGGAATAGATGCACCAGTGCTGCCTTGAACAGGCTGTGTAAAACTTGCTTATTTGTTGGCCCTGTGATGAACTGGTGCCAGGTCCATGTGAAGGAATTTCTTCAGGCAAGACAATGAGGAGGCTTTAGAGCCTTGATGACTCACACTAAAGTATTTCAAGGAGAGATTACACAACAATATTATGAAGCCATGCTAATTTTGAAGGGCACTTCTTGTTCATTAAGTATATAACCTCACATAAAGAAGGTCATATGACTCAAATGAGGTTATCCCTTAACACTTACTAAAAGTATTCAAGTACTCTAGACTATCATGTCAAAAGTAGATATGTTCATTAAGGTCACACCTTGTTGATGGAACACATACTTTTGTTTACGATCATCTGTCTGGGTTGTTGGGGAAAAGAGTATATGGAGGTATTGTCACCTTTGACTTTGACAGAGGCACTCTGGTACAAACACATGCTGGTTGTAATAATATGGAAAATAACGGAGATATAAAGCGGAAAATACCTTCACAGTTCAAGGTGTACCCTCAATTGGATAGGGTCCTCCTTGCAGAAAACGGATGGATGTTTGGGTCTATCCCAGTTACTATCAGGTTTGATTAATCCTCTGGGTTGTTTGGATCGGATCGGTCTGTGCATCCCCCTCATATTCCGTATGACATTCTATACCCTTCTTAGCTCTCCTTTTATCCCCTGGCAGTTTCCATAGGATATTGGTAGATGTAAGAATGAGTTGGTGCTTATTTAGGTATCTGCTTGAAAGCCTCTTGTTTTATTATGTGCAGGATATACTTTCTTTGAGACAACCCACAGTCAACCTCGAGGCTCGACTGTTAGCTTTCAGCAGAACTGTTTAGAGGGAAAACCCACTTGACAGAGTGGAGCATCTCCACTGCCAGTGTCCACGTGCAAGATGTTCAGATTCAGTTCACAGCAGTGTCCCAAATTACACCATGATGAGTTTCCCACGCTTCTCATCTGATTCTGCGCTGACGTCATCCACCATCCACCATGAGTGACTCTCTCAGTGATGGCGGCAGTATTGCTCACAGTGAAGCCTGAGGGGCTTATTTCAGCTGCCACTGGCAATTTCAATTTTGGTAATTTCCTTGTAATGGAAGCATTGCATTTTGCACACACTGATGCAAAACCAATGCTGCAATATGCTTGAGAGATTTTAAACAACGGAAACTTAAATATTCATGCGAGTCACATCATTTTCAAAGCTGATCCAAAATACTCATGAAATGCGCTCTTTGTCTGAGAGCATTAAATTCTGACATTACACTAGAAAATAAATCCTTGACAATAAAAAGAAAATTTGGAATTTCTGCATTCCAGTTTCAACCAGCAGTTGCAGTAATGACTTGAGGTTTCCTCGGAGAATGAGCCACAGATCTGCTCTTAATCTTGAATGGTTAGAACCCTCAAATTATACGCCAATGCGCTGGCAAAGGGACAGCAGTTAAAAGGCTGAGTTACAATCGTGCATTGTTTCGTCTTTCTGCTCTGAGGGATAATAACTGTGTTTTAATTTTTTTCTAATTAAACGCTACAAAACAGTTTGTTATTCATGATTCATTTTGACCTCATTGCTATTCCTTTGTATCAAATGTTGCTCAACTTATTTTGCATCAGAATCCTTTAAATAAACCAACGCGACCTGGTAAAGATGCTTGGCTTTGCCATATGTTGGAGTAAATATCGTCATGCTTTTGGATTGTTATTTTTTTTGCTTGGAGGGAAGTTCAATGTTTAACCACTAACTAACAACACTGATTATTATTTGATTAAAGGGCCACAGGGTGGGACTGCAGGAGGCAAATTAAATTAAAGAGCATAATAGAGCAGAACTAAAAGCCAAAACACTGATCGGCCTAATCCTCTCTTTACACAACAAGTGTGAGGAGGAATATGGAGCGTATGCAGTCTGTATATACCCACGCATATTGTTGGATGTCTATCCATGATGACAAGCCCTTTAACTCTCGTGCCTCACTAGGGACACTTTCAAGGTTGTCTATTTGGGGTAATTACAACCTCAGATCATAAGTGAGAATAATTATTCACAAATAATGTAAGGAACAAATATGTCCCACTGACACCTGAACCTGTTACTACATGTGAGCAATCTGTATTTAAACACGAAAAACACCAATATTTTTATCCTCATTGATTTCTTTTACACAAAAAAGGCAATAACATCATTATATTAAAATGAAACCATGAAACAAAACAATCAATGAATTTGCTCAGAAACTCTTTCATAACTACTGCATCATATTTGATAGAAATACCTCAAGGTTCCGGTTATTCTATACAGTCCTTGTGTGACAGGACCAGGATGATTCTCCTTATTCGCACGGTTGGATAGACAATTTTACAAAAATGTGTCGGAGATGTGATTTTGACCCCAAAGAGGGATTTTGGCACTGAAATAACACCTATTTTCACTAGGGGGAGCTATATTCACAAACTGCAAATTTTAGCTTTGACAGAAACCAACATCTTTTTCAAAATCTAGCATTCTGCACGATAAAGGAAATTCAAAAACTACGCAGAAGTCCAACTATGGGCCTTCAGGCAAGAACGGGTCTGGTACAATACTTTACCATTCACATCTGGCAACACTGGGTCTGGTTGATGTTAAATAAAGATAATAAAGAGTTCCCCACTCATTTAGCATAGTGATCCTCTAGTAGTGCTAGAATTGAGAGTAAAAACATTTAAATATTTAAGGCCATGCAGCAGATCCACAAGTTCCATCTTTGTTCTGAACACCTTCTTCTTCCTTGTTGGAACCTGGAATCATCAACAATTCAGTGCAGTTCAGTCTGTAGCCCGTAGCCTCTGTCCTCAAGCAGAGATGACGAGGAACTACAGATGTCTCTCCAACTACACACCACCAAACTTTTCAAACTGTCGCCCTCAGGCCCTTCATATGCTTACATCACATCGGGCAACATTCACCCAGCACCCTCTGCAATCTAGAACCTCTAAACACACTTTGATGTGAAAAAGAAGTAGATTAACCCTTTCAAACAAGGGTTTGACCATAAATTCAGGTGAAGTTTCAAAAAAAATTTCTGGAGCTTCGCAGCAAAACTGTGTTGCAGCTTTCTTTATAAGCAACAGAAGAAGATGGATAACAAATAAACATAAAGTGACTCCATACAGTTCACACGACGTAATCCAGCTCTACAGATAATCCAAAATCACAAATTGATCGCTTGAGTGTCTTAAAGACATCAAAGCCTGGATGGCCCTAAACTACTTATTTCAATTGGAGCAAAACTGAGGTTATGGTCTTTGGACCCAGTGTTGCCTCTGATGTCCCTTTTATGGATCTTGGTTTCTTGCAGCCACAAGTATAACCCATGCTTTGCAACCTTCGCCTGAAAATGGACATAGATTCCGATCTTGATAAACAGATTCATCTCTGACCCTTTACATACCTACACATACCCCATTGAGGTCACTGTGGTCTGCTGACCTTTTGTCTCTGGTTAGCCCTTCGTCTCTAAGACAAAACTGAAAACTGGGGGGACCAACTTTGGTTTTGTTGCATAAACTTAATGGAGTCTTTTAGCTTTTTTTCAAAACAAGTCCTCATCTTCTTTAGTTGTTTGAGGCAATTCTGCATCTCTCAACTTTTGGTATTGGAGTTCTAGAATTTTTCTCGGAATAGGAACATTCCACTTCTCATCTGGATGGGGCTGAGTAGATTATTTTATGTTCCTTCATTACTCTAGGTCTTGTTATGAAAAGATTCTTGAGAACCAAGTTTGGTCTTTTGAGAGTTTTATTTAGCGAAAAGGAATTCAGAGATCAGGAGCCGGATAGCTTTCAAACACAGTGTGTGGGTTGATATTCAAAGCTTTGTATATATTTTGAGCTCCAAAGTACCAACATTAAAATTCATATTTCAGGCTGAATCTTTACCCACTTTGAGTTTTCATGCAAACAAACCTTATGTCGCGTTTTTGAGGGCTAGGCAGTGTGTTTAATGCAAGTCCTTCCGCATTCTTTTGTAAAATATTTTAAAGCCTACATCGGTTATGTCTGCTAACAACCTTCTTTACTCCATCCGTTTGTTGCCATTTGATATTCATCAGCGTCTTGCCACCACAGATGCAACAAATAGAAAAAATATCAGATACAACATGGTTCGTCTTAAGAGATCTGGAGTGAATATTTACACTCTAGTATCAGCTCTTTGTTTAAAAGCACAATGGTCAGTGTTTAACAGAGCAGGGTGGCTAGTGGAGATGGGAATCTTGGGCATATGTTGTTTGGAGGCAATTTCCTCAACATGCTGTGAAACTTTTTGGAAATTGAGGGATTTTCAGCAGCTGTTATTTGAACATGTTTTATACTAGCGTGTGAAGTCAGCATTGTTTTTATGAATGCAGGTTGTAATCCTCACACTGGCTTTTTCTCCACTGAATGGAAGTACCAACCTGGGATCTCTTATTACATGACAGTCTACATTCTTGATTTTAAAAAACGATAACAACATTTGCCTATTTGCTCAAACTGACCTCAATCACTGCCACAAATAAATCTACTGTTGATTTGATTTGATTTTGCTGCAACAAAGGCCTCAAAAACAATGGTAAATGGGTGCAGGTGACCTAAAATTAAAAAAAATGGTTTCATTTGTATATTTTGGAGTCTTTATAACTGGGCACACGCTGTACAATATTAGATTCATTGTTGTTTGATTCTTAGTGAAGAAATAAACGATCTGCTATGCAAACTTGAGTGCTCGCCCTGCGGCCCGTCTTAGCTAGCTACACTTCTCTGAATAGAGTATTAACTTTTTTCCCCTTATCTGTCTGCACCTATGCTTATGGTAAGTGCTAAGATTCGTCCAAAATTTTTTTTTGAAACACATATAGATTGATCTGGTAGCTGTTAATTGTTATTTCTATGCATGTGAGTGTGTACATGTGACCTACACAAGCCCTCTTTGAAACACTAGCCTATTATGTTTTATTTGGAACTGATATCTACTACTCATCAAAGAGGGCAAGATCCTCCTAGTGTGAAACATTAAGGTTAAACAAGGCAGACAGGGATGAAAAAACAGGTAGTAAAATTTACGAGCAGGGTGGTGGTTTATTTTCAGTGCCCCCCCAGTCAGACCAGAGCAGAAAGAGTCGTGACAACTGTATGATGGCGGTGATGTTGACCTCAAACACTGGCTCAGCAGCTACCAGTGGCCCCAATCAACAGTGTAAAAGGGTCGTAGCAGATGTTAATGTCTTGGGCCAGGCCAGGATCATGCAGCAAGCAAGAACCTTTTTTTTTCTTTTCATTTTATGCCATGATTTGCAGTTGCTACCAGCCGTAAACTTCTTTCAGCTCTTCCCTTTAAGTGTTGCTGCATTTGACCCTTAGACTTTTTTGGTTGTATCAAGTTGCAAAATTATTTTTAGTGAGTCCTCACATGCTTTAACAAGCTAAAAACACAGAATCCTACATGCCAAGAACACTTGAAAGGCACTGTAGAAAAGCAATTATTTGACCAATTTACAAATTTTATTTTGTATTTATGGTAGCCTCTTACTCTTACCCAGTATATTTGTCTTTTCTATTTGGCCTTTTTACAGAGAGATTGTGTAAAAACACCTCAGTGAACACCGTTCTCTGAGACACCTGTTTTTGTTTACACTGAGCAAAACAGTGGTTGAACATACCTAAACCAGTGTGTCATTTCAAATAGAAAGCCAGGCATCTGCAAGCAAAATAGGTGTAATGTATTTGAGCGGACTGTGGGATTTATTATCTTGGCCTTGGGGACATTCCACACAAGGAATTTTAATCCAGGTCAAACTTAAATGTCCAAATCAAACAAGATCAGTCTATAGGCACTCTAAATATCGAGAGATATATTTAAGGATTTTGACCATGGCTAAACATTACAGCACATTTCTGGATATGTTCGATTACATGTTTCCAATTGTTTAATATCTTTACAGATGAAAAATAAATGAAAATTGAGGTAATATCTCAGTCTCTCTGGTCTCTTGGATCATGATATGCTGATCTTGGATCCAGCATAATAGTGTGAAGTCCAATAAAGTGTCTGACTGAGAGAATTGTTGTTGTATGTAGTGCTGCCTTTAGGGCGCTATTGCCTCAGCGCAAGGGAGCGCTGTGTTTTCAACGCCCTAGAAATCTTATTATTTCTAAGGATTTTCCTTTGATAATAGTTTTGCTCCCGTCTTTGTTGATTCCCAAACTGCCACATCCTTTCTGGAATTAATCATTTGAAGTCTTGAAGTCTTTCTACAATCTCTTTCCTGATTATTTTCTGTAATTTTCTCATGGTTTGGGCTTCTGGGTGGATTCTAATAATCTGACACTGGATATGTATACTATCCGTGGTTTCTGCCACCCCTTTAGATCCTCCCCACCACAATGAAATCTCTCCCTTATGGTCCCCCCCTCCGCAAACGCACCATCACCACAACCGCGGTATTCATCCTAAACCAGAGTTATATAACTAGAATGGAGCCAGAAATTTCCTTATGTAACCCAACCCCACTTTCTCAGCAGAGTCACAACAGCTGGATATTTTTTTTAACTTCTGGTACTGATTGACTGAAGGGTTTTCATTCAGTCTCGATGGGAAAATGACTCCAAATTCCTCTGATATCACTTATTTATGTTTTAAACATGAACAGTTGGGTTTAGCCAAAACTACACAATACTAGCAATGCTCATAAGCAGCACGTAAACATCACCATTGCTCTCAAGTGGCATCATATTGATTTTTGAGTTTTGATGAACCCGCCAAGTGTCCCCTGATCAGTCCATAGCATTTTGGTTAGAGAGAATGCCTTTATGAAAACAGACACATTTCTTTCATCATGCAAACCAAAGCAGATAAACAGCACTGTAGCTGCAAGTTGCAGCTATTTGCAGTTTAGAGTAGTTAATTGTTGCATTAAATATAGAAATAAATCAGATTTTTACATTTCGGTAATTATAGTACAAATATTTAATTAATATTCATGTCAGATATTTTCATGTACCCCCTGCAGTATCCCTTTGGGTCCAAGTAACCCCATTTGAGAAATACTAATGTAGACTGAAATTATGGGAAAAAGAAACATTTAAATTAAGCTTATAAATCTAATATTATGATAGCTATGCAATTTTTACTAGGGGTTAAAACCCATGAGAAAAAAAACTAGCTTAAAGATAGATGCATTTAGCTCAATTCCTTCAATGACTTTTTTGACTCAAAATTATTTTCAATTTTATTCTCATATGGGAAGTTTTATTCTGCTAACCTTACTCCATCGAAGGCTAACTGCCATAAGAGAAAGTTCAACAGCTATGTTATATTATAACATATTATATCATGTTATATGTTATATATATATTTAGTTATATTTCCAATTATCTCGTGTTACTAAAGGCCTCATAATGGGGTTACCATCCAAAATCATTAGCTTCCGACAAGGAAGGTGGTTATGTTTTAATTTCTCAGATAAAGGTTTTGGCATATTGTACGGATGATTGAGCTTCGGCGATATTATTTCTTTTGCAGCATTTAAAATAAAATAAAATATAAATAAAGAGTCGTTTAGTTTTGTGATTACACAATATGGGCGAGGTGCTCCCTTAAAACTGTGTCCATTACTCTTGCTTTTGTTCCTTTGATTCCTTTGATATTCCTTGGGGGTTGGAGTTGGGGATTCATTGGGCTGAAAAGACACTGAAGTGGAAGGCACAGGAGACGACCGGCTACAGAGTGTCTTGTAGCCGGTGTCAACTCATACATTCATGGAGAACATTCGCATACATTTTTCATAAACCTTACGTACTGTTGTTCCTTGTTCCTTTGATATTTTACACTGGAGAGAAAGGAAATGACCCAACAATGTCTGTTTAAGAGAGGAAGAAACATAGAAGGTTCAGAGGTAGGTCGCGGCTTTCGGAGGAGATTTGCGCCCTGCGGATGCTTTATTTCTAATGATAACAGTGTTTTCCTCATTGCTTCCCATTCTAAATATTGTTAATCAGCATGGTATATCTGAAGACCATGGAGACATGGTCATTAAGGGGAAGCAAACCTGCATCAAGGCTGTTCAGTTTTCCATTGATTTCATTGTACGTAAAAACAACCGTCCCATGATATTTTGACCCCTGAGACATCATGTCTCCTTGAAGATACTGATTTTTTCTGCCTCATCGTGTCAGTTGCTTCTTGCTACCACCTGCTCTCAAGTCTTCCAGTTGGATATACACAACATAACGTTGTGAAAAGTCGTGTTGTAATGTGAGATAAAGGATACATGTGGGCCAGACTGTTGTGAGCAGAGGGACACTAATATATTTCAATTCTTCCTACATGTTCCTATCAAACCCCGTAACAGTATTGGGGTTCTGTAAGGGGCTGGATTAGCAGATTGACAGCCTCCAACCATCCACAAACACACACATTCATATTTACATACACACGCATGCACATACATAGAGGCAAACTTGCTTAGATTGCGGGCAGTAATAGAAGCTTAACGCTGCAGTTGACAGAAATCATCTGCTTGTCAGAATAAGCAGTTAAACAGAGTGAAGTAGGACAATATGCCGGACTTGAATGACCCCAACCAATAAAGTTGCAAGGTTACATGAAATTTCTTGGACTGCCAAATGTTTCTTGAACTTCACAGGAAACCAGCAGCCTTCTCTGATAACTGAGGAAGATTCGGAAATACTGGAGTGATTTGAAATCTGAAAATGTTAAACATAAAACTTAACTCTCTCTTTATATCCAAACGAAGCATGAGGAGACCGCAAGTTCTTCTTAATTTTGCCTAGTAGCGCATGAACACGCTTTGACACTTACGTGCCTTCCTCGGATTACTGGGCATCTGATCAGATTTTTTACTTTTTACAAGCCCGCATCTTCCTCAGGGGCAATATTAGAGTAGAGTAAGAGATTGCTGATTTAAGAAAGGTGGACATGTCAGTCCAAAATTTTGGACTCATAACCTCATAACCTGCAAACACAGTGGGATTTTCACGCAAACACGATGTGATTTGCAAATACAAAACGATTCACAAACTAATATTTTCTGTTTTGCAAACCCAAAAGGTGCTAAAGACAACAACAGTATGACTTACAAGTACAAATGTGCAATTAGAAGTGGCACCATGTGACTTCTCTTGATTTGCATGTATCTTGTTTTTCTTTCTTTCTCTTGAGCCGGATGTTTGAACGATAGATATGGTTCTTCTATTTCGTTTTTTAATGTTTGCCAGACATTAACCTGAAATCAAAGCAGGGTAAAAAGGCTTCCATCAGGTCCAGCGGGTCTGGTTGGAAAGGTGCATTGGCCATACGTGAAAACACACACACACACACACACACACACACACACACGCACGCACACACACACAAAGGCACATAAAGGCTTAAAGATTTGGGGCTACAGAGGGGTTTTAGGAAGAGATGGTTGGCAAATGAATATATCACTGCAGACATTTGTGTCTGCCTGAGAGTGTGTCTGTTTGTGTGCCTCCAATGGATCACAGTGTAATCTCAGATATTCTCCCGGACTGCTCTATAGAGGCACACATACACGCACACACACACACACACACACACACACACACACACACACACACACACACACACACGCACAAACACAAACACAAACACAGATTGAGAGAGAGAGAGAGAGAGAGAGAAAGAGAGAGCGACACACACATTTTTTTGTATATCACAGCATAATCTGAGTTTTTGCTGTCTGAGTCCTCGCTCAGCATGAATCATTAAAGAGCAGTTAATTACCCATAATCCACTCTGGGCCAGATGTCTGCTCTGTTAGAGTGGTCAGAATTTGTATTTGAGTGTTGGTGAGTTCTTGAGCCAATATTTGCCAACATTTGCAGCAACCTCATTTGCAGCAACCATTTTCCTTTCATTTTATACCTCATTCTCCTGCTTTTTTTTTTTCTTCCTTTCAACCTTTGCAGAGACTCTCCCTCATCCATGCTCCACCTCTTCCCTTTAGTCTATCTGTTCTCTGCCCACAAATCTGTTCATCCCTCCCTCTGTTCCTCTCTCTCGTACTAACTTGGACCCCGAGGGACCCAGAGTGGACATGTTGCAGTCCGAACCTTCTTCCTAAGCCACTCTGAGGTACAGTTTTGTCGTTATATACAGTGTGTTTGTTCTTGAATGAAATATCTTTCACTCTGATTCTTGGCATTGAGAGCAGCAAAAATGATAACGGTAAAGACTTTGAGCTGTGATAACTGGTTGCTAGGGGAGGTTTTATAGCTTTATGGTTGTTTAGGGGTTAGACTTTCCTGCCAGTTGTACTATTTTACATCTTTCAGTTTTAACTGGGTCCCTCCTAAGACCTTTTTGTGCCCAATGTTAAAGATTAATACGGATTGAGTCTTTCATCTGACTCTACATTAATTTCACCTTCATGAATATTGACCTAACCGATGATATAGAGCAGTAAAACCAGAGCGAATTGGGTTCAATGTAGCCATAATTCAAACCAAGTCATGACAACTAACTTTGGACTACACAAAAATGTACAAAGTGAATTGAACCCCCCTCATCTGTCCCTATATTGTTTGATTTTTTTAATTTCCCCACAGACCAACAGCTGAGAACATTGCTTTTCTGACTTAACCATTTTTTATTTACTTGATGAATAATTACAACATTCACCATGGTCATCATTTTTATTTTGCTGACGCTGTCGTGGATTTTGAGATTGCTTATGACCGTTTCCCCTGGGGAGTAGTGTGGGATGTACTGCAGGAGTACAGCGTAATGGGGCCATTGCTACGGAACATCCGGTCTCTATATAACCTAAGTGAGAGTTTTTTCGGGTTGGGGGTGATGGACAGGTAGTTTGGTGTGGCATAAGGAGTAATGTAGTTGTTATATCTGTCTGTTTTGGCGAAGACAGAGCTGAGTTGTGAGCCAAAGCTCTCATTTACCGGTCCATCTATGTTCAAACCCTCACTTTAGTCATAAGCTGTGTGTATTGACAGAAACAATGAGGTCAAGGATACAAGCGGCTGAAATTAGCTTCCTTTGTAGGGTGGCTGGGCTCAGCGTTCGAGATAGGTTACGGAGAAAGGAGTAAGGAATAAACGGTAAATAGAGCGTACTTACATAGCAGTATTCTAGTCTGCTCAACCACTCCAATTGTGAGCCATCATTCACCCATTCACACACACATTTATAGAGTGATGATAGAGGCTTCTATGCAAGGCGCCATCTGCTCATCAGGTGTGGTAACCATTCACGCCATCATTCACACACCAATGGAACAGCCATTGGGAGCAACTTGGGTTTCAGTATCTTGCTCAAGGTCTCTTTGACATGTGGACTGCAGTGGCCAGGGATTGAACCACCGACCTTCAGATAAGTGGATAACCGCTCTACCAACTGAGCCAACATCCTTAGTGGTTCAGTTGGTTGAGCAGTAGAGACCTTTGCATTGAAATGAGCCAGTTGAGGGGACTTTTCAAGGGAAGAATCCTTTAAACTTTTTCGCAGTGGATCAGGATAACGGTGCCAAAGTTTTTTTTTTTACTGCTTTGAAAATTGCAAAATAAAAAATCTAAATTGTTTGATTAAGGGATCACCATTCAACTGGGTGAAAAGTTGGGTAATCATAAATGGCAGAAAAAAACATTTTTGAGGTAAATGAGGAAAATAAATATTGAAATATTTATTCTTACATTGCGCTCAAACTAATAACTTGAAGGGGACTCAATAAAGCGGAGGCCTCTGTCAACGTAGCTAATTTTCTCCACTATCACAAGACATCAAAGAAATCAAGGTCCTGTATCACAAAAGACAACCTTGAGCAGCAACTGGACTTTAATGTTATGAAAACAAAGTTTTTCGTTTTCAACTTTGCAAATTCAAAGACATTTAACTAGTTTTATACCCACCTTTTGATGAAACATAGAGACATCATCAGTAATTGGAAGCTGGGCCCGGCTCGTGTTTAAGTTGCTAGTGTGGTCCACGGAACATCCCACTTGATCCACAGACACCATGAGGCCATAACGGCAGCATCTGTGATCTCCTTGTAGGCTTTATTGCTGTGCAGTAGCAGAGCTAAAGTGAAAAGCTGTGCGTGTCAGATCAGTCTAAAAATCTGGTCAGGCCTCTCTGCTCATGGGGAAAATGCCTCCTCAGATGTGGTCGGTAATATTGGGTGATAATTAGGCCCTGGAGATGTGTAGATGTTTTTCATGTTCGACAGCATTCTTAACAAACCATTTTTGGAATGAGGGAGGAATATTTCCTTTGTTGCACCATCTAGATATTTGTGGTTTGTTTGCAAGACGCCCGCTAATATACATCTAATTCTAATTTTCACTATCTCACCAAGCTGGAATTAGTTTAAAGATGTTTAAACCAAATTTGGATGAAAAATTTCTCAATCCCTCCAAGAAGTTGCAAACAATTAACGTACTCCATCTATTTCTTCCCGCTGATCTGGGGTTGGGTTGTGGTGGCAGCAGGACAAGGAGGGTATTCCGTAGTCCCCACCAACACTCTCTAGCTCATCCTTGGGGATTCCAAGGCATTCCCAGGCCAGGTGAGAGATATTTCGTCCGAAATGTTGGATTCCTCCCAGTTGAAAAAATCGCAGTCCACCAAGTTAACCACACGACCAGCCACTGAGTGAAAGAAAGGGTAGGGAAAACATCAAAATTCTCGCGCTTACTTCTCACTGTCTGCCTTTAGAAAATAGTTTTCCTGTCCTTAACCTCCAAATTTAAGGCATTTAAACCTTGCAACAGCCCAACAGAATAAAAGAAAAAGAGATGTTGGTGTATAGAAAGTGGATCTTAGACAAAGAGAGTGTTTAACTTCTTTAGGAACAGGCAGTTGTTACTCCAAAACCACAACTGTTTGCTAGTTCCAGGCAGGTTAAGCCCCCTAATAACACTTCAACATGGCTGAAATAAAAAAAAAATAAACATGTTTAAACATTCTTTAATTTGTTTGATTGGTGTCATGTTCCTTTTGTCCTGTTTGAAGATGTAAAAGAACAGATTAAAGAAAGAGGTTAACAAACCAGTAACAGTACAAGTAAGTAAGAAGGAGCGAGATCTTTGTCTTTGTTTTCATACCTAGTTTCTCTCAAAGCAACCAAAGCTTGGATTGGCATCTGCTGCACTGTTTGCACACTACTTCAGGGTCGGGTCCTGCTCATGGGAACAAGATAAGAGGACAGTAAATGTTATTGGTGCTTATGGCTTATTATGGTTAAGATTTAAGATAAGGCAATTGGTGGGAACTGAAGTGATAATGTGTGGAAGGGAAGGAATCTCGTCAAAGAATATGAACTTTTCTCGATTTGTCTGCAAGAGAAGAAGTTAAACAGGGAACTGACAGAAGGCAAGAGGGTGACATAGTGGGAAAAAAGAGAAGCATGTGTGATAGAAAGAGTTGTCAGCATAAGACTGAGCCCTGAAACGGTGAGAACGAGAGCAAATGTCCCTGTTTTTCACAGTGATGGCTGACAAGATGCAGCTGCTTGTGTGAAATCAATGCCGCTGAGTTAACTGGCTCTTCTGAGAAATGGCTGGCAAAATGGCAAATCAGCAAGAAAGGGAACAGTTCTGTCTCTTAAGAAGCACTCTGACACAGCCTGCGGGTCTCAACACCATTATGTAAGCAGTGAGATCGAAAATAGGCAAAAGCTAAAAGTGATCTGCAGGAGGCCCAGGGTTGAAGCAGGATTAGCGATGGTTGAGGGATATTTGTAAATCTGCTGAGTCCCAGCAGATTTCACAGCGCAAATATATGCGTAATATTACAGTTACATTATCTGCTGTGCCCCGATGCATCGTAGCCGTCAATGACACCTCCCTCAGAGTCCTGCATTTTAAAGCATAGAGGTTTTTCGAGAAAAATAATGTGCTGCATTGAAAGTTGAAAAAGTGAAAAATAAATTCTGAGGTCACCACAGGGACCATTTATTTTTTTCTCTTGATCCATTGATCCTTCAATGATCCTAATCTCTGAGCTGAGCTTTAAATATCATCCCCATCAGACTGGTGACAGAAGAAAACATTCCTTGTCTGTCTTCTTCTTTGGTGCACGTTCACCTGTGGTGAAAGGTGAAAATGGAGAATTCTTTGGCTAATTTAGGGCAGAATTATTGGTTCCTCTTGCTCCATTGATCTGCCAATGGTACCGGTCTTATCTTAAGAACCATCTTTATCAGCTTTGTGAGGGGCAGAAAACCTTCTGCCCTGCATAGTCCCTGACATTCTTATTTTGGCGAAAGGACACAAATACACAAGAATCTGGTTATAACTCAGCTGATCCTGCGTAAAAGACACAAAAGGAAGCCAAAGTTTTGTCAAATCAAAGCTGTTGTACAACCCTTTATGCTCAACGTTAAAGATGGATGGAGACTGTACGAATATTTGCATGGTTTGGAGAACTTTCATGGTTTGGAGAACTTTCATGGTTTGGAGAACTTACAGAATGGAGGAAAATGAACCACCAGCCATATTTTAAGTGAGACATGACAAACGTCTACGGACATGAAAAAGAAGATAATAAACTGAAAAGTAAAAAGAAAACTCTATCTACATGTGACAATCTATCTAGCCCCCCGCGAGGCGCACCGCCCCAGTGGCACCATGACTGGCTCTGTTCAAGAGTCTCTGCCTCTCAAACATGAGGATTTACTGCTTTTCTCTTTCGCATGACATTTGTAAACTGAAGTTTTGACATTTTGAACCTGTGTTGTCTTTGACAAGATGAGCATTTTGAAAGCCTGGAGAAATGTCTCCGGAGTCTTTAACTGTTACATTCTGTAAAGAGCAGCAGTACCAACCCAGAGAAAGAGACATCATTTGTCACAACCACTTCTCCCTGGAGACATGATTCATTTCATTAGCAAAACCATAATGATCCTAATAAAAAAAACCCCCAACGTTTAAATGGATCTTTGGGGAAAAATAGATGAGCTGTGAAGTCGTTTCATCACAGAGCAGGGTCCGACCTTTTTCCTCTGGAGGAGACAGGAGGACGTCATTGTGCTGGAATCTTATCGTTGTTTCCTTATTTTCGATCTTATCGGAGAAATGAACGTCAACACATTCGCCTGAAATTTACAAATTAAATCAGATAAAGTTTAACTTAGGTGTTTTCAGATGTGTACTTGCATTTGTGCAATTAAAACCTGCTAAAGATGTGGATTTACTTTCCGCCATGGTAAAACAAAAGGATACAAGTGGTCTATTATAATACTTTATTCATCATTTTTTGTGATTAACAACAGATTTTGCAGAACGATTTCACACATTTGAACCATTAAAAATACTCTCATATCTAAATGGGGATTTTTTTAAAAATAATTTGGGTTTATACTGTAATAAAACATGTGGAAAGATTATTATGAAAGAAATATTTAAAAAAGATAAATTTCAAACCTTTCTTCAAAGCACCATATATAGTCATGGTGGTAGATTACTTTTTCTCGAATGTTGATATTTTCGCTCTCAGCTATGCAGAACACTGAGAACTTATTGTCATCTGTTAATCAGGATATGTGATACAACAGTGAAGAGGAAGAGGAGGGAGGATGGATAGGATCACTGATGGCAGTAACAGATCAATATGATAACTGAGATAAATAGTCCATCCGGTGCGGTCTGGTTTTACTAGTATTTAGATTTGACCATACTGAATTGAATTAAAACAAACTGAGCTGAGAAAACGAAACACTGCAGTTTGACGAAATAAAAGGCAGATAATTGTTGTCAAATGTGCATCGAAAATTTAAATAATAGATACTCATTAAGTTCGCAGTCAAAGTAAAAACCCTTATAGAAAATCGGAAAATATCTTTCTTTCGGTAAATGTGACGGATACAGAAACGAATACAGACAACTCTGATAAGCTTCCTCCACTTCCTCAGCAACTTCCCGCTGGGGTCCGTACGTGTGATTTTCAGTTCCTCTCAGTTCTCAAAGGCTTTCGTGTCACGGCGTCACATGAACGAAGCACCATTCCCTTTCTCCAGCACAAATTCAAAGCTAGTCCAGTCTATTCGTGACTTTGCATTGAATTTGCTACAATTGTTGTTGTAAACATGTCCAGAAAATTGTTGAGTTAAATCTGAGGGGAAAGACAAGTAATTTGTTTTTACATGGTTGTATTGATGGTTTTAGTTGCTATTTATTGTGGATGGAGGCCTACAGAACAAACAACGACCCCAAAGTAATGGCAGATGACTTCATCACATCCATTGCTTGCTTGGGAGGAAGCCCGGAGCGACTGCCCGCTGACAGAGGCACAGAAATGCAAAAAAAAAAAAAAAATCTTGTTCTTATTTAGTTCGACTTTATTCTTGATATTTTGACTTTTTTCTCTAAATGAAAGGAAAAGCCTTTGGATTTTTTTTTCTCCTTACGCCTGGCCCTAATTCTCCTTAGAATGAAGCATAAGAACTGACTGTGGCTTGGCTAGCCCTACTGGATGTTGTTGTGTTTCGTTGTCTTGTTCCTGGCAGAGTGGCATATATTTGTATATATTTGCCGGTTAACGTTATCCACAAATGACTCGATTATCACAGATGACATTTGCGAGAAGAGACACACAAAATTTAGCCTTCATTTTATGTAATTGTACCTGAATGACTTTCCTCTCTGGTTCGACACAAAATTTAACCGCTGAACAATTGGGCAGTATAACCCTAATAATGTGGGCACAGCTTGATTGTAAAGTAATAATTGTCTAAATCTTGGTGCAGAGTTCTGAGGAAATTTAAAATGCATTATGCATTATTGAAGACACAAGACTCAAAGCATTTTGGCTTTCATGTAAAATTTAAAACCACCCCCTATAGACAATTCCAAATATAGTCTAAAACTGATAATATATGATGTATTTCCTTAACTGCAAGTAATGTCAAAATCAGACGTTTTCAATATTTTGCAGTATGTAACGCGATACACTGCAAAATATTCTGGTATATCGCAACGTAAAAATTCTCAGGAAAAGCCATCCTAATCATCACCAACCAGTGATTAATATCCTTTTAATAAAAAAAAGGAATAAAGTACAATATAAAAATAAAGAAGATCTTTTAAACGATGAAAATATTGTCTCATTGTTTGTCAGTATGTCTGGATTTTTGTCACATGATTTTTAAAACTGTAAGTATTTGTTAGGAGCCTGGATCTTATCTGAAATGTGCGGTTTGACCAGAGTGAAGAGTCTAATTTCATCTGATGTGGTTGGATTTGGTCCAGACTTTTCCCCAAAAGGCAGTTGGTGGTCCCTGTACAAGCTGCTCACTGAGAAATGGACAGCAGACCTCCACAGGAGGTTTATACATGGGGCAATAGCCGGGATGGTGGAGAGTTGATATTGAACTTTTGAGTCACTCTTGTTTTTGCTTAACAGTCAGGTGTTGAAGTCATTCTGTTTTGGATTGGCTTTGCAATTGCCTAATAAAGGGATTTTGAAAACCAAAGCTCACCTCTTCTCTCCTCTCCTCCACTCACTCTGTATTCCCTTCATTCCCCCCTCACCCTCTAAATCTCATTTCCTGCGCTGCTCCCCTCACTTTCGATTTTCCTGACTCCGTCTGAACCCAGCAATTCTCACCGTCTTCATTTATTCATCCTCTGTCTCTCCGTATGGACCTCTCCTCGTTCTTCATCCTATGTCTCTCTTCATTGTTCCCCTGCAGCCTTTCTCCATCAATCTTTCACTTGCTGCAGTTGAACTATAAGGCCAAAAGTATGTGGACACCCAGTATGTGTCTCACAATACTTTTATGCCCGGACCATAATACCATAATAATATTTTCACAGAGTTGGAAGCACACCCCTTTTTTTCTGACTATGTTGAAATGGGGCTTTCAGAACGTTGTATTTCGTCTAAATAATGCAAATCTTTACCATGTCAAAAGACAAAACACAAAATATAATGTAATCAATGACAAAATAGCAAATATTTGATAAAAAAATATGGCTAAATTTCTATCCATGATTTAAGGGGCCTTTGGCCTGCATCATATTCACAATATGGGACATTTATTGAACCAAAGCTGCAATAAATGATCAATAAGATAACTAGATATCAGTCTGGAAATTATACCCATGTAGTTACTAGACATTGACCATTCCACTCTTTGTTTGATGGTAAATCTTACGCGCTTTCATTTAAATGTGGTGTTTTCCAAACAGGTACTTTTGACTCCTCAGTCCCTTGAATATTCTCCCAAAAGCTCTGAAGTTCACCAAGTTGTGTTGTGTTAAAATTCAGTTGAGCCTCAATGTTCTTCTGGGTTACCAGTGGATTTCTTCTCAACACTCTCCTATGATGTTATTTTGCTGCTGTGTCTAGAATAGAGGAACCACAGTCTCTGATCTTTATTAAGGGGAAAGAGCCAGGTACTTCTTTGGAAGTTCTCTTTGGATCTTTTGTAACTTCCTGAATGGGCCTCCCCGTGCTCTTGGAGGAATATTGGACATTGGTCCACTCCTGTGAAGTTTCCCCATCGTTCCGAGTCTTCTCCATGTATAGATAATCTATCTCGCCGTGGATCTGTGGAGTCCCAGAGCTTTGTAAATCTGCCTATACTGATGGATTTCAATCACGTTCTTGATTTTTTGGGGTGATTTTGTCATAGTGTGCTACTCGTGAGACCTATTAGCCAACTTCCTGTTTATCATCATTTCTATTGAAGTTATGATGTGATTGAAGAGGGCTGGTAGTGATCAGGTGTGCGTGGGTCTAGTCTAGCTGGAACCAGTGTCTTAGAGCAAATGTTTTTTCACACAGCTGGTGTTAAATTACCTTTTTGGTTCAATAAATACAGTAATGATTAAACATTTTAAAAATAAAATGTGTTCACTCTGGTTGTTTAAGGATGAACTTTAACTGGACCTGAGAGATTAACTTTTCGCTTATTTGTTTGTTAATTTTTCTGTTGGTTGGTTTGGTTGTTAGCTTTACAGATTTTTGATTTTAGGCTGGTAAATAAGCCATTTAATTATGATTATGATGGATCAGATTGAGGGTGCATTCTAATAGATTGTGATATCAGACATTTTTGGGAAAGGTCAAGGTAAACATACGTATGTGGGCTGTGGGAGGCGCGGGCTCTACTGAACGCCATTTTTAGTATTGTAGTGTGATATAAAAATGTTTGAATTAGCTCATGACCCTCACTTATTCATGCTTTCATCAAGGCCTAAAGGATTTGGACAGTAGTGTGTGAACGGTGGTTCGCATCTCCTGTTCAGTTTTCCAGTCACATCACCAGCTGATAGTGAGCCAGACTATCTTTCTCTCTGCTGGTCCCTCCCCTTTTTTCTGATTTCTCGCTCTACCTCTTCCCTCACCTCCCATCTCTGTCTCCGCTCCTCTCTCCCTCTCTCTCTCTCCGTTGGTCATTCTAACTCGTTCTCCCTCTCTCGGTCTGTGGCTGCTGATTGGCTGCTTCCTGGCTGACTCTTTATGAATTGAACAGCAGCAGCTGGATGCAACTGGCTGGAAGCTAATCAACACAACAAATGCTCTCTTTACCCCTCTCTCTCTCTCTCTCATACATCCACACACACATATACACCGCTGGTTATTGCTAACAACTAAACCTTTTTGTAAGGGGTAGAATTGCTTATAAACGCTGTCTACCTCTCTCTCTCTCCCCCCCACACACACGCATATTTGCACATTCATGCTCACACACTCACGCACACTTACACCGGCACACAGCCTGCTTTGTCAACAGCTCACGTAGCACGGTGCACTCAGGCGAGCTCTCTCACACACGTATAGGATACACACTCTCCTCTATCTCACCCACTCTCATTCAGTCTCAGCCGCAATCACATGCCAAGCTCCACACACAGACACACTCACGCTCATATGCACACACACACACACACACACACACAGACATGCAGTCTCACACACTAGGATACAGACAGCTTTAGTGATGCAGTGACGCTCTGACACACCACTTTCTCGGTTGCACACTTGCATGCTTTGAAACACGAGACACTCAAACACACACCTTGTCAGCCTCGCTCTGTGTGTCAGTCCATCAATCAGTCAGTGTGTGCGTGGAATGAAGCGGTGATGTTTTGGGACAGGAAGAATAGTATTGGAAATTCTCAACGACGGGCCAAAGGAAGACACAGACCCAAATCGGCAACAGGTACTTTATCTTTTTATGCTGTGTTAATTTTTTCTCTCCATTTGACTGCCAAGTTCATCGAAGGATCCATTCTATCATTTTCCTGCATCCTTTCTGTTTTGTCCTGGTTCTATTTCATATCTCCTTCATGTGTCTCACCTCAGTCGTTCATTTAATGCAAGCTAACCAGCTCAAAATCCATCCACCTATGTGTTATCTGTGCACTCATAACTAGTATTGCTGGGGTCTATCTCTGGATGAATGCATCTCTCCCTTCAAAATGACTCATGCTTAGATGACATCTCTCCATTCTTATTTCCCTCCATCCCTTTTACGCACACATGCACTTTTTCCTCTATTGATCTGGTGTTGATTTTGCAGTCAGCCCATTGTTCGCCCATTAGTCTCCCAGTGTCTGGGTCCAGGTATCTCACGTCCATGCATGCATCCTTTCACTGGTCAATCCTTCCCCATGCATACTTTAACCCCTCCATATCCAAGCATGTTTTCATGCTTTCAGCCCTCCATATCCATGGATCCTTTCACCCCTTCTATATCCATGCATGTTTTCACCCCTCCGTATCTATGCATGCTTTCAGCCCTTCCATATCCATGGATCCTTTCACCCCTCCGTATCCATGGATCCTTTCACCCCTCCATATCCATGCATGTTTCCGCCCTTCCATATCCATGAATGCTTTCACCCCTCCATATCCATGCATCCCTTCACACCTGAGTATCATACATGTTTTCACCCCTCCATATCTAAGCATGCTTTAACCCCTTCATATCCATGCATGCCCTCACCCCTCCATCCCCATGCATACTTCCAACCCTCGATGTATTTCCATGCATCCTTTCCTCGTTCATGAACATGCATCCTCATGTATGTTCCCTGGGTTAGGGTTAGGGTTTTTCTAACCCTAACCCAGGTGGCTTCTTGGAAACATTCTTTTCCTTTCCTCCTCACCCATTATTCCATCCAAATTGAGTTTACATGGGTATTCAGGTGTCTCACTTCCATACACCTCTCTATTCACACGTCTATCCATCTCTCTACCCATATACTTACCTACCCACCTACCCATCCATCCAACTGTACAATCTTTTCTTCATCATCGATCCATACAGCCATGATCTATCTGTCTATTAATACATCTATCCATCTATCAATGCATCCATCTGTTTCCAATTTTTCTTCATCTGTCAATCACTGCATACATATATAAACCTATCATCTATGAATATATTCATGTATCTTTCTCTCTATCTATATATCTCTCCATTGATCTATGTCCGCCCATCCATCCATTGATTGATCCGTCCATCTATCATTCATTCATCTACCTACTGCCATCCATCAATCCATCCATTTATCCATCCATCAATCCATCCACCCACCTGCCTACTTATCTACCCAACAATTCACCAACCCTTTCATCTGTCCATCCATCCATCCTCTCCTCCAACCATCTTTTTCCTCCTGGATTGCCATGTTTGAGTGAACTAGTTCAATTGATCTTTTCCTTGCTGCCTGTGACTGGGCTAAGATATGTGTGTTTGTGTGTGAGTGTGTTTCGTCTCGTTGCTCAAAGTGTTCGCAAATACTCAGGTTCTATGTTTCACACATTTCACACACCAATGCTTTATTCTGCAGATTTTGTGCATGCCTGAGTTTGTGATTGCTTGGCTGCACTGACTTGTCCTGCAGGGCTGGATGGGATTACTCGTGGGCTCTTTAATGATCTCTTAGGGGGTCAGAGAGAGATAGGGAGGGATTGTGGACGTGAAAGTGCAGGATAAAAGGAGAGAGAGGGGAAGGAACAGAGAATTTACAGCCCTCGTAAATCTACCCCTACTGTTGGATGATAAGGGAGGCGAGGAGGAAGAGGAGTGATATAGGGGGCAGCAAGAGGTGAAAAAGGGTATGAAGCCTTTAGAAACTGAGGAGGTGCAGGATGGGGAGAGAAAAAAGAGATTGAATGACAGGAAAGGAAGGCATCATAGAGGACTGGGTGGAAGGGGGTGGAGAAAGAGGATGCTGCACTGAAACACAGTGTTTATACCAAGCTGCCGATTGCACACATATCCCGCTGAGAGTAAAAACACCCATATGCTCATTCTCACATTGTGTGCATATTCCCCTGAAGGACAGTTTGTGTTTGTGTGTGTGTGTTTGTGCGTGTGTGTGTGTGTATGCAGAACAATAGCCTACATATGTAAGCTTTGACACAAACTGACAGCCAGCCAGCCTGCAAACACCTGCCGCGGTGCAATTATCACCACGAGACGACTCGTAATGTATTTGACCTTGACTTCAATCAGCATCGCAAGTATAAGCATCTATCGTCGTGTTCACATTACTGTCATCAGGTGCAGCGTGGCGCTGGATTGTAATTATAGTGTAATTTGCTGTGATTACTGCTATGATGACGATATGATCAGAAAAAAGAGGTGTGATTGATGAACATAGGGGAAACTAAAGCGCTTAATGCTGAATGAGTGGAAAAAGGAAGTGCATTTTTCAGAGAAAAACAGATTTGGCCATTTGGTTAACATTTATTGTTCAGTGTTTCTTTTAGCTTTTTGTTGAATAAAGAAATTATTGCCATTGTGAAACACTAATGGAAGTGCTACAATGCTCATAGGATGCTTAAGGATTATATCAACAAGCTTCATTGATCTTAATCTGCTAATCACTAACATTTATTCTGCTTGTTATTTAATGCCAACTATATTCATCTTTTTCATTTCCTACTCAGCCTGACTGTTGCAGAAGCAAAAACATCAGCTGTCTTTGTGCATTACTGTGACTACAACTGTAGCCAAACAATGCTGATAATCAGTTTCTGTTGTAGAATTCTAGCCCACTCTGCGTTGCGGACCTGCTTTGAGTGTCATTTCAATGACTGATGTCCTGACATTCTGCTTCAGAATTGTCTGGTAGTGAGCAGAATCCATGTTTTTCACAATTAAAGCGGGTCATCCTGGACCTAAAGCAGGAAAGGATCTCAACAACATCATACCTCCGTGACCATGTTTAACTGAAGGGCTAGTGCTCTCTTAGAGGACTGCTGTCTTTGGTTTACACAAGATATAAGCGGCCCGTTTCTTCAAACAGTTCAAATATTGTTTTCAGTCCACAGAATATTCTCTCAAAAGCTCTGAGGTTTATCAAGGTTTCCTCTTTACAATGTCTGTTCAACATGAGACTGTTGCACCATGCCGCTGATTCATTTTGGCAGTTGGGGAGCGACATATCGTAAAATATGATAAAAAGAAGGCTTTTTTTCTCCATTTCATTGAAATGAATGAATTAGACAAAAACCCTCTAGCATTTCAAATGTTGCTGTGGCACAAATTAGAGCCAATGATACCAGAAAATGACACAACAAAAAAATTTATATACACTACTTATTGACAACCTTTTTTTCAAAGACATGATGTCAGCACTTCAACCAAGACATGTGACTCTAGAGAGGTACTGTAACACAACAGTAACATCTGTTCCACATTTCAGTGTTAACAGATACCAATAAAGCAACGAACTGAAAAAGCTACAGGATCTATGACATGACAGCCTGCAGACAAGCACTATGATCCTCACATACGCTAAACACAAGGTTGGATGTTGCTGATCGTCTCACACTAAGCCAAGTTGTGGCTGGAAAAGGTTTCTTCTGCTTTAGCTTGTGCAAGCTGTAGCTCTATTAGCATGCTTGTCATTATAATACGTCTCTCCAGGTGAGCGTTTAGATTTGTCGCTGTCACTGGACTAACTCACTGGTTGACAAAGTTAACTAATGATCAAACCTCTGTCCATGTTTCCTTCCTTCTCATGGAGTCCAAATGTCTTCCAGACTTCTGATGGTAAAGTTGGCGTTGATCTGTAACATTTGTAGACACAACAATATAAATAACAGGTGTTCTACCTAATTCTACATCTTTACCAGAGAAGGTTTAGGGAACAATATTCCACTGATGTCCCTCTTTATATCTCTCTTTGAGACTGCAGAATTAGTGAAGGAGGTTCAATCATCCCATTTGTAACATTAGATCTGTGCCATCAATTGGATCATGGTGCATTTTGATTTAAGAAGGGACACACGATTAGATACACCAATGTCATTAATGCTAAAAGTGATTTACGATTTGTATCAGTGAATCTTCACCCCCCTAATAGGAATGTTTGTATATAACACTAAGATCCGTGGCTTCCTGAAACATGATGACAGTGCACCAGTGTGCAACAGTCCATCTGTGGTTTGATTTCAGAAGACTCCAGCTTTCTCCACATTGTTCCATCGCAATTTCATTTTCACTCTTTCTTTCTCAATGTTGTGCCTCCATTTTAATTTTTCCATTTTTTATTCAGCTGAGTTCATGCAGGTTTTTCCATAACAGGCCTTTATTTCTGAGCTTGATCACCCTTTAACACTCCTCACTTGTTCTGGTTCTACATAATAACCTCCGCCATTATATTTTCACCTCTGTGTTTGTTTTTCTGTATGTTTGTTCGTGGACTAGATTTAGGAAACACTACATGGCATGGACATTTACCCAGTGGTAGGTTTTGGCATGTCTTGGAGGTGATTAAGTTGTGTAGATATTACGTGTGTTGCAGCATTTACAAATGAACACTTGAGAGTGCCCTTTTTGAGTTCATCCAAGCATCATATTTTAAAGTAATGTTATTTGCCCTGCAGTTATTTAGGTTGTGAAATGAAGATTATGACAGTAATAGCAGAGATTAGTGAGACTTTGGTCGCGTGGTGTTGGTAGCGGAAGCTGGTGAGCTAAAGATGCTAACAGACCTGAAAATGTCTGTATATGATATAATATTGTTATATAATATAATTGAGATCAAGAACAATTTTCCAAAGAACAAGCGAACTGTGAGGGTATGAGCTGAACTAAAATAACCTTAATTGTACTGCAGTTATTCAGGTTGTAAAATGAAGATTATGACTATAATAGCACAGATTAGTGAGACTTCGGTCACTTCCAGTAACATAGAGTTCGTAATGGAAGGCCGGTAATTTACTTTGCATGTGACCGTCACAATAAAGTAATAAAATAACCCTCCATACACAATTTAAAACCAGAGAGAAAGTGTTTTAAATCCATGACTTGCTACCCAGGAGTAGGTTTTGGCTTTTAGTGGAGGTTTTCACTCTCTGAGGGCTTTTCCTACATAGTTCTTTTTCCATTCATTTGCTCAAGTCAAAACTCATGACCAACCACACATACACGCACACACAATATTTTCATTCATATATTTTCTGATAGATGATGTCATTTTCAGCTAAACCTGCCGCTTGCAGCAAGAGAGCAGAGGAGAGAGAGGGAAAGAGAAGGAACGTGTGATGAGATAATTGGATGGAGCTGATGAGGAGGAGGAGGAGGGTTTGGAGAGAGCGATTTCGAGATCAGGGGGGAAGATAGTGGAGGTGAAAAGAGTGGTGTGAGATAATAAGACAGACACAAAGATAGACGAGAAAAAGCCAAAGAAGAAAAAAGTAGGGGGGGAGACGTGAAACATTGCCACGGTAGTGAACGGCTGCTGCTGCCATGGTAACCATACAGGTGTTAAAGCAGGTCAATTGAATGTCGGTTGGAAACTGCCCAATGGCTGCATGTGCATATTCCTTGCTTTGTCCATTCATACACAACATAGTCTGTTTGTCCCTTGCAAGCTATTTCACGTGTGTTATACTTAGCTGACCATTCTCACATGTAGCTATCGTGTCTTAAACCAACTCACAAGTCAGTGATGAGTGAAAATCACAGCAGCATTTAGTGTCCTGTGATCCAGTGTCATGAAATCTCTAACAGACGTTGGCTGAGCCCCTAGTTTCAGTAAACATACCGATCCATCCATGACCGAGTGGCATTGGTACACACTGGACGATTTTCCAGCTCATCACAGGACCGACACAGAAACAGACAGTCATTCAGAGTTACATTAACACCAACGGATAGTTTAGAGTCACCAATTCACCTTTATTGCTTGTTTTTGGACTGTTGGAGGAAAACTGGAGTAACCACAGGGAAACCATGTGAACCGTCTTCTTGTCCAGTCAGTTTGTTTATTATATATATATATATAGGGCTCAAACAAACTTTATCTCTAAGCACTTTCTGAAAAATGTGTAGGTCTACACCGTACTCTTTTAAACAATACTAAGGTACTGTAAAAAAAATGATTTTATTATTTGCAAGACAAAAAACGGAAAGACAAAAACCTACAAATACAAATCGGACAATAGAACAACAACATAAGGAAGACAGGAGGAGTTAACAAAATACTATTAAAGATGTTTGTGTTATAAATATATGAGGTTAAAAGAAACAGAAATAAAAAAAATGTATTAATCATAATGATATTTAAATGAATAAATAATTACAACAAACACATAATAACTAGAAAAGCACTCAGGGAGTGCAAACCTCCACCAAGGCACAATAGTACCTGAGTATTGCAGAATGCGTGGCTCCATTAAGAGTAATTGTGTGTGTGTGAGTGATTGATCAAGCGAGGGCAAGAGAGGGACCAGTGAGACGGGGGAGCCAAGGGTATAATGGTGAAGGTTTCAGGAAGCTTCCGGGCAATGGGCTCGTTTTGTGTGAAAAAAAAGAGATTTTTTTTAGCAAAATGTGACTTACATTAGTATAGGAGAGCACATTTTTATGTGAATAAAAGCTGCAGCTTCTCAGGACCAAGTGGAGCCTCCGGAGTATTATTTACCGCCGCTAGTGAAGTGTTAAAGGAGGTTAGTCCCGGAGAAGGAGGCTTCAGCCCTGGCAGAAATAAACTAATACTCTGTATGTCCCCGGTTCCCGACCACGGTCGGAACCCAGAAAAAGAAAAGACTTACACATGGTAGAAATGATTTGAAATTCATCCATTCATTATGTCATTACATTGTGGGGTTATGATGTAATGTCACCAACATTAAATCGTCAAAGTTTTTACAACCACATGGCTGACATATTCTGAATTTAAAGTATTCAAACTGAAAGTACTCAATGCAGACATTACTACAAATGATTGTTTTAGTATATAATAGTTTGGGGTGGGGGGTCAATACATTTTTGAATGCAAATCATCAAAATATTATAGTAACATCAAAGTTTAACAGACAAGGGCATATTAACTATTATCAACAGCATACACTGTGATGTCAAGTATTACACAAAAAGTAATCTAAAAGTTAAAACTAGCTGGTGACATCTTCAATAATGTGACCGAACGGAGGTCAAACTTTTCTAAACTGATATTGTCAAAATAATGAAATTGTGGAAAATTCAACGCATGTTGAAGTGCACCAAGAATTAAAATAAATAAGTGGTTGTAAATGAAATAAGTGGTTGTCTATGACCCCCATGGCCACTAGGGGACGCCCAAGGTCAATGCACAGCCACGAGTAGTCACAAAACTGTGCTGGGCACGACTGACTTTGAGATTCAGATTCTCTAAATGTCTGGACCTATGTAAGATGTTTATTTGGAAATGGATGAAGGTTTTCAGAGCTGTCTTTGTCCACCCAGGAATAATGTGACCTTGTGCCGCTTCACTTCAATGAATGTCACCTGATATACACCATGTAACGTTTCCTTCTTCTATTCCACTATCTTATCATCCATCCATCCATCCATTTACTTTTGCTTATCTGGGGCCGCGTCGCGGTGGCAGCCGGCTAAGAAGGGATTTCCAGATATCTCTCTCCGTAGCAACACTCTCCAGCTCATCCTTGGGGGGTCCTGAGGTTTTCCAAGGCCAGATGAGAAATACAGTCCCTCCAGCGGGTTTTGGATCTACCTCGGGTCTCTTCCCTGTTGGACATGCCTGAAAAACTTCGAAAGGGAGGCGTCCTGGAGTCATCCCAGTTAAATGCCCCAACCACCTCAACCAGCTCCTTTCAACACGAAGGACTCTACTCTGAGCTCCTTCCTGATGGCTGAGTTCGGTAACCTACGAAGGAAGCTCATTTCAGCCGCTTGTACCCTTGACCTCGTTCTTTCTGTCACTATCCAGAGTTAATGACAGTAAGCTAGGGCGCAATGTAGATGTCCCGGTAAATTGAGAGCTTTAACTTACGACTTAGCTCTTTCTTCACCACAATGGATCGATGCAATGCGTGCATTACTGCTGATGATGCACCAAACCGCCTGTCCATCTTCCGTTCCATTTTCCCTTCACTTGATTACAAGACACTAAGAAACAGGAACTCCTTTCCTTTCCGAAAGGGACAGTCCATGGTTATCTTTATCATTCATGACCAACGTTAACTCATCTAATGCGGTGTATTTGCTGGGGAAGTCACAGATAAATGTCCCACAGACTTCCAGAAATGGGAGGTGGAATGAATTTGTGAGTACTCTCAACTTTGGATTGACTTTGTATGTAATCGCACAGCAGAAATAATTTGCCTTATGTATGGTGTAAAAACGGCAAAAGACAACGTACTTCCTAAATTATATTTAGTAGGCAAATTATCACAAACTCTTCAAACCATCTTCATTTTGTAATGCATTACCAAGTAATGCAAATTCCCACCATTCATGTCAGCCGACGCGATTCTTCAACTAAAAATCCTCCAACTAAAAAGGCTTAGTGCACTCCCCCCAGCTCCGCCCTCCTACCCCTCTGATTCACTTTTGCTTTCATTTCATCATATGATGACGCATAACGAGAATATAATGATCCCGACTGTCATTGTTTTGCGCAGGCGCAAAGAAGGTGTTTAGAGCAACTTTATGAAGCTATATTTCCAGATTATATTATTCAATTGACATCAAATCAAAACTGAGTTTGGAGACAGCACATTAGGGGACGGCACCTCTCCAATTTGCTTTATTTATTTAATTTAGTTTAGTTTACATGCTGCGACATGTAACGTCACCTAAATGTAATCCTCTCTAGGATATGCCAAAACCTATGTCTGGGTATATTTTCATGTAAAACCTTTATTCTTTTTTCTGTGATCTTGCTAAATATATGTAATTATGAGGTCACACCATGAGATAATGACATAACAGCACCAAAAGTTAATCCTCTCAAGGATATGCCAAAACCTACATCTGGGTAAAATTTATTGCATATCTGTCCATTTGTTTTTCTGTAATCTTGCAAACAACAAACACACAGAAAAACACACAGAGGTAAAAGCCTTCTCCTTGGCGGAGGTTATTATTCACTCAATATATGGAAAATCTAACCAGTAATTTTCTTACTTTATTTCAACCTCAATGGACCACAGTTGTTGTGTGTACTCCCAATTTTGTGTGTACTCTTATACTGATGGCAGCCATGCAGCTGCTATACAAGGTCAAAAAATCCCGCATTCAGTATTCTTTGACCAACCCTGTCATTAGTGGACATTCTGCTTAGCCACAAATATGTAATACTGTGTTTTACTTGTTGTTTTTGTTGGATAGTAATGCTCAGATTGCTCTTGTGCCTGCGGTGAAACACACTCTGTGTCATCTCAAAGATATCAAAAATGCATGAGGCGTCCTCTAATCTTCATTTATCCCAGGAGGTCTCCTCTAGAACAGTTTATTCCTGCACCACTGTGCTTTAAATCCAGTTTCAGTCTTAATAGTGACTGAAAAGCTCCGCTGGCTCCACCTGGGGTTTAGTGCCTTGCTGAGAGAAACTTTGGCTCCTGTTTTTAAAGGTGTAGAGGGCATGAATCATTTTCTCTCTGTGTGCTGTGGATCTGTAAACTCAGCGCCCCCTCACAGTCCCAACAACACTTGGGCCAGCTTCTAGAAATCAGGTATCAATGACACCCGTCATAGATTTCGTATCCTTATTCCTCCTTTTTCTGCTCAGAACTCTTTGCTTTCGGTTCTGCAGTTCACTGTTAGACAATTGCTACATGTTGAAAACGTCTGCGAAGTTCAAGCGCATTAGACAACTAGACGGACACTCATTAGAGGGCATACGTCTGCCAAGGCTGGAAATCACACACATAAGTGTAACTAACTTAGCCATGAGAGCTGAAAATACGGTTATAAGCTAAGTTTAATAGCTGACATTAGGTTACATTAGCCATGACAGCTGAAATGAACCAACATGGGCTATGAGCTGAAATTGGCTAGTTTAAGCTCTGGGGGCTGATATTAACTAACTTTAACTAAGTTAAATGACGTTAGTTATGAGCAATGATAGTTCAAATTAGCTAATATTAGCCATGAAACCTAAAACCATCTATGACTACTTTAATTAGTTAACTTTAGCTATTACTACAGAAATTGGCTCACAGTAGCTGTGAGAGTAGAAATGATCTAACGTTAGCTACAGCATGAGAGCTGACATTGGCTAATGTTAGCTAAGACAGCTAAAATGAGCTAACCTGAAACTAGCTAAAGCTTTTAGCCTTAGCTAATTTTAGCTGAAGCTAAAAACTGAGAGTGCTTGCCGTCTCCTTCAAGGTCTTGCAGAGTTTAAATAGCTAACATTAGCTATGGATATGTAATAGTAAAGACAAGCCACCCTAATTTCTGAAAAAGGAACTTACATTAAATGTGTATGAGAGGTGTCACAAACATACACACAGATGATAAGTAGCAGTTTCCAGAGGAGCATAAAGGTGATTGTTACTCCTGTCAGCTGGAGCCTCTGTGTTTACATTTAGTTTTCAGTAGAGCTCAGTTAGAATCTTCCATGTTTGCAGAAGTCATAGACGTATTTAGTTTAGTAATATTTTGTAAACCTCTTTCTCTGTTTGTGTTTGTTTGATTTAACATGAAGTATCTCCTGGAACTGAAAATTTCCTACCCGCTACTCATCACATTCCGAGTCAATTTTCACACACAGAACACAGAACACACGCATCTGCAGCATGAAGGCATAAACAAAACGACTGAGTGCTGTTGGTCACTGTTGACACCCAAGTGTTTATAGGAAGTAACAGTTAAGGAGAGGAAGGAAAAGAGCACGTCTGGACCGACCATAATCCTGATAGAACTAAGGAACGGAAGAAGAAAATATTTGACTGTATATTACAGACATGTGTTGCATAAAGAAGAATAATACCAAAATTATGATTAGAGTTTTGCAGGTCTATTAACCAATTTTCTTAATTTCATCAAACTTTCATATTCATGAAACTCAAAATAAAGAAAAGGTCTTCAACCGGTTTCTGAAATCGAGAAACAATGCTTACATACACAGGGCAAAGACAGGATGTTTCAAAAACCTAATAATCACAGGACACTTGCAGGTTTAAATGAACACAAACCTGAGGGTGAGTAAACCCTGGGTTGTCACTAATGTGATAGTCACTTATTTAGATTAATTATCCCTCTTGGACAATAAATCTAAATCTAATCTAATGCTAGGTTGAAAAACCACAAAAAGAACGAGACGTGTCAACGGTATCCCAAAGTTCTCTTTGAATGCATCCTCTGAGACAGCAGGAACGGGTCCACAATCTTTTATTTCTTTTATTTCTTAGTTGATCCATAGCATCTTAACGTCACGTGACTGAACATGAGAGACTGGTTGGGGTAAAATGTGTAGTTTCCAGTTCTCTGACCGATACATGCTAAGATTTTTTGAGCTGTGATCTCCTATTCTGAAAGTTGAATCTCGATCATCTTGAAAGAAATAAGGTAACGTGTTTAAACCTCCACACCAGGGACTAACTACTTTCTGCAATGTCAGATAGGGTTGGCGTACTGTATTTGGAATCCATAGAGATACTATGGATTTACAGACGTTAATATGTAATATTCTCTCACTGGACGAGTCGTTGGCCTCATTGATCACCTCAATCTGTGTACATTCCTTTAGAGAGCTGGAGGGGTGAGAGGAAGGGGAAGTGTTAGTAGGGAAGAAAGAAAAAAAAAAAAGGTTGAGGCAAGGCACCATCAGCTTCCTCCCTTTCTCTCCTCTCACAGCGCGACAGAAATCTTCGGTGTTTCTTTCTTTCTTGCCTGTGTTTCTTTCGTTCCCTCCTCTCCCTCTTTATCTCTCTCATTTTGCCGGCTGCAGACTCCCAGCCTGAATGAGTCACAGGGTTTACCTCGGCAGCCAGCTGGCTTCTCCTCCGCTTTGCTTTGCCACTTTTCCCTCCGCTGTGGGATAGTTTTTGTGCCGGAGAAAGTTTAGGAAAACCGACATGGAAGTTTTCTGGGCCAGGACAGGTAAGAGACATCGGGAAATTGTTTTTGTCGTGAAAATTAGGAATGTTTTGGGAAGTTGGAGCAGGGAGCGGAATGGTACTGAAATAAAGTGGGCAGCTTCTTCTCATGATAAGAAAAGCTCAGGAATGTTGCACTTAACATTAATATTGGTAGAATGAGCAGCGGAATTTAGACTTCACATTTATTTTCTGAGTTTGTTTATTTCCTTTATTAAGTGATATTTTGAAAAACGTTAGTTCTTAACTCTTCTGTTTTTTAACTTTGCACATGGCAGAAGCATCGCAGCTATTGCTTGGTGTTTTTTGTTGTGTGTGTGTGTGTGTGTGTGTGTGTGTGTGAGGATGTCTGGTCTGAACTCTTTCAGAGCTTCAAGATGCTGGATATGTATAATACCTGATGTATGGCAATGAGCTGAAGAATCTCACAGGTTGTTCAGAAAGAAAGTGTTTATTGTTGCAGAAATTAATAAACATTTACAGAACACTGCAATTAACTAACAATAGTAACTAGTAACACAACTTTTTAACTTGAACTGATTATATTCGACAGCTTTAAAAGTCTAAAGATAAAGTTTTAATGTTGAGTTTCCCCATTTATTTCCCTTTAATAGCTAGCAAAGTGTGGCTGTGATGTTCACAGTTGTTAAATATTCAACATTGGATATGTTCAGAATTTGTTTGTACCACGATTTTTTGTGACTTTTGCCCATCCCTTTTGCCTTTCCCCTTCTTTTGGAGAAATTTTATACCACTTCTTGAGAGTGCATCAAAGTTCCAAGCATTCTCCGTTGGTAAATGTGTCCCACTGTGGATCAGTGGTGTTCCAGAACCTAAGAAATAGGAATCCTTCCAAAACTGACTGATTTCAACCAACTTCTTCCAACTCAATTTTCTGGAATTTCTTTTGATTTTGGCATATTGTGCTACTGGTGAGACCTATTAGCCAAATTCCTGCCTTTGAAGATGGTCTTTTGAAGTGATAATGTTATTAAGTAGGGCTGATGTGCTTCATCACATGTGAGTGTGTCTAGTCCAGCCTGAACCAGTTACCAATGCAGTCAGGCATTTTTTCGAATTTAGTCTCTATTGGGGCAAATACTGTTTTTGCAAAGACCAACTGGCGGCTCATTGAGAAGTTATCTTTTACAACTTGAATTTTGATTTTTCACAGGAAGCCCTTAATTAATGTTAAAGATCTAAAACCATTTGGAATGAAAGAGACACAAAAATAAAAAAATAAAGGAGGGATCAATTATTTTTCTGTATCCTGTAACTCTGTCCAGCCCCTGATTAATGCCACTGTGTTTGTTTACCCTGAAAAGAAATGAATGGCCGACATGCCACTTAGTGTTAAATCCCACACAGACGTATCATTTTACCCAGCATGCCAGTGTTCTGCAAGCAGAAGACACCAGTCATAAAACAGCACTTTTGGAATCTGGTGTGATGTTTTACGTTTTCATTGAGCAGCGCTTTGTAAGCAGCTAAGACCAACAACAATCATGTACCGTCCCTGTTCAGTGCCAGCATAAAGGTACGATCCAAGGGGACCGGTGGTTACGATTCGTATATAGTGAAGTGATCATCTCTAAAAGCCTCATTGTATGTCCATTTTTCTGTAACCGCTTATCCTGTTCAGGGTCACAGAGGGGCTGGGGTCTCTCCCAGCCGACATTTGGCACAGTGTCATGACATAAAGACAAACAATTCATGCTCTCATTGGCACCTACAGGCTATTCACTTATATTGCATGTTTTTTGGACTGTGGGAACCCATGCAAACAGGGAGGAGAAAAGGCAACTCCAGATAGAAAGGCCCCAAGGCCAGAGGTGGATTTGAACCCAGAAACTTCATGTTGTGAGGCCATTGTGCTGCCCATTGACTCCTCCTCCTTGATGACCACAAATTCTACACTAAGTTCTTTCTTGACCATGAGCGTTTTCACACATGGCTGTGAAGTTATTGCAAGGTCGTCTGAGGTTATCTGTTGGAGTGTGTAGTTGTCTCACGCACACACACACACACACACACACGCACACACACACACACCCACACACATACACACACACACACACACACACACACACACACATACACATACAGATACACACACACCCGCACACTGGTTTAAACATGTTGCTGAAAGTGCATTTTGACTCTGACTTGGTTACAGTGTGGTTTCATGCAGGTTTCCACCAGAACATTATTCTAATACCCAGCACACACACAAACACATAGAGTGAACGGTTGAGCTCTCCTCTCTTGTACACTCTTGTATGGAAAAATGAACCACAGCCTGGAACACTGCACACAGTCACATGCTAATAGCACACACTCATACGGTATTTCACACACTTATACATCATGATCACTTCCACGTACACTCAAACACTTCACCCATTGTGTCTCTCCTTCTCTCTTTCAAATGTCTCTCGCCCAAGTTTAATATGAAAATGAGAGGGAAAGAAATCAAGTCTCATCAAATTTTTATGCAGATGAGACGCTGAATGCAGCACATCAAACGTCGGATCAGTGTGTGATGGATAGAATGAAGGGAGTGCGGATGCCTGAGCAGTGAGAAGGACATGGAAAGGAGAACATGATTGAAAAGAAGTGAAGTGGAAGACAGTTTGTAATGAAATGATGTGACCTGGTATTAAAATCCTCTCAGCACAGGTACGGATTCACAGATCTTAATCAATGTACAAGCTGTCATAATATGAAAAGTAATGGATTACATGCTGTCTGGTTTCCATTGGTTCTATCTAATGGATACATTTGGCGCTCTTACCTGCCAAGGTCAGCAGCAGACGCTCTCGCTATCAATTGATTATACCGCTTAGCCAGTAGCTGCAACATCGGCAGACTCCCTGACCCACCCGTAATCGCTCAATCCCGAGAGCTGTAGGGTCAGGAGCAACTCTCTAAATCATCACAAGAAAATTCTGAATCAGTCTTACAAAATCCAGCCATGAAAGCAACACATTAAATTGTGATTTTGCTCTGTATCGGCATCAGAGCACCAGCTTATTCGCAACTCTGTTTCTTAAATGTGCCTTACCGTTAATGTTCAGAAGCTGCGTGAACACAAATAAGGGGATTTGGAGTAGTTGAGGGGTTAGAGCGGTGGTCTTCTTAACTAGGTGGTGCAAACTCATGTCTTACTGGATGAATTGGACGATGTTCTGATCCTTCGCTTGAGTGAAAGTACTAATACCACACTGTGAAAGACATGGATTCAAAACCTTACTTAAGTAAAAGTTTAAGAAGAAGTCTTTATTGTCAAAATCAATCGTACAACCTAGTGAAATTGGTTCTCTGCATTTAATCAATCACTGAGGAGTGGTGGGCAGCTTTCTGCAGCGCCCTGGGTCTTTCTCAGGATCCTTCGACATGTAGACTGATGTGGGCTCGAACCTCCAACCTACCGATCTTTCGATTGGGAGACAGCTGCTCTACCCACTAAGATACAGCCGCCCCAAAAGTAAGTAAAAAGAGCAAAATGCATTTATATTTCAACGTAAAAGTACTCTGTGCAGTATAATGGCCCCTGTTAGTATCTCTACTATTATATTCAGATTTCTATTGCTGCTGCATTAATGCGTAGGTCTACAGTATATTACTGCTCTACATGTTAAAGGATGAGGGTAAGGACTGTAAGTACCTTAAAAAGTCTACTTTTCATAAGCTTAGCTTTTCATGTTTCATTAATGTTAAAAGGTAGGATCCTTTTCTCAACCCATCAACAAATCCTTAAGTTTATTTAAATATTTAACATTTGGAGTAAGTTTATGTTAAAAAGTAGACCCAGTAACTGCAACTGTCAGACAAAAGTAATCGAGTGGAAAGTTCAATATTTACCAATGAGATTTAAAGTAGATGTATAAGGTAGCATAAAATGGAAAATGGAAAGTACCTCAAATTTGTACTATATATATAGTACTTGAGCAATTATACTTAATTACTGTGCACCACTGCTTGCTTGGTCCGAAAGTAGCCTTGGTGCCCGTCCCAAGCCCGAACTAATTGGATGGGCTTCATCATGAAGTTCAGCTCAGCAACTTAGCTTGGACTATCAATATCTAAAAGTCCTCAGTTGAAGAAGAAAATCATGTTGACATGAAAAACCTGAAGTTAGCTGAACATCAGCCAACAGAGTCTCCTTGCCTTTTTCCAAGTGTCAGCTGGGACACAACCTCCCTCACTACAAAAAGTGGCTACAAAACATGGATGGATGTCCAGTTATCCATGTCAGATTTTATGTCAGACTTTGAAGTCCAACCAAAATTCAATGTCTATTGCAGGCTGAGGTCCAGCTTTTGATTTATGTCTGTTAAAAGTTAGACGCTCATCCTCTTTCTGACGTTGCATTGATGTTCTTATGACGGCTCGGAATGAGGACGAGCCTGTTTTTTCCACTTCTAATGAGGAAGAGCCAAAAAAAGAGGAAGAGGAATACTATAGGAGTCTTTGGCCAATTTACATCTGGTTTGCTCCTCCCAACCATTGGAGGAGAAATCTGGTCCTGGTACCAGTTATTATTTATTTTGACATATTTGTAGAAGCAGTTTTGTTTGACATCCAGGCTTCAATACCGAGGCGATTGCTTGTATAATTTCAAGCAAGACTGGAAGCTGGAGTGGCTGGAGTGGCTGTAGCATTGCAAGAATTTGGAATCATTTTTGTGAATTGATGAACTATCAAACTGTGTGGAATGGCAGAGGCAACCTGTGAAAAATACTTTTCCTTCAATAAATATTAGGTAATTAATTAATATCAATGGATTCTGAATTTCACTTTGCAAAGTAAGCTGGCTTCATTTAAAAAAACAACTGACTTTAGTTTTTTTAAGTGAAGCCAGATTATTATATTTTACAGTGTAGGTTTAGGTTCTTAGAATGTCAAGGAGTCATATTATGTGGGTTAGACTATTGTGGAACGTTGCAAAGACAAAGACATAATGGGAAAAGGGGCACCTGACACCCCGTATCTTATCATAAACATCAAACACGTATGACACTATAAGCTAGAACATTTTTACTGTCTCAGTGATTAACCTATGTATTTTCATATAGAGCAGGGAAATAAGATTTCTTCACAAGTGATTCCTCGAATGAAGACGTGTTATAATACAAAGCATGGACTAATGGACTTATATCCATCTACTCGTGACCCGATCACCTAGAACGTCCGTTAATGCCAGGTATGCACAGGCTCAAAGAGCTCAAGCTGAGCAAGAGTCACTCGTCAAGGAACGTGAGGAGGACACGGCTTCACCGAGGTTAAGACGGGAACAACAATGAGAGAGAGATGGTGATTAGTTCAGAGATAACAAGGTAGACAGTCGACAGGTGCAATAAATCCTGCGCTGCAGTTACAAAGTTGTGACGGCCGCAGAATTGTCCTCCCTGTGACTCTCAGACACATGAGCCTGATATTTGTCCACTTCTGGTGCCGGCCCTGTAATCTTTGCTTACCGCACTGTGTGTGCTGGTGAATCTAGATTAAACGAGCGTTAAATTGATGGGGCCTGTAAAGGACTTCCCCTTGAGTATTTTGGCTCTGTATTATCTAGTATTGTTGTTTCTTTTGGTTCAAGTCAATCTTCGTGTTTGACTTTTATCTAGCTGCGAACAGCCTAAATGTTGCCTTATACATTTTTATAACACGTTTATTATACCTGTTTCTCCAGTGTACAAGAAATAATTAAAGTTTTGCTTCCTGTCAAATGTGGATAAATGGCTCCTGGAAACAATCTGACCGAGACAGGGGCCAATATTTGGCCAATATTTGTGTGTTTTTGTGTGTGTGAGTTGGACTGTGGTGTACTTGGACGTGGTCTGTGCAACATCAATCCACCAGAAAGCCCACAAACACACACACACACACACACACACATACACACACACACACACACACACACACAACAACCACAGTGTGGACAGGATGAAAAGAAATGACATGTATGAACAGCGCTACGGATTTGAGTTTGAGTGAGCCCACTGGGAGTTGGTATCAGTTGTCGGTGCCAGTGGGGCTTATAGTTCATGGTTAGATGACGTTACCTTTGTCAAAACAGGCTGGAACTACAGGAAGTGGTGCCAAAAACAAATCAGAGGCAGCTGGTGATAAGGTGGGGAATTTGTTCTCACACATGAGCCTGACTCTGAAGAAAGAACGTGAATGGTAGCTCCGAAACAACAACAGAAACGAAATCCAATTAAATAAATGTTTTATTTGGAAGATAACTTAAATGTGACAAAAGCCACTCTGACATTTGGGAATTTGTCCATTCAACACAGCTGTATGGTTGTGGAAACTACGTGTATTTATAGTTTTAAGTACAAGTTGATGGTACTTTTACTTTAGTTTATCTTCATTTTGAGCTACTTCATCAGAAGGCCATTTTGTACGTCTTCTTCATCTTCGTTTATTGATTTAGAGCCTATAACTCAAAGTTTGGCGATCAGCAATTTTGCCCGCCGACTTCAATAAATTACCACCACAGTCCATTAAGTTCTGAAGTGTATCCAGAGAAAGGGGCGGAGCCAGGACTTGGTTTTACTTTCTTTATTATTAAAGATAGTGCTTTTTCCACCATTTTTGTCTATTGCCCATTAACTACTTGGCAGATTTTCATGAAACTGGGTATGAGGGTGGTACATAAGACAAGGAAGAACACTTTACATTCTTGAGCAGGGCTTGATAAATTGCGCGAGTCAGGAATTTACTATCTTAAACACTGAAAGCGAGGATCAACCTTGATGATTTTAAGCGATAATAATGCCAAATGAACTTGATAGCTTTCATGTCTTTGTGACATATGGTTTTGATGTCTTTGAGGCATATGACGAAGGCTTAGTTACATCCCACCCTGATGTCTGTGATATTTAATATCTTGTGACATATGCCTTTATATCTTTGACGTTTTTCTGACATATGACCTTGATGGCTCTGATGGCTATGCAACATATAACCTTGACCCTCACCCTCCTTGATGGTGAGGGTGAGGGTCCCATCATGACGTAGAATATGATCTCCTTTGTATCCTTTTGATGTCATTATAACATACGACTTTGATGTCTTATTGCCATATGAATTTCATGTCTGTCATCTTTCATGTGACATATGACTCCGATGTCTTAGTGTCAAATAATCCTAACAACTTAGTTACTCCCGTTTTAATGTCTTTTTTGTGACAAATGATCTTTGATGCCTTTTGTGTCTTCGATGTCTTTCCGATATATGGCTTTGATGTCTTTGACCTCAAAGCTTTGGTTGGCTGTTTGTATTTGGTTGGTCTTCAACTTAAGTTCCTTTTAGTCAAGTTAAACAAACATAAACATAATTTTATATTATGTATGACATTAGTGAGAGTTCTCCCCTTCTTCTCCAGCCTTCACAAGGGGGTTAAGGCCAACTTTAAAGCACAAGTACGTCTCTTCCTCTTCTAGCAGGGTATCTAGGCCTTGTTTCCATTTAGCAGCATAAAAAATTTAAATCAACACAATTGTTCGGCATCAAATGTTAAAGCAACAAAATGTACTGACTCTTTGCTTTAAAGCAGAGACAAACCTCAGAGCGGAGGAAGGCTGGTCTCTGTGTGCAGAGTATGGAAAGTGTTTTGATGTTTTATCGTGTAGTGTTTAGGAGAAATCGTCTCAATGGGAGACGCTGCAATCCTTTGCAGTCCTCAGTGGATTCTCTGTCTCTTATCATTTTCTGTCTTCGTGATCGTTTATGTAGAAAGTCTGTGCAGCTGTGTGAGGTACTGCAGATGTGATTTTGTGCACAAGTACACCTTGGACCATCTGTATGACGGGGGAGGGCATGTGTATTTACTGTTGTGTCGTTGTATGTGTGTGTGCATGGGCGCAAACTATAAAGGAAGATTGATGGAGCAGAGCAGGATGAGTGCGCACTGACCTCCGCTGATGAGGTCACATGTCGGAGAAGGACTTTGGTAAGAGAACGATAGAGTGTGAATAGAGCAGTGGAAATGGGTATAGTTGTTGACCTTGAATGACCTGTCGAATCACTTCCTGTCTGTTTGCCGCAGTCTTTCCCACTGGGGCGAGAGGTGGGACACGGATATAAATTCTCCCTCTTTCCTGTATGCGCACACATGCATAAAAACTTCCTGACCACTAATAATGCTGAGTCAGCCTCCAGGGCCCTGCCCAGTGATGTCTGCAGAATGAGTTTGTTATCAATCACCGTGATAAACAATCTGTGATGCTCTGTGTGTGTGTAGTGTGAATTTACAGCAGACGATGTTTTGGTGACACAGTGCACACTAACATACCCGACTTCTTAAAAACTAGACAACACTCAAAGAACGCAAACCTTCTCCAAGGCAACTCAGTTTCTCCTGTGTAGCTCACATCATAATGCAATTTGTGTCCACACTTCAATCCTCTTGTGGCACACCTTCCTTTTCTAAACAGATATGTAATGGAGCTTTGCATTAGCCTTTTGCCCTGCAGGTTCTTCACTTGTCACCCTGAGGAACACCTTGGGCCGGTGGTGAATAGCGGTTGGTGAATGGTCTCAACATCTTTGTGACAAGACCTTGATGTCTTTGTGAAACATTATATAAATGGATTTGATACAATTTTGAAATACGTCTTTGATGTCTTTGAGACGTATGACATTTACCTCTTTGTGACATATGACCTTGATTTACTGTTGATGTATAACTTTGCTGTCTTTGTAACATTGTATAAATATTGTTGATGTTTTTGTCACGACTTGATGACTAAGGAATATGACCTTGATGTTTTTGGTGCCTTTGGGACATAGGACTTAACATATTTTATGTGGTGTGGTCTTTATTGTCTTTGTCAAACATTACTTTGATGCCTTTGATGACCTTGATGTCTGCTTGATATTTCTACTTGGATTAACTTGCTTATAATTTTTTTTTTCAAAAAAGGTAAGTTTTTAAAATAAAGAATACATATGAGTCACATTTTTACTTAAGTGCAGAACGTATGTTAATGCATTAGATTCCATGGCAGATTAATGTCTGTTAGCAGTTTTCCCTCCTGGTCTGGCCTGGTGGCTCAAAGTGTAAGACAAGCATTTAGAGGTGAAGCCAGCCTGACTTTTGATCTTCCCTTTTCTTATGCTAAATGTACCAAACGTGTCACTAATATGTTGTTGAGCGCTCCACGCTCGACTACAAACAAGCCTGCTCTCCTGTGGAGCGCAAATTATCCTCGACTTGGACCGCTCTTGACCTCGTTTTGCTTCAAATGATGTGAGATTATCGCTGAAGGAGAGCTTTAAGGGGATCTGGAGAGATTTTGTTTGGAGACGAGTACAAATTAAGATAAATCTCAAATTTGGGTCTTAGAGCTCAAATAACACAAGCTCAGATGTACGTACGAGGCCAGCAGTGCAGCTGCAGAAAATGAATGACTTCAAAAAATTGGAATCCTGCTTTGGGTCACAGTTTTTTTCACAATCTGAATCATCCTTTTTCCCTCTTAAGGTTTCAAAATTACCCGTTCATCGGGAGCCTTGCACATTAGATCATTGTGGCTTTGAAATATTCCACACCATTTTCCAAGCACATTAGGAAATACTAGAACAGTGTGTCTCTAATGCATAGAGGGTATGAAAACAGCTTGCTTTACATTGAGGTAGCTGAACTCCTTCACACCCAGGTACAACTGTGTCTATTAAAAAGTCCCATCATGTCTTGCATACATTGCTCAAGGAGGAAATGCATCTCGTTCGAGTTGAACATGTTGTTTGGACTCCCTATCCTGCAGAATTCTCAGAAACCTGGTTTTATTCACATTGTATATTTGGAGATTTTATGAAACATTAATAGTATTCCATTTTTAAGAGTTCTTTTAAAGCATTTTCACCAGTTTTAACAGAGCTTCATTTCACTTATCACACACAAGTACATCTGACAAACTGAGTGTCTGAAGTGATTGAAATGCTACTCATGCATATGTGTGTGTGATATTGTGTGTGTGACTGCGTTTGTGTGTGAATCTCACACCGCGCTGCTGTTTACAATCTGAATCATTTGGCTGTATCTACAGCAACAGTCATTACTTCAATGTAAAGACAGTGTCTCCATCGTGGAGCAGGATGACACTGAGAGTGTGTATTTTATGTATGTGTGGGTGTCCGTGTGTGTTTGTGTGGAAAAGAGAGGTATGAGATCCGACTGAGTCATGTTAACTATTTCCACTTCTGACAAACCATCATAATCACAGTGACGCAAATCGCTGCTTCAGTAATTAGCATAACATTAGATCTTTGTTCCTGCTAGCAAACATGGCTGGATCCAGCTCTTCAATTATGCCCTTTCTCTCTCTCTCTCACTCACACACACACACACACACACACACACACACACACACACACACACACACACACACACACAGACACAGACACACACACAGACACACACACACACACACACACACACAAACAAACTCACACACTCTCATTCACACATACACACACACACACACACGCAAACTCACACATTCTCATTCACACAGACACACACACACACACACACACACACACAGACACACACACACACACACACACACAAAATCGAAGGCAAGCAATAAGGTGGAATTATAGAATGGAGAGGAATGAGGAGCTTCCATGAGATCGACAAGTCACATGGTCATTGTGTGAGATTACAGAGAGTGAATGTGAAAAGTGTTGGACCACATCCTAATTTCTTGTACTTTTGTGTTTATCTCAGATGAAACTGTGCCTTTTGACACAAGATACAAGTTTTAATTGAGTATTTTATTTACATGCCAAGAAAGTTCTGACACCTAAAATACCAGCGTGGGGAAGTATGAAAGCTGGTTTCATGTAGTTGTTCCACCTTTAGTAGCAACAACTGCAACCAAACGCCAAGCTAGAGATCAGTCTCCTACATCACTGTAATGGAAACTTTAAGTTCACGTTTCTTATTGGTCCTTAAAATATTCTCTCTAAAAAGTTCTGAGGGTCATCCAGATGTGTTCAGACAAGCCTTGATGCGCTTTAGCCTTCACACTCTCGCACGGATGACTTTTATTCAGGTGAGAGAGGCCTACAGTTCCTTGGATGTTTTCTTTTGATCTTTTGTGACTTCCTGAATAAGCCTCTATTGTGCACTTTGAGGAACTTTGGAAGGTCAGCACTTCTGTGAAGGTTGACTTTGGTTCCATGTCTTCACCATTAATAGATAATGTGTCTCACAGTGTATCTGTGGATTCCCAGAACCTCGGAAACAGCTTTAGAATCCTTTCCAGATGGATTTCAGTCACCTTCTGGAATCTCTTTTGATCTAGGCATAGTGTGCTACTGGTGAGCCCAATAAACCAACTTCCTGCTTTTATGTATTGGTCTATTGAATTGATGATGCGATTGAGGCGGACCAGAGGTAATCAGGTCCAGGTGTGTCTGGTCCGAATGGAACCAGTTACTGATACAGTTTGGTATTTTTTTGGAATTTGGGGCGAATACTTAACCAAAAAAAAACCTTTTTGCGTTCGATAAATACAATTACATGTAAAACTTTGATTTTATTTTTTTACACAGGTTGCCTTTGTTTTGTTTTAAAATTTGTTTCAAGAGGCCCAAGTATTTGATACACACAAGAATAGAAGAAACCATTAAAACGTCAAATTTTAGTATGGAAGATTACATCAAAAGCTGTTGGTGCTACTTCATATTAGTGCATTCATTCTAAATGACTTTTGTGTTCTTTTTGGAAATGTATCACTATTAAATCCCTCCATCTCTTCCCATGTGCTACTGCTGCTCATTTTTAACTTCCTTCTTGAGCTGTCTTTCTTCTTCTGTTTATTGGGGATGGAAACCTGCTTCCTTTGATTGTTCTTAACCATCCATTCTTTGCACTATAAATGAACCGAACCACGCTTCAGCTTGATCTTGACCCAGGCGGCCTCTTTTTTGTCAAACTAGATCCAGCAGTTTGATCCGGACCTTGATTCCGACAAAATGAGGGAGATTTGAAAAAAGTGGAAGCACACTATAACAACACGAACCAGAGATCCCGGGGAGATTTTTCAACTGAAATTTGTTCCAGATCAAACTAAAAAGTACAACAAATGGGTGGGTGGATTTGATGCATCCCAAGAAAAAGACACAACAACAATCGAATGAACACTATCTGTGTGGAAGCAAACATATCCAAAAAAGAATCAGCATAGTCATATGTACTGATTCCATCTTCTCTGCCAGGGTGTGTGTGTGTGTGTGTGTGTGTGCGTGAGGGTGCGTGTGTGAGTATGTGTTTGAAAGAGTGTGTGTGTCTGTGAGTGTGTGCGTGCGCGCGTGTGAGTGATGACGCAGTTATGACAGGGTTAGAATGAAAAGGAAAATGAAAATCTATGTGGGAATAGTTGAGTGATGACAGAGTGACAAAGGGCAGGAAACAATAGAGAGAGGATGGAAAAGCAAGAATATTATGTGATTTAGGGATGGAATCCAGTGAGACATGGAGAGAGAGAGGAAGAAAGAAGGGAAAGGATTTTGAGAAAGAGGGAGGAGAAGGATGAGGATGAATTGTGGCTCATGTCGGCGTAAATTACTTTTAGGCTCTAATAACTCCAGACAGCTCCGTCTGACTGTAGAGGGAAGCAAAGCACACCATTTTAGTGAATGTGCGTATTGGTTTGGGAACTTTATTTGTGTGATTACTTTCGTTTTCGATTGCTGAATAGATAGATGAACCTATCCATTAATAAAGAGGTGGTCAAAGGTAGGAAGCCTTGAAAAACCTGAATGCCTCAAATCCTTGCATACGATAAATGTCTTTAATATGGTGGTGAGTAAAGTATTCAGATCCTTTACATTGTAAAAGAACGCCACTGCATGTAAAAGCCCTGCATTCAAAATGTTACTGTTGAAAGTATGTAAGTAAGATTAATGGTCATAAAGTATCCAAGTAAAAGTACTCTATACTGTGAAAAGGATTCTCTCAGTGTGGCATAGAAGTGATGTATTTGGTGATTTCCTTACCATCACTTGCTTTACATCAAATTGTCCTGCAGGGGGCAGCACTGAGCTTTAGAGCCCACAAGCTGCACCAATTAAGATAAGATAAGATAAGATAAGATAAACCTTTATTAGTCCCACAACGGGGAAATTGCAGGGTTACAGCAGCAGGAGCATATTACAGAATAACATTATGTACAATTAAATTAAATTAAATGTGCAATTAAATTAAGTGCTATACATACATGCATCCCTATAAACATGCATCCCTCCATGCAATTGTCCAATTTAGTGACTTAGGATGATTATGATTTGCTATGACAGTACATGCACACATGTGTCCTGACCGGAGTGTTCACTGATTAACCCCTGTGAGAAACTAATTTCTCGCAGCGTAACAACAGTTTGGTATTTTTTGGGAATTTGGGGCGAATACTTTTTCACATAGGTAACAAAGAAAACCCTTTTTGCGTTCGATAAATATAATTACATGTAAAACTTCGATTTTTATTTTTTTTACACAGGTTGACTTTGTTCAGTTTTAAAATTTGTTTCAAGAGGCCCAAGTATTTGATACACACAAGAATAGAAGAAACCATTAAAACGTCAAATTTTAGTATGGAAGATTACATCCAAAGCTGTTGGTGCTACTTCATATTAGTGCATTCATTCTAAATTACTTTTGTGTTCTTTGTTGTATCCTCCAAAGGGAAATTATGACACTGGTCACTCCATATTTCACTATAAATTATCCTACACTCTCCTTCTGGTTAAATGTTAATGGACTCTCTGGAGGAAAATATATTTTAAGTTCTAAGTTGCCTTGATGATCAGCAGAAGCCGATTGCTCTTTTCAGTCTGTAGTCATTGAATTGTGAAACATTTACATTCTACTGAGTATATAAATAAAGCTTGAGTAAGGGTTAAAACACGTGTAAATGTGAGACCAAACCTCAATATATTTGGGAGCCAACCAGTTTCCAAATAATGATAATTTGGCACCCAACAATGCCTGAAACATATTTATTACTGAACCTAACCAGGACTGAAACATCATTAAACACTGAACCTAACCAGGACTGAAAGTTAATTAAATACTGAAACTTACCACGACTGAAAGTTCATTAAATACTGAACCCAACCAGTCCTAAAACATCATTAAACAACGAACCTAACCAGGACTGAAACATAATTAAATACTGAACCTAACCAGGACTGAAACATCGTTTAAACACTGAACCTAACCAGGACTGAAACATAATTAAATACTGAACCTAACCAGGACTGAAACATCGTTTAAACACTGAACCTAACCAGGACTGAAACATCGTTTAAATACTGAACCTAACCAGGACTGAAACATAATTAAATACTGAACCTAACCAGGACTGAAACATCGTTTAAACACTGAACCTAACCAGGACTGAAACATCGTTTAAACACTGAACCTAACCAGGACTGAAACATCGTTTAAACACTGAACCTAACCGGTTCTGAAACATCATTAAACACTGAACCTAACCGGTTCTGAAACGTCATTAAACACTGAACATAACCGGTTCTGAAACATCATTAAACACCGAACCTAACTAGAACTGAAACATCAGTAGATATGGCAAAATAATCTTTTTTTTGGGGGGATTTTGGAGAAAAGAAGTCAGGCATATTCATCAATGCGACTTGTTGCGGATCCAAGTAAAAGCACAGATTTCATTGTCTGCCTTGTAAATTAGGGCTACAGTTGTGTGATTGTGATTTTAGATAATGGCCGACTGAAAAGAAGTGGACCGTTTTGGCCTATGGCAGAGTTATCGGCCCTACTGATCACCGTCATTCCAGTTATCCATTCATCTGTGTGGGTGATGGCGATGGTGATGTCGGCTGTCCGGGTTTTCTATATCTTTGTCCTCCCTGCTGATACTCCTACTTGCACAGAGGGGAGTGAGTGGGTAAAAAGCCGCAGAGAAAAAATAACTTCACTCCTGGCTGATGCATCTGTGTTTGATTGTGTCAATATGGAGTAGGAGGGTTGGGACCTTTTTTTTGCATTTGTGTGTCTGCACAATAAGTGAATGCAAGTTTGTTTAGGTGTAGTCTGGGCACCATAGAGTCACAGAGTTACTGAAGAAGAAGTTTTGTGCAGTTGTCTGTGTCTTCAGGGGTGTGTGTGCTGTTTGTGTGTGTGCGCAATCTTTCTCCCTGTTGTGAGAGTGGGCGAAGCCAAAGTAGCACTCCTGTGTTTTCACCGTGTCAGCTAGAAGTAATGCTCTGTGCTTGAATCTCCCTCACCTCTGGGTCTCCCTCTCTCTTTGTCACCGACTGAAGGGTTCAGTGGGTACACTGTCCTCACCCATTTAAGGCAAACGTCAGTTAATATCAGATTCAATTAGATCTTTAGATGCACCCTGGCTAAAACATCTGTAACACTGAACCAAACCAGGGATAAATTAAAAGTAAATATTGGAATAATTAGGGATACCAGAAAATGTTGCCCCAAACCAGGCCTGAAAAGAAAATATTAGAGTAGTTGGGAGTGAAAGGAATACGGTGCCAAACTGAGATGAAACAACAGTGACTAGAAGACAAATCTATGGATCAAACACCATGTCACCGTGGTTACATAAGGCAGGAAGGAAAGCAAGTGACATCCCTGATGAGGAGGACTCGGTGTGCTCTCTTTAAATGTGAGTCTGTGGCATAATCAACAATTCATTGATAGCCTCAAAGGGGAAACGTCTCCCCAAAGACTTCCTCTGTTTCTTGCATCCGTTAAAACAGATTAGAAAATAATTAGAGGTCAGAATATTCACACAACCCAAAATCTCTCATGAGGGCGGCCTGTTTTAGCTTCAATACAGGATCCAGTCATATTCGGTCAACCGGAGGTAAAAATTCCCACCGTCCTCAAAACACCTAATCATTTTCAGCAAATAATGAAGCAAATGAGGAGTTATGTACATTATTGTAATATAATGGAATAAAAAAGCCATAGTAAGGTCAGAAACTCAACCCACTGAAGTTTGTTATTGCTATCACTTCAGCTGACGGAAGGCAACACCAGCTAGATCTTTGCAATCTTCCGGGCCGTGAAGTTAACTCATCGTCCTTCTTTTTCAGCTTCAATCAGCTGTTGTGGCTCAGAGGCCATATTTACAGAACAAACCCCAAGTGGAGCTACTAACTATTACTGCTGATGTATGAGTGACTTTTAAGAAAAGTGATCGAGATACTCGTATCTTTAGGACTGCTAACTTTTGGGGATAAGATGAACACAAATCATTTGAATCCTGTGGATCACTGTGGACAGATCACATGTCGGATTCACAGCATCGCAGCAGGAAACCAAAGCCGATTTGAGCAGTGACGTCAACTTCCGCCAAAAGTGCATGAAACTCTCCGCCAATTTTTGCGTAGTGTTGATAGACCTATTAAAACCAGATATAGAATGTAACGCGTGCATAAAAATGAGCAAACGGGGACTGTAATATCTTTTCATCATTCGAAAAAATGGAAGAAAAAAACCCCTACAGAATCTGCATACTCTGATCTATATGTATATCTAATTTACCGGGTGGTGGGGGTCAGGATGGTGACCTGAACGGAAGTAGCTCCTAGTGCTGAAACAAGTTAAGAGGACACTAAATTACTAGTCAGTATTGCCAGATGGGAGATGTGGAATAATCACAGGGAAGGCTTAAAACGTTCAGATTTAATCTGCATCCTGAATCATACAAAGGATGCATGAGTACAATCTCCTTCTATAACTTATTATATAAATGTGAAATTGTTCATTTTTATGGTTTAACACTGCAGTTAGAGAGAAACAAAACTAAAGTACCACTGCTTCATCTTCTACCAACTATCCGTCCTGTTCCACGCTCATCCTAATGTGATCCCGTGCTTTTGGGGTCATCACTGAAGCAAGGTTGATTGGCTGGAACAACGTAACATGAATAGACAAGTAAACACAGATGCAAGGTCTGTATCATGATTGTGTCAGCAAACAAAATGAAATAAATTAACGTAAGCCATAAAAGTGTCAAAATGTGTAAAATGGTGAAATTATCGCACAGTCTAGAATTTTGACATTAACAAACGTACATCGTACAAAGGGTGAAATCAATGTACAGATACGGAACTTCTTGTAGGTCTCAAAGTGGCGATCACAGGCGATCCGAAAATAGAAGCATTGTAATGACTATCCGTCCCTACTGAAAGTGTTGCAATGGATTATGGAAAAATCAGAAGGATTTTAATACAAGTCCTAGAGGTGAGCATGTTTGCAAGCTCACCTGTGGGCGTCTTCAGTTTCTGGTAAACCTTGTTGGAAACTAAGATAATTTTCCAAATTTTGCATTTGTGGTTATATTGTCATAATATGCATGGCTGTACAGAAAACACTGGTATCGGTTGACTTCACAACTTCTTTAAGAGCATGCCAAATTTCTCAGAGTTAAATTGCTCAATGCGTAATACCTGGAAATACATGGTATTTTCCTGGGAGTTGTATTGTGGTGATGGTTCCTCTTGCTTTCAGTGTAAACGTGTGCATGACTGTTATGACCGTTCAGACCCTGTCCTACATGCTGCCATCAGTCCCTCTCAAAGTTGGCATATTTCCTCTGAAGCCCCTCTCTGACTGCGACATCGTGGCCGCTTGTACGCTGAATTATCTCATATGAAGTGAAGGGTTGTCTTTTTACACGGTCTTTGTGTCATATGGCAGGTTGTCCTCTTCTTATGTTTGAGCTGATGAAGGGAGGAAGAGGCGCGTCTTAGAGTTTCCTTTTTTTCCCGACCACTCTGGCTCTGTGGGGCTGTTGACATCCAGCTTTGCTATGTCTTTTTCCTGCTTTTTAACCGTACTGTGGGATCTGGTGCTGTTTTTTGGAATTGAGCCCGAATGCCGTGAGGATTTCAGCCTTTGGAAAACCTTGTTAGATAGATGAAGGCTCCTCACTGTGTTGATTTGCAGTCTGCAAACACATTCACAACACATACCTTTGAGACACAGCGTTGTCTCAAAGGTATGAACATAATGTAGAGCAGTAAATAAGCAACTGTAAATAAGGCACTATACACAGTCTCCCTCGCCATCTCTTTCTCTCTCTCTCTCTCTCTCTCTTAATCACGTTATAACAGTTATTTATGTCACATTTTCAGCTCCAGCTCATATGACCGAGCTTACACAAACACACAGAAACACACTCTTAACCATGAACCATCACGTATTTAACCTGCTACAGTCCCGCATCTGATTTATCAACGGTGAAAAAAACAACTTTGTAATTTACTGTAAAATACTGGTAGCTTCACTGTATAACTAGAAGACATTATTGATATTCGGCTAGTTTACTGTGCTGTCAAAAACAGTATTACCCCCTCTGGTAGCATCTGTTCAATCTATCTATCTATCTATCCATCTATCCATCTATCCATCTATCCTTCCATCCTTCCATCCATCCATCCATCCATCCATCCATCCATCCTTCCATCCATCCATCCATGAACTCTCAGCTGTCCCGCTGAAAAGTCTGAAATGGAATGTCTAGTCATCATCGTCTGTGAGTTGAAGCTAAAGGCACAAGTGTAGACATAAAACCCATGGAGAGACTGTGCTGCGCCCAGAAAAGATCAGTTCTTGGAGTGGGCCAAAATTCCAGGACTCAGAGACTGATCTCCAGTTATCAGAGCTGTTTGGTTGCAGTTGCTGCTGCTAAATTGGTGCAACTAGCTACATTTTAATGCTAGGTATTAATATAGTGGATAACATTTCTTAATTTGATTTCATACTCTGTCAGTTTTGAAATCCTCCACGAGTACATAGAGGATTTAAATAGTCGGTGCAAAGTTTCTGTCCCTGCTTGAAATACTGCAGAGTGAGTAATAGAAGAAAACAAGTATTGTGTGCTGGTTGCGCCTCGGCTTCAAACTCAAGTCCCCTAATGGGATATATTGCTTGCAGCAAGATGAACGACACAATTCATTTAGAGATTAGATTCATAAAAGGACATTGCAGAAGACTGATTACCCAGAATGCTTTTATTTAAGGCTCCAGACGCTAGAAAGTGAACTAGCATGGAGTCCGTGGTGAGAGTACGTCTTCTCTTCAGCATGTTATAAATCATGTATGATTGCCTTTGTTCCCCTCACCGCTGTTGATGCTAACCGACGTGCACTTCAGTATCGTAAACATGGGGTCTCTCTGGTGGGGGCCGATTGTGTAAAAGCAGCTTAGGAAGATGAAGCTGCTAGCTGGGAGGGTGAAATTATGATTCTGTGCACTGTGGCGGATTTTAGTGAGAAGAGGCGGCTGCTTCAGAGCAAACAAGATGTGATGGTGCCTCTGGATTCACCGCAGTGTTCCATCATTTCTTTTTTCCAGAAAATTGTTCCAATCATGACAAAGTTTCTGTTTATTCCACTCAAAGATGCTTTACAAATCATGCTGGCGATATACACCGATCAGCCATAATATTGTAACCCCCTCCCTAATATTATATAGGTCCCACTTTAGCTGCCGTGGGACCTATATAACCCATCGATGGGTCAAGACAGTTCTGACCCATCGATGCACGACTCCACGAACATCTGAAGGCTTTCTCTGGTATCTGGCACTGAGACGTTAGCAGCACATCCATTCAGTCCTGTAAATTGTGAGGTGGTGCCTCCAAAATAATAATAATAAACTTTATTGATATAACATTTAACAAACCAAAAAAGTGCTTTATAAGAGGAAATAAATTAAACAACAAACAGTGATAAAATGAGTGCATGTATCTGAAGATAATTAGAATAGACAATATGAAAGTATGAAAAATAGGCAGTCAATAAGTTGTCTGAAAGTCTGGACTGTTGGACAGCTAACAGAGCCTTGGCAGAACACCTCAGGGCATAAACATGCATGTGAGGTATGAGTACATCGCAGATTAATTTTAGAGCGAGACCAGAGCAGATCTTGATAGTAATCAATACAAACATTTGGAAATCAATTCTACGCATAACAGGAAGCCGAAGAAGGGAGGGTAAAACAGGCCTGTGTTTTTTGTTCTGGCAAGGGTTCTGCTGCATTCTGATGAAGCTTACGTTTACGTAAATTCTGTTGACATAAACATGTGTATAATATATAGTCCAAACGAGCGGATATAAGAGCATGGATGACCATCTGAGATCCATGCTCAGATGGTCATATGGAGATGGATGTCAGATGGCGGATTTTGATGGAAATGTCCATCAAAATCCTTGGATGCTTGAATGGACTGAGATGTGGAAAAGTCTGAGGTCAAGTCAAGATAAAATCCTTGTTTTGGTCCTCAAACCATTCCTGAACCCTGTGGGAGGGAGCATCGTCCAGCTGAACTAGGGCCATTGCGATCATGCAACACAGTTTCCATGATGGTCCTTGTCCTTGGTCTGCAGCAATGCTTAGGTAGTTCCATCGTGTCAAAGTATCATCTACATGGATGGCAGAACCTAAGGCTTCATAGAACCTTGGGCACCCATGAACCTGCTGCCAGTTCACCGGTGGTCTTTCCTTGGGTTCACATTGTTAGTTAGTGACGAGTACAGACAATGACCACCTGACAAGACCTGCAGTTTCATAGACGCTCTGACCCAGTTGGCTAGGCATCACAGCTTGAAACATGTCAAAGTCGCCAGATCCTTAATGCTTGAACATTTTTCCAGCTTCACAACACATTTCCAGGAATAAATGTTCTTTTGCTTCCCAATATACCCCACCCACTTACAGGTGTCATGTTAACAAGATAATCAACATTGTTTTGACTTCACCTGTCTGTGGTTATAATGTTATGGCTGATGAGTGTATTTTAATGGTTTACTCATCCAGCCTTGTGAACGTCAGAGGAGAGGATGATTTCAGCTTCCAGTTCTAAGAAACAGCAGCTCAGTTGGACGGTTGCGGCTCACATTTGGAACTTCCTGTTAGTCATGTGTTATCAGCTGCTGGATGTGTCACATGACGCCACCAGCGCTGATTCACCGCTACGTCTCATTCATGGCGATATTGAATGGCCACTCACAATCACTTGGGAGGATTTGTTTTGATTGCTTGCTTTTGTTGAGGTTTGATAGTGATGGGTGCCGGAGTCTCTTTTCTCTTTAACTCCAATCACCCAAACTCATACCTCAATTCTCCTCCCTGTTAATATCAACCTCCTCCCCTCCTCCTCCTTTCCTCCTCTTCCTCACTCTCTGGCTCCTCTTTCGCTCCATAATCCCACAATCACAGTTTGTTTCTCCTCTCCCACTCCTAATTAAGCGCTCCCTCTCCATTTCCCCTGCAAATCTGCTCTTTACCTCATTTTTCATCCACCCCTCCCCTTTTGTATCTAATCCATGTTTCACCTAACCCTCCTTCCCTGCTTCCTTCCTTGTTCTCCCTGACAACACACTACATTATGTAATCTGCATCTCCGGGTATTAGATATGCAAATTTTATTTATATGTGCTTTTTCTCTTTGTCCATTCCTTCTTTTCTTCTTCCCACACCTCTCTTCTTCCATTTTTCACCCTCTGCTTGACCTCACTTTTTTTTCTTTTTCTCTCCATCCACCTTGATCCCCCTTTTCATTCATACCTGTCATGTCCTCATTTCCTCCTCCTCCTCCATCTCACCATGCTCCCAATAATCTTATTTTCCTCCTTATTCACTTTCCCCTCTTACCTTCCCCTCTCCCCTCCTCCCTCCCTCCCTCCCTCCCTCCCTCCCTCCATCCATCACATCCTCTCAACATTTCTCCCTCCCTCTCTCTCCTCCAGCCACCAGCGGTCTAGAGGCGGAGGGCGGCAGGCGCGGTGGTAGCAGCAGCACCGGTGACGGCAACCACAGCAGCAACAGCAGCGGAGGTGGAGGCAGTGCCGGCGCGGTCCACTTGAAGTCTCCATGGCAACAGAGCGTGAACGTGTTCGGCTCGTGGAGCAGGCCGGAGTGTGTCGAGGAGCTGCATCAGCAGGCGCAGCTCAACCTCCAGAGCCTGCTGCAAGGTAAGGATGGAGGGAAAGGGGAAGAGGGGAGGAATAGATAGATGGATGGATTGATAAAATACACAAGGATTGTGTATATATATGTGTGTGTGTGCGTGGGTTAGAGGGTGTGTGTGTTTTGAGTGGATGGGAACGGCGTGGAGACAGAAGCAGAGGCGGGTGGGAAAGTGTTTACATGCGTGTGTGTTGTTGGACTGTGCTAATATGGGTGTGTGTCGGCCGCCAGCATGCAGATATGCTGCGTGAGAGGGTGTGTGCTCAATATGCTCTGGCTGTCCTGTGTTTCTTTTGCACTGTGTGTGTGTGTGTGTGTGTGTGCGTGTGTGTGTGTCTCATAAGGGCACAGATGATGGAGTGTATAGGATTCACCTTGCAGCGTTGTCATTTAAGGTAGTGTTTGGTGAATCTGTAGTGGACAGGATGAGTGATGTTGATGTATGTGTTAGTGTGCCAGTGTGTGTGTGTGTGTGTGTGTGTGTGTGTGTGTGTGTGTGTGAGGGGCTTATACTATTGCAATTAATGAGGCATTTATATATGCAAGACATCTGTTTACATTTTTAAGTCAGCTGTAGCTGGTCTGTCCTCTGCTTCGATTTTATTGCTTTTTTTTTTTTAAGGTGGAACACTGTTATTCATGTTTATATTAATTTGATCATTTTGTATTGTTCAACCTGTACGCTTGCGGTGTATGTGTGTGTGTTCATGCAAAATAAGTCGTGAGGGAAGTAGAGCCATTGGTTCTTTGGTTATATTGTGTACCTGCTTTCCCTTGCTTCTCTCTCTCTCTTACACTGTTTCTCTGTGTCTCATCCTGACTCGCCCTTTGGCCAGCCACTCCATTATAATGGTCACAGTGGGCTCTTAACTGGATGAATGGGGTTGGAGGTAATGTAACTTACTTTTATGGGGATATTTTATATTCATGCAAAGATAAAGGTCAAAGCTGGCTTTATTTTTCCATGAAATAGCCAGCTGAATGGTAGCACATCTCTTAATGGAAAGAATTACCAAAACACAAGGATTGAAGTTTGTTAACTCTTGTGCCTTACCAGGGACATTTTTATTTTCTACCTTTTTTTTTCTTTTAATAATGCACTTGGCATACATTTTTCAAAGGATCTCTACTCCTCTATCAGTAACAGTGTCAAAAAAATCTATAATTGGTGACAGTTTCAAGAAAGGGATGTTTAATGTTTGTGTTTAATCCTCTCAGCTGATGAAAGATTTTTTATTATTACATACTAAGCAGAATCTAAAAATATATTATTCATAGATCATGTCCCACACAGTGTTAATTACAACACATTAATACGCTTTGCATTTGGTATATGGAGTATATCACTTTTTTTGGGTGCCATTGAAGGGCACCCAAAAAAGACAGAGGCAGTAAGAAAATGCATCTAAATGGATGTTTTTGCAAATCAATACTGAAAAAAACAAAAACATTCAGTTGGTATTTAACAGATTATCTGACCAAAATGCAGTTGCCAGGCTGAATGGGCATTCTTGTTGACTAGTAGCCTTGACTAAACTGGTATTTAAGGCGAACTGGACATTCTCATTGACAAGTAGCTTAGAACTAGACTGGTATTTAGGGTAGGCCGGTGATTCTCATGAAGCAGGTGTCTGGAAATAGACTGGTACTTTCTCCAACTCCAGATCAGATCATCTTTAGTATTTATTAATAAACCTGTTGACCGATGCATATCTTCAGGCATGAATGGATGAATTGATGGATGAATTCATACTGATATTTATAGACATTACAGATATTAAACAGACCATTAAAACCTCACCTCCATCCACACATCAGTCAGTTTCTATAATGACTGATACAGAACCTTGTGATGGGCTCTCATAGCAACCTACATTCCAACCCAATGATAATATACAGAATGTAAAATGCGACGCAGATACAATGTTGTCAAATTTGCAACACATTGCTTTCTTCTCGCCACTCTCTCATGATGCCATTTTCTCCCAGTTTCATTGGGATTTTGAGGCCACCAACTCTGACCTTTAATGGAACATGAGAGGCGGGCAGTTCCATGTATTTTTTTCATTCTGGTTCATGTATGATCCTGAATGAGTCTTCACCATGCTCATAGAGGGATTTTGAACGTCAGCCACTTTGGAGAAGGTTTAAGAGTGTTCCAAGTCTTCTCCTTTTGTAGATAATGTATCTCACTGTGGATCTGTGGAGTCCCAGAGCCTTAGAAATTATATTGGAACCCTCACCAAATGGATATATTTCAATCACCCTCAGGAATTTCTTTTGATTTTGGCGTAGTGTGCTACTGGTGAGACCTACGAATTAACCTACTGTTTCTAAAGATGGTCTTTTGAAGTGATTATGTGAATGAACACAGCTGGCGGTAATCAGGTCTGGGTGGGTCAAGTCCATCTGAAACCAGTTATTAATGCAGTTTTTTAGTTTTTGGATGTAATTTGTAAGGGGGGAAATACTTTTTCAAATAGACCCAGGTGGTACTAGAGATCCATTTGGGTTCAATAAATACAGGTATAATTTTAAACTTGTATATTTTGTTTATTCTGGTTGACTTATGTTAACTTTTGTTTGCAGCAGAAACAATCAGAGCATGAAATATGTTTTTCCCACCATTCTATGGAGTCATTACTATTACCACTACATAGGCCTCTTTTATTCACAGTACTCCTTTATATTGTAGCTCTATCTACTCATCTGACATGCATTAGGGATGTTGGAAACTAATGATGACACTTTCGTCTGGTCCAACTAATCTGTGTTGACTGTATTTGTCACCAAGATAACATCCTGCGCGGTGACTGAACGGCGTTCATGTTCTACTTTTTCATCCATGCTCCTGACACGGTGACTGGCAGATAAGACCAAGCAGGTCATAGATATCAGTCTGATGCTTTGTTAATCAGTCTCAGTCAGTGGGAATGGATAAATGAGTGTCCAGATCTTCATTTTCTGCAATATTTCTGCTGAGACTGCTGAAGAAGATGTCCTTTAAATATGATTTTCAACACATGAACATGGTAGCCTTAAAAAGAGCATGAGAAAAAGCTTAACCCTAATAATGTAATTTTATGAAAGGGGTTGATTGAGAGATTTTATCAGCGGTTGTCAACAGCATAACATTAATGGGCATTTAGGAAAGTTCATACATCTGCCAAGTGAAATTTAGAAGACCCGCCTTGCCTCTGATTAACTTTGCATATCAATGGTGTTTCTCACACAGCCTCCCCAAAAGGTCTGAGACTACTTGGGAAAAATCTGCGCCATACAAAACCAATCAGAGTAAGAATGGTGTCTTTTCCACAAAATTCAATTGAAATAAGACAGACTAACAACTCCCAACCCTTTTTTCAACTCTTACCGGTAAATTAAGTTATTCTTTCGTTCAAATCATTTCGGTCACTGGGATCAAAATAGAAATTTAATGTATTTAACACTGTTGAATCAGTTCAACAGTATACGTTGAAATAGTCCGATTTAGTCCAAATTTAGTGGATATGAATCGACCTCAAGATCGAGACCTATCGTGTATATATATTTTCCTTTTTGTACATATATTACTCTATTTTTTTAATAGAAACTTCTTATTAACTTATTAATCATTAGTCCAATTTATATATATCCACTATCCCTCTTTTATACGTGTTCAAACCATCTCAATCTGGCCTGTTATACAGTATTTAACTCTGAGTTTATATTTTACTGCCTAGGGGGACCTATTTTACTAACAACATGGGCATTATGTCCTAATGTTGGTCTGATTTAGTCCAACGTTAGTGAATATGAATCTACTCGAGATCTATCTTATATTTATATATATATATATCATATTTTACTCTCAAAGCAAATTTTTTACTAACTAGGGGGAGCTCAACTAAATATTTAATTTGAGGAGTTCAATCAAGGGAATTTCTTGTACAATGCAGTTGTTGGAGACTTTTGGGGGATATACCCTTGCTCTGGGGGACGACAGCATTGGCCAATTTTTTTTTTTCTTGAAAAACTTGAAACTGTATTTGCAATTTTTGACATTTCTGGATGATGATTATTTGTTAATAGTGTCATCACAGTCACATAAAGATGTATGCATTTATCACAGCATCACCAAGAATTTATTTTTATTCCGAGATGGTAACAAGAGTCAAATAATAAGTTACCATCTCGGAATAAAAACAGTATTTGCAATCATTTAGAAAAATCAGGATTGATTAACATTAAACGACTGCCAATTGCAACTTTTTCCCCCTCTGTTGTATCCAGGTTAGCTCTGGCTTCTACAGCACAGTGTATCACCTCCTACATCTGTTTCCTTTACTACTTACTCTCCGCCGCCATTTCTTTTTACTGTGTGTGTGTGTGTGTGTGTGTGTGTGTGTGTTTGTGTGTGTGTATTAAGCCAGTGATTGTCTCTGACCGGCTGGCATGTTGTGTTTAATTTAATATATAGAAATATGATGGATTAATGCAGTCATTTATTGAAGACAGGGAAAACTGTATGTGTGGTCATTTATCTTCCCTGTTCATTTACGTCACATTGTGTTTATGTGTTCATTGCGCCTATGTGTTACGCTTCCTGCTGTCATGAACACTACGTCTGTGTCTGTGTCACTGTTTCTGTCACTGTCACTTTGGATACCATTGTCCATTTGTGTGTAAGTGTCCATGTGTTTGACAGTTTGTTATATAACACCAAACCTAGCAGCTGCACTATCTCTCTCTGGTGATCCTCATCATCGGTCTCCCACTGGCATCAGCGCAGTAAAATATTCATGCTCTCTCCCGCTCTCCAACACTCTGCCGCCCATATTTATGAATCTGGCCGTCATCCACCGGTGTCAGACGAATCTGCGGCATCTTCTGCCGAGATTCAGCTTGCCCCCCGCAACAAGATATTTGCGAGATTTATTTCACTGTTGCTGCTAATTTGGTAACTGTAAAATGTGGCCTTGGTTTGCTGTCATCATCAGGCCTAGATCACGGGAGGATTAGCGTGCAGTGTTTCCTGCTTTGATTCCTCAAGTGTGCTGATTTAAGTTCATGAGCTATTACCTAAATCTACAATGTAATTATGCTTCTTCTGAATTGGACCAATTACAGTGAAGAAGTTCTCCAAACTAATTAATCCATTTCTCATCAGCAGGAGTACCGTGTTATGCTGTGTTCACACCACACATCCCTCAACTCGTGTGCTTTATGTTACTCACCTGAGTCGAGCCAATGTCAACGGATAGGGGACATAGACAGCTCTGATAAGTTCCTCCAGCTCCACATCAACCCTGGCATCCTCATGTGTGATGTTTGAAGATTCTCAATGCTGATAGGCTTCGAGTCCTAGTGTCGCTCAAATGTCATAAGTAACATGAATTCACACTTAGAACCAAACGTGACTAAGACATAACCGTGACTTTTGCGGTTATGACTCCAGTCTCCTTTTGGTCGCTCTAACCAGACCCCTACACCTGCATCAATAATCATTACTATTCGGGCTCTAATTTCATTTTCATCCATTATTACCTTTGTTCTCTTTCGGGATAAGTATTATTTTGCCACTTCTTATCTTATGCAACATTAAGGTCCTCAGTCCTTAAAGTGCCAACGTTGAAACTTTTCCTCACAGTAGTCGATACAAGGTGATGTGATATAACCAACAAAACTTTAAAAATGTCACTGTCATCAACTAACTGTGTCAGTGGGTGTCTGAATCAATGCCATTTACATTTTAACTCAACTAACATCACCATAAAATGTCCCAGCAGCACCTTAATTGTGTCAGAGAAGGTCTAAGTCGGTGGTATATATTATCTTAACAGGCTAATGAGGTTTAAATGTCATCAATACACATTACCTAACAGGTGCAGCATAGTTCAACAGGGAAAGGCTGATAAAGGTAAAGTTTCCAGTTTCCACGGTATAATCTGTGAGCCAAAATGTATTTTCTGCTTTTCCACAAGTGGCACTGCTTTGAAAACGAAGAAGTCCAATAGAGATGCTTTCAATCCCTTTCCGATTCAATGAAGTGCTTTGAGTTTTTAGTCCCATGCCTACACAATGTGACAAAATCCATCTCTTTGAACACCATTTACAATTATTTTACGGAAACTGGTTGTATACATAGTCTTGGCTTTTGGAAGGCTTTAAACATTTTGGACCAATTTGGATCATGCACACAGAGCTCAAATTAGTCCTTTTTGTAAAGAATTTCAGCCAGGCGCTGGGCCTCTGACATGCAAGCAAAGGATTTATATGTTCAAACTTTTTTCACTGAATGACCTTTAAAGCCTGGTAGTCTGTTTGTTTTGTAACCACAAAATTCCCTTCTTTTTGAAGAGCTTTTCATCTGAGTCACATCTCTGTCATTTGGCAGGACTAACTTGTCTCTCTGGTTTGGTTTTACAGAGGTATGTTACAAATACACATTCAGGGAAATTTCTATTCAAAACAACCTACCAAAATATCACCGTTGCCTGTGTCATGACTGTTGACTTATATTTTGTTGTATTTTGTTTTAGTTCCCTCATTTTATTTTGAAGGTTATTATTGTTATTAAGTTATCTCAGTCCTTAGACTTATATCTTGGTTTATTCTCTTTTGGATCTCTGGTTGTATTTTGAATGTGTATTTTTAGGGTTTATGTTTCCTGTTTTACTTTGAAAGTATTGCTTCTTGTTATTTGAATTAGCTTTACACTTCCTGTCCTGTTTTTTTTGATGTGTTTAACCTTATATTCTCTTTCTTTAGTTTTTGTGTTTTATTTCTCATCCCTCCTCCTGATAGGTGTTATCTCTGTCTGTTTCACTTTTGCTCCTTCTCCCTCTCTGTGTCTGTATTTTCCTGTGTTGTTTCTGTTCTCCTCTTGTCTGATTGTTTATCACGTTCACCTGTGTTTCCCCTCCAGCTGTGTCTCCTTGTCTCGTTAACCCCAGTGTATGTAAATCTGTGTCGCACAGTCCTCTGCACCAGTTTGTCGTTGATGTATCGTTGTTACATGTTCCGGCCATTCTGGTGTCTACTAAGTTTTCTCCTAAGGTTTTATTTAGTTTAGTTTATACCTGTTTTTTTTGCCCAATTTGTTTCTTGTGTATTATTATTATTCCTTTAGCAAAACACTCAGTAGAAGTCATGGAGAGGCAGAAAATAATGTAATGGTACAGGCTTATTTATCAATTTACATATATTTATATTTTACATGGACAGATTATGAAAATAAGTTACTACTCCTGCAAATGTAAGTTGCAAGTTCTAGCGTTGAAAAATTTTGATGCGCACTTCTTGGAGTATCACCCAGCAATGCACTGCATTTCCAGTTAGACCATGCAACGTGTTTTCCTGTTACACTCCAGCAAAAGACCCTCAAAGGTTGACTCAGAAGCAACAACACTCCTTTTTTAAGATTTGGACTTTCCAACACTGATCCAAGAGACTTCCTCAGTTCTACCTGAATCTTTAAGAGTCGGTATTTAACCTCATGTTAAGTCATATGCATACAGTTGACCATCCTGCGCTAGTTTTGGTTGTTTGGAGCGCTAGGGACACAAGTGTCTTGTTTACTTACTGAATGATCATGTTCCTCTTTTGGCATTAAGTGTGGATAATGGTGAAACTGTCTAAGGAGACTTGCTTAATACTTCATGGACTGTACATGATAGGTGGTGGTATTGAGGCTTAGGACAAAAAGTCACGAAGGCTTCTTCACTTCTTAGAGAAGTCTAGTTGTTTTGGACTCAACTCACATGGATTGCCCTATCCCAGTCTGTTTAATTCTGTGGCTTAATATTTCCACCAATATTAGCCCATAGATGTATTATAGACCAGTGGTCCCCAAACTTTTTCTCTTGGGACCCACATTTTTTGAAATGAGAAACCATCACGACCCAGATCACAGCAGAACATATCTATAAATTGCAAGAATAATGATTTTTGGATTAATAAAACATTCCTGACAGATTTTTACTGCTGATGCGTTGTCTGATTATCTTGAGGAGGTAATGCAGCTTTTCAAAATAGATTATACATTTGAATCACAACTGCATTGTATTCTTATTGAAAATATAATCTGTACATGTTAAATACTTTATAGATTCGACCAAATACGGTAATTTCTCCTCTAAACATTTTAAATTGGGCTACTTTATAGATAAGAAAACACTTTGAGTCGGAGTAAACAGCCACTCCTTGAAAGATGCTCACATTTTTATGTTGAAATCAAGTGCATTTTAATTTAGTTTTCGGGCACACCATCTGTGAAACGGTCTTTAAATTTTACAACCTGAAAACCAGACGAAGTGAATTTATAACGAAGCAAACAGGCATTAACAGTGAAACAATAAACACATTTTAACGACCTTATAGGACACAAATTAAGTGCATTCCGGCATAATTGAAAGACCCATATTTCCCTCTCATCAATTAAACAAACAATCTAGGCAGCGCTGGCCTTTCATATTAAATCCAATGTTGTAATAATAAGCAATAATCAGTCAACATCAAGAAATAGACTCTGCTTCTTGTTGGAGGTTTGATGCCCATATCTATTATGCCAACCAGGAGGCTTCTTGTAAACACTGCTAGTGTTGTCATCAAAAGAGTCAACTCTTTTTAACCACATCCGTTATTAATAATAATAATAATAATGTGCTTTACCTTATCATGCTCAAATGCGCGTGTGTTTGTGCATGTGTGTGTGTCAGTGAGACAACGGAAAATGAGTTAGCTGAGAGCAATAAAGAGACTTTATGTGTAGAGCTGCGCAGAGTTGTTAGAAATAAAGGCTCCAGGTTCTTAAAAAAAGTCGATTCTCTGTTATGTGGTTTACAGCCGCCGATAAAGTGGTTAGTCCCGAAGAAAGAAACTTCAGCCCTGGAGGAAATAAATAAATATGTTGCTTGACCACAGTTTGGACCCAGAACAGGAAAAGGCACACAGGGGCCCCAACCGCCCCAGGCCCCCAGTGGTGCGCCTGTGTGCTCCGGTGGCGCTGCTCATGGTCCTTACTGGGCCCTGGACTTGTTCATTGAACCTGGAGCCCTGTGGTACTGTGGGTGTTCCCACGGCTTGGGGGACTGAGTGGACTATTAGGCATCTGTTTGATGCTGGAAGGGTTCGTGCACTGGTGGGGATCTTATCGCATGATCCTCGCCCAACACACCAGCAATTAATATGACCCAATCTTCAGTGTGGATTGGGGCCACCAGTGGCTACTGAGCCAGTGTTTGAGGTCTACATCACGATCTTTGCTCAGTTCTATGGACTCTTTAGGCTCTGGGCTGGCTGGGTTGCATGGAGCACAAACTACTACAATGCTTGTTATTGTTACTTCTAGTTTTCCCATCTTTGTTCGTCTTCTTTAGTCTTCATGTTTCACAGACGGGGTATCACGCCCTCTTTGATGGGAAACATGTGTTAGGTCCAAATAAAGAGAAATAGGCTAGTCTTTCATGGAGGCCTGGTGTAGGTCATATACACACACTCATACACATAGAAATATTTTTTATCAAATCTTGGTACAATCTGCAACTTTACATGCAGACAGATGGTTGGGAAAAAAAGAGGAAAAGGCCAACGTTGGCTAATGTGTGTGTATAGTGTTCCGTTCCAATCAGGTGTATTGGCTGAAGCATTCAGTCTCTCCAAACAAGTTCTGAGCAACGTATTGTCAGCTTGGCCTTTAATGTCTACCTGTAATCGGCTGAGCTCCATGTGTCGTGGAGCACGAACAGTCCCCCATGTGGCTGATAGGTGCACTGCAGATATAATTCAAGAATAAAAGTAAAATGCAATCATAGCTACTTTATTTAGAGCCAAATAAAATCTCATTCGACCCAACTGTAGGTCGCGACCCAGACTTTGTGAACCATTGTTTTAGACTCAATAAGATGAAGCTATTGACGTCTTTCCCAATACAAGTTGGGCTTCTACATTATTTTTTCACATCCTGCAGAGATCAAAAGGAACTATTACCGATGCCTTTGAAAACGTTAAAGGTGATGCTTTCGTCTGTCCTTTTACTTTCTTTATATCTTTTTAACATTAATCAAGCAAAGTTTGAGGGCCTCTTAAAGGCAATAGTATTTAGGTGCTAACATCTGAAATCTCGATGCATGTAATAGCGCTATACTAGAAAGGTAATAAAAATGTGGGCGTTCACCACGGTGTCATGTTTCCATCACAGCCAGTCGGAAGTGAAAGCGATAATTACTGGTCATTACTGAAGAGTGAATGTGGGTTCAACCGTTTCCCACTGAAGACAAAAGCCAGGTCTCAGTGGGAGTTACTAGGTTTTGTCCAGTGTGAAAGGGTTAAATTAGATTTCAAACTCAAGGATCCGGTATCTAAAGTGAACTTTTCTGGATTGTACCTTACTGCATTCTGGTACCAGAAAACTCCACATACCAATTTGAACCCTTTTTACTGTCTGTTAGTGACTGTGCCCTCACTGGGGACTATGTTCCACCTCAGAGCAGTGACCGTGAAATGGTTCTGACTGTGAGAGCTAGACCTGGCGAGGATTTGTATCCGCAGACTTTGAACCATATGGGCTGAGCGTTTGTGTCGGAAAAGAATCTGAGATTTGTTTTTGCAGGCAGGAATATTTTCAGCAAATGGCTTCATGCTTTCTTAAGATAAAGTAAGTTATATGAGTCATTGGTAATAACTGACTGGGATTGAAACTGTATCATGGGTAAAGATAATAGGATCATAACAGGAAGGAATGAGGGCAGATAACTGCGATGTTTCTGGACGCAGTAAATCAAAACAGTACAAACCAAATATTGAATAATATCAAGATTAGGGTTTATGGTTCCAAAGAAATGTCAGCACTTTTTCAAGCATTTATAGCTGCATGAAAGAAGATTCCAGACTAGAATCAGCACCACAACAAAAATGTCAAAACTTGTGCCGTCCTTCACTCCATGCACTCATCATCAGGTACTTATCCCTCCAATACAAAATTTACCCCCCTTAATGACCAAGAATGAATTGGATCAAAGCCCTCGTTGTGGTTTCCTGTGACCAACTTAATCTAGTCTAATCTGTAATGTGCCCTTGTAGGTCACCGCCATCCACTTCAATGGCATGCACATCCGAACAAACACCGTCCCCCTTCTCCCAGTAATGGATTGATCAATTGTACATGTGAAATCACAAGGACAAAGAAACGACTCGCATGTGGGTGCGCTCAAACCCACATCCTTGGCAGTTTGCTCGTAGTGTACACAGGCAAACAAGCGCTTTGGCTGCGGTGAAAGAGGGGTATTGTTCATTTCTGTCTTTCCCCCCTTCATCTTCCTGGAGGGGAGAAGAAAGGGTGACCCAAATTTGACACGACCGGGGTGCATAATGTCAAGGATGGTTGGGCTTTATCTATGAATGGGTGCACTGTACACACACAAACACAATCGGTTGCAGATTGTTGTATGTGGATGTAACGCAATGAATAACTCTTATTTTCACACGTCTATATGGGTATGCATTTTCGCTTTCAACAGTCTTCCACTCACAGCCCATGCATCTGAATGAGTGATTGCCTTGCACACCTACACACAAACACACAATATACAGGTTAGTGATGTATGAGTGCTTGGTCTACTTGTCTGGACCGAGGAAGGGGGCGGGTTAGGTTCTCCTTGGTGGTGTGTGACTGTTTTTGTATGTATTAATGGGCGTGACCGAGCGGCATACCTTTATATCCTCCACACCAATCGTATCACTCCCGCCCCCCTTCATTTGCCCTCAATTCTACCCTGCAGTCATGTAGCAGGGGAGCCCGGCTGCTATCTCAAGTGTGGATCTACAACTGTTAACCTTCCTCCGGCCCCCGCAGCTTTTAAGGCCTCAGCCTGTTCTTGCAGGGGTGCACAGCGAGAGTTTTGCACGTGTTGTTTAATTCAGTACCGGGATGATTGTGCAGCAGTGGAAGAACAATCCACATCTTTAATGTGAGTAACAGTTAAAATGCTTCTCAAGTAAAATATTATAAACATTATCATTAAAAGTCCTTAATCAGACACAAAAGCCTCAATCCCTGTGTGAGCAGGATATTTGGATAATGCAGTGAATGTTTTGTATTTCAATACTTTGCCATGCATTGGAATATATTGCAAAATTTTGTTTTTATATTACATGTCCCGGAAAAGGAGGAAAAAGTTCATGCATTTATTATTTTGAGCATGTTACATTGCTCTCTGATTAATTTTGCCCAAAATAAAAATTATGGAGATTTCTTATGCTTTTCAGTTTAATGTAAAATGCTAAAATAAATGCTTGATATAATAACAGAATATTCTTGAAGTGACAGATAGTAAAAACCACATGAGATGATATCCTATTGATTTCAACAAGAAAACTGTTCCTGATCTCATCCTCAGATTCCAACGAATTAAGCTTTAACTGATTTGAATGCAAAAATAAAGTTGTTGCATCTTCTTATTTAGCTTAAAAATCAGTGTTTATTAACAAATAGAGAATCAACACTGTGGCCATTTGACTACTTTGACTTACTATCATAATGCATAATCTTCATTGTCATATGAATAATACATTGCATAAATTCAGAACAACATTGTGAATTTAGTTCTCTGCATTTGCAAAAAGCCAGGGAGCAGATTGGGGTTCAGGGATTTGCTCAAGGACTGTTCAACATTTAGGCTGCAATCTGACGGTGAAGCTCCAGAATGTGTCTCAAATGACACCTCAGTTCACCCGTCACCATTCAAGTGTGATGGAAGAATTTATGGGGGCCTTTAAGTCTCAAAATGATGTCATCAAGTGGTGCAATGAGGTTCCTTTTCATGGTATGATGACTTTAAAATATGCTTAACACGGATCTTATAATTTTTTTAAATGACAAAGAGTTGGAGTAGATTATGTAACTGTTTTTGTTTTGTAAGAAGGAAATCTGAACTGATTTCACTGGAATACTGTGGAAAATTGGACACTGAGGTGGGAGTAGGTGGTTAGATAGAGGCTGAAGCCTATTTTGGTGAAGCCTTAGCAGAGTAGGGTGGGTCATAGCGACCTGCACATGGGTGGGCTTTAATTGCCCATGGATTGTTAGCTGCGCAACTAAGCTCAGTACTTCAATGACGTTTATTGTAGCCTGATAACACAAAGATTATATCAGTACTCTTTATTTTACAGAATTCCAGGAATTTGTGAAAAACTAGAGTAGTATTTTCTCCTTTAAAACGTGATATAGTCTCAACAAAAGCAGTGAACAACATTCTAAAGTTTTTGTACATGAGGCTCCGCCTCCAGAAACCCTCAACATTATAAAAACAAACAGCATTTTTTTCATACTTTTCTATATATGTATGCTGCATGTCTGCAATTCTGACTTCATTGGGACTCTTAACGTTTCATCCTACAAAGGGTATTCCGACTTTCCTGAGGGAACTAACCCATGGTTTTTTTAACAGCGGAATAAAACTTTGACATATATTAATGCAAGATTACTCAGAAACATACTGTCCAACTCGGCTAATTACTGCAGTTTGCTTTGACAGACTGGGCTGGAATCTCGTCCATCATCCTGTGTTTCTACACCCACTTTTTCTCCAAACTCTGACTTCAGCTTCTGACTCTAATATTTTCTCTATATTGCTTCAACTTTTCCTTCTTGTAACTCCACAATTTTTCACTTTCTCCACCCACATCGTCTTCTGCTGCCCTTTCTCTGATTCTTCTCCTTTCGTTTTCTGACACATATTCTGCCTCTACGTCGTAGTTTACAGTTTCTTCCTGTTGTTTTTGTTGTTTTTGCTCTATTTGTTCACTTTTATATTTTTTCTATATTCAGCTCTATATTCTCTCTTTGCAGTTTGAACTATTTTATCTCGATGACCTGAATATTCTTCTTCTTTTTTTTTTTTTACATCATCCAATTCAGATCTCTGCAAATTCCCTTTTCATTATGAGTTCATACTCATCCGTTTCATTATGCATTTACTTGTTTTCTCTTTTTTGGCATCTTCTTTTCTTTCGCTCATTCCTCTTCTTGATATGTTTCTTCATTTCTCCTCATTCACTTCCCCTACATCCACTACCTCACCCTATTGTGCTTCATATTTTTTCTCCCCCTACATAACCTTTCTGCTCTGTATCTCTGCCAGCTTCATTTCCACTTCATACATTCCTTTTTATCACTCGGTTTACCCCCTGCTTCTTCAGACTTTTGCTGATACCCCACATCGGTGGGTCGCTGCAGTCTGGAGGAGCGGAGCTTCTGCTGGCTGTTTATTAACCGGCTGATCCAGCTGTTTTAGCATGCAGCAGTCAGGAAATTTTATAATAAATTACTTTTAACAATGCGAAATAGACACTTCTCCATCATGAGCACCAGGTGTATAATGCGCCGCCATGAATACAAATAGCCGGGGGCAAATTCTCTCCAAACAAGTGCTTACATAATGGATCATCTAATAGCTTCCTGAGGAAATTAGCAACAGCAGTGAAAAAGTTTATCATATCATTATTAATTTTTAATGGCCAACCATTAAAGGTTCATGGTAAACAAGAAATAAATGTAATTTTTTTGTCACGTCTGGCATTGTGGGTGGGGCCTAGCAAGTCTGCACCCACTGGCAGCTGGTTTACGCTAACTGAATTGGGCAAACTTAGTTCTGTTGATGTTCATTTTTTATTTAGGTTTGCATATGTGTTTGTGTCAAATGACACAAAAAAAGTTTGAAATTAAAGTTAATACTAATTGTGCAAAAACAATTGTTTTCAATAATGTTTCAGAGAGAGAACATTTTGTGGAGAGACTGTTATTTCAATAGTCATCCTAAATTAAGCACAATCACACCACTTTAATATCAACAAACAAGAAAACCCTAATAAAACAGTTCACTCACTTTAAAAGTCACAGTTAATCAGTTGACTACCGTGTGAAATCTGCACCAATCACAACAGGCCTTTCCTTTTTTTTTTTTAGATTTTATCTTGCCAAAAATGTCTTATGGAGTTTCTTCATTTTAATTTTCCTATTGAATTAAATTCTTGTTGAAAATTAAAGGTGTTTCCTTAGTTAAAATGACATTAATATAAAATAACAAAATAAAAAAAATATCTTAGTGCATTACAAGTGCAATACAGGATAGTCTAGTACAGTATTCCTCAAATGTAGTGCGTTCCGTAAGCATACTCCCTGTGGTACTTCATGGAACTGCAAGTGGTAAGTCAGATTATTATTTCCCCGAAAAGTCAGGGATATTATGGAATTATCTCTGTCGCTGCCATGTCCACCACTGCAGGTCCTTCGTGTCAACGTGATTACTAAAAAACTTCTCGATGGATCGTTGTCAATTTTATACTTTCATAGATTTTAGTGCAAGGAAGAACTGGAGTGATTTCTGGAAAGGTCGGTCAGCGTAGGCCTAGTTTTTAAGTGTATGTCTTTTTAAATCAACGTAAGTGCATAGTTCTCAAACTAATTTTATTATAATAAGTTGAATAAAAAATGCAAATATAAATCAATTTATTCCAAATTTGCAACAAAATGTTAGGTACTCAATTCAAATACAACAACAGTGGCTTTGCTTATGGCATGATTACAAAAATGGGTTTGTAATACATTTTAAAGTGATTGAAAACATTGTAAATGTTTAAATAAAATAAATAAATAAATAAACTTGCCAGGAAATTAAACATAATTAACCAATGTGCAAGTTATATGTGGTCAGAGGATCAGGATAAGGGGGCACTTGGCTGAAATCCTCATCATCCCATTTGTAACCATGGTGACACAATGCCACAAACTTTTATTATTGCTGTGAGAAGTTCCTTTTACAGCATTATCCTTAACTTTTAAATCATGGAGTCCTAATTTTCTGCTTATTAACACAAATTACAATCTATATTACTGTCCCAATGCTTTAATAGCATGTCCTGATGATTAGCTACAGGTATTTTGATATGATTATGGATATTGCTCGATTTTTGTGTTGGAAAACTTGTAATTTACTTAGAACTCTTATATATATGTTGTGGAAGTGCAAATAAAAAGATAACTATATGTTACTAAGTTGGGACTGTCAAAATGATTGATTTTTTAAATTTCTTTGGAAAAAGTTACCATAAAAGCCAGATGTTACATCACAGATCTCTGACATTTCAAAAATGATCCCAGAAATGTGTTCTCTATTCTATATCCCTACATAGATTTAATTTAAGGAGATATTAGTTTAGGTTCCTTTGTATCAGAAAGGGTCTGATTATTTCTAAACGTTTGAAAACCAACAGTGTAGTGGTTATGGTAGTTGCTGAAAAACTACTTCTAGACCCGATTCTCTGCGTTTATTTGAAAATATAACGAACTGTTTGTACTTTTTGGATTCAAATAAAATATTTCTGAATTGTGTTTTTTCTTTTTTTTTTATGGATATTTGGAAATTTTCGAGAATTAATTTTAGAGATAAAAGTCCAGCATGTGAACATCAGCTAAGGAAGCTGAGGTATTAAACATATATTGCGGGAATGTTCCCAAAAATGTCCTCATCCTGTCTTGCAGCGACTCGACCGCCAAAGCAGCTCATATCTATTGTGAATGGGTCGGATCTCATTCTTCTCTTTTTATTCTTCCTCACTGCTGTTTGTATTTCCCACATAAAGTGAAAAAGAGTTGAACTCTAACTGTCAACACATGTTGCAAAGTCATTTCCAGTATCACCTGAGGGACAAAGCCTACATCATGCAATACCATCCTGTTTAAAAACCTCTTTGGAGGTTTTTCCATTGTCACGATGAAATGATGTCTGTGGTGCTTTAGGTTGTAAAACTCCAGCGAATAATGGACACTGACATATATTAGCGCTTCATCTTAATCCCTGCTGAAGGTTGTGAGGATTTTCGTTGTTTGCAGAAGCTGTCCTGTGTTCACTTTAGAGCCATAATTACCCTTCAGGGAGAGACGTGAACACACTGCAAGCAGTTTTTAGCTCAGTGCAACACAGACGTCAACAAAAATGATCCAAAAGGCCTTTAAAAATCTGAATAAAACACGTTGGTGGCTGGACTACCGACTCAAATACATATCAGTATCTTTTTGTCTTTTCTGGTGCTACTCCTGTATATTAATTTATCTACATAACTGTGAAACACTCCCATGTCACCTGAACTCACTTCAGTCTGACAAACTTGATACAAACAACCTTCTTGAATATGTTTACCAGGCTTTAAGACAGTTTTGTTTTTGTCATTACGGCTAAAAAATACAGGCAAAAATAGCCTGAGAACCAGAGGTCTCTCAGTGGTTCCCAAAGTCTGGGTCGCGACCCACAGGTGCATCACATGAGATTTTAATTGGGTCACCAAATGAAGTAGTCATGAATTCATTTTACTTTTATTCTTGAATTATTTCTGCAGTGCACCTTTCAGCCTCATGAGAGAGCCTTTCTAGCTCCACAACACTTGAATATTCGACCAATCACTGCCAATCACTTAGAGCATGATAAGATAAAGCACATAATGCGCCTAATGATCGATAAAAACAGTTGACTCTTTTGATGACAACACTAGCAGTGTTTACAACAAGCCTCCTGGTTGGCATAATATATATGAGCATCAAACATCCAACAAGAAGCAGAGTCTATTTCTTGATGTTGACTGATTATTGCTTATTATTACAACATTGGATCTAATATGAAAGGCCGGTGTTGCCTAGATGGTTTTTTAATTGATGAGAGGGAAATATGAGTATTTCAGTAATGCCGGAATGCACTTAATTTGTGTCCTATAAGGTCGTTTTAATGTGTTTATTGTTTCACTGATGAGTGCCTGTTTGCGTCGTTATAAATTCACTCAGTCAGTTATATACACAGAGGTTACCTTTAACTGCTTTTTACTGGGTGAGGAGGTTTTGACAAGCTTAATAATAATAATAATAATACATTTAATTTATAATGCACTTTACATTTGGATCTTTTTGATTTGGAAGCTTAGTTGTCATTGGGTTGCTAGGCAACCGTATATCCCCAGGAAGGGAACCATATTGTCCCGGGATGGAAGTTCAACTCTATAACTCAGTGACGCTGTGGTTTCTCTGATCTGTCTGTGTGTGCGTGTGTGTGTGTGTGTGTGTGTGTGGAGAGCTTAAGGGATGATTGGGGAGTGGGTTTGGGGAGTATTCTGGGGTAAAGGATTGGCTGATGGGTTGTTAGGGGGGAGTGTGTGTGAGTGCAGAAGGAGTGGGGGTTAGGAATCTGTTTACAATGGCCTGAGGGAGAGTAGTTTAAGCCGCAAGATAGGGAGAAGCACTGAACTACGGTAAAAAAACGAGAGAGAAATTGTCTCAGTAAGAGAGAAGACTAGAGGAAGAGTGGAAGTAAAGAATAAATGAAGGCCCACCACTCATGAGAGGATTAGAAACAAACTGGAGGCGCGCTTCTTCAGCAGACTTTGTAATAGGAGCCACAGGAGGGAAACTGCAGTGTGATGCAAAGCTTCAAGAAAAGACTATCTCTGCTTTTGGCCATGCATGCAGGTTATCTGGTCTGCGCATCTGTGTTTGTAAGTGCTGCATTTGTGTGTGCTCAAAACTCGTAGCTAATTAGCACATTTATATGCTCAATCTTCTTTTGTGTGTGTGTGTCTGTGTGTGGGTTTGCGTGTATGTGGGCAGACTTTGAAGAGCAGTTGTACGACACCAAGCTGACCGGTCAGACTTTCCGTCATCCGTCCTCGCAGAGCTCTGACGACACGTCCACCTCGATCAGCCGATCGCCCATCTCCCTCAACAACAAGAGACCTGACTTCATCTTCCTGGTAAACGCACGCATGCACGCACGCACACACATACACACACACAAACACACACTACATTCACATCAACACAGTGACACACCACACTGAAAAATGGGTTTGTTGACTCAAGCCCATTTTTTTGCCTGTGTGATACAAGTCTGATTTTTTTTCAAGGATATAAGAACATCTGAACACAAAAATCTTATTTGGCATACACCAATCAGCCATAACATTCTGTCCACTGAGCAGTTAGGTTAGAAACATCGATTATCTTGTTACTACTTGCAGCCATTGAGCGTTTTGTCCTGTTGTTGATGTATTGAAAGCAGTATAAAATTGACAAGCATCGGTTCTGAGTGACTTTAACAAGAGAAAAATTGTGATTTGTGAAATTGTGAATTGCTAGACAACTGGATTAGAGCATCTCCTGAAGTGCTGGTCTTGTTGGGGGTGTCTTGTCTGCTTTGGTTAGTACCTACAAAAGTGGTGGGAGGAGGGACAATGGGTGATACGGTGAAAGCATCAGGGTTAACAGGGACTCATGTTGCAGATGGGTTCTCAAAGCTAGTCCCTGTTGTTCACAGAGGAGCTACTGTAGCACAAATTACCTTGAAGAAAAAAAAAAAATTGCCAAAACTACAGGTTTTTCCTCTCTGCAGTGGGTAGTACCTACGTAAAGTACTCAAGTAGTCTTAGAAAACACACTTACTTTTCTGCTCCTCAAACAACAATCAATGAGACAACAGGATTTTTCCTTACAAGGTACATTACCACAACATCCTCTACGTCATCTGTTTTTGTTGTTGTACAAACCATTGTCTCTTCACTGCCATCTTGTGGATGTTTGGAATAGATGATGGGAAGTAGGTAGGCGCTGATGGATACATTGTCTGAAATGAACATATCTACATATCCTTTGGTGGTATAAAGAAAGTTGTTTTTAGCTAGATAGTGGGGATTTTGCCTCATCTGATTTTTTGTATCTGTTTACAAACAGAGACCTAGAGAAACCTAGAGAAGTACTCTCCTTATGATTGAGAGGAGTTACATGATCATCAGGTTCCCTTTTACCTAATATCATCCCCCCTTACATCAAACAGACTTTTCAAAGAGTCTGTTAGCGGTAAGGACACTTTGCACCAGATTTCCCAATCTATCATTTTCATCTTTTTTTTAATGAAGTGAAACACATTTTTCCTCCACATGTAGTTTGAAAACCATCAGAGGAGATTTCTTGCGAAAACACACTCAGAAACCAAAGCGTGTCCACCTTGCTTATATTTCTCACTTGCCTTCCAGCCTTCAGATTTAAACTGATGCTAACTCACTGCGTCCCACTCATTCTGCCCTTTTGCCCTCTCACTTCTTTCTTTATTTCTGCACCAGTCTCTTTATAAACTTATTCAAGGCTTGTTTCTTTCTTGAACTCAGTGAACAGAGATTGCATTTTTTACCCACTTCATTTTAATGAATTTAGCTAAGTCATTAATTTTCCTTAGCTTCATTTATCAGTTATATCTCAACCATTTATGATAATATGATGTAACAATAATGCAATAATACCTATCTTTTATTGTCTTTAGTAGGATCATGTATTTTATGATGTGATTTTGTCAGTTAATCAGCTTTGCTAAAGAGCTTACATTTTTGGTGTTTATCAGTTTGTTAGCCAGATTACTCAAACTATTTTATATTTTATACAGACTATTTGACTGACTCTTCGAGGCAGTGTTGGGCATATAACAGGAGAGACCCATTTCATATAAATGAAGGGGCAGATCAAAGTTTTAAAAAACCCATCAAACTTGTGAGAAGTGGAGTGGAAGGAAATTTCCGTCTCTCATGTATAATCTATCCTCAGCATCATATGTAGGGTTGTTTGTGTTGAACGAAGAAGAGGAAGAACCTTTCATTAAATTTGGAAGTGGATAAAGGTTTGGAATCTGGTAATTATTTTGCACTTACTTCCTCCTCCAAATGGAGCATATAAGGTTACCCTTGTCCGTCCTTTCATGCTTACGTTTTCTACCCCGTTACGTAAATATGGTCTGTTCACATCTCCTATAAAAATACTAGACAAAACTCAAATAAATGTTTCACATGCCAAGTAGGATTCTTAAAGGTGAGCATCTTGTAATTATGGTCTTCAATTTGATTGTTTTCATATTTTAGCTATATTTGATCTTAAAACCCGTTCACGATCAAGGTTAAAGACAGACAGAGCTTTTCGTCCGAACTCTGTTTTCCTTTTGTATTTGTTTGTTCTTGCTTTTGGAGATCTTACGGATATGGACGCAATGCATAAATCAGAGTTGTACCACCAGAAATTGTTGGGGGCATTGGGCAATATTACCAGCAAGACAGGACAAATGTCAATAAACACAATGAGTAAGACACAAGTAAATAGTAAAAAAAAAAAAAAAACTCTCCTTTTACATGCCACAATGTATTAATGACCTCATGGTCCACCGCCAAGTAGATTGTTGCTCCCCTTAACCACTTCTTTTTTAGTGTTATCATACATGCGCAAATGGGAGTAAACGTCATTTGAAATGGGCATATCTTTGTATGCTTTGGTGGTCTGGGGAAGGACTTCATCACAGATTGCCGTGTGTGGGTCTTCCTAGTTGCACACCAGTCACAGAGACCATGCTGACCCCTATTCACCACTGAAACTACCTAGAAGGGGAACATCAGTATCAGATCTTGACCACAGAGTTATGGAGAAAGGTGTTCTTGTCTCATCAATCACATTTTTCCTTTATTTCATGGGGACCGCATGAAACATCATAAAATACATGATCCTACTAAAGACAAAGAGAGGTATTATTACAATATTGTTACATCATATTATCATAAATGGTTGAGTTGAGTGTGCGTCGCTCTCCTGGGGAAGAGATGCACTACGGGAGGAAAGCAAGCTCGGGGAGGCTCTGTGATGCTTTGGTTAATGTTCCAATGGGAAACTGGGGGTCCTGCCATTCATCTGGATGTGACTTTGACCCATGGCACTTACCTTAATATTGCTGCAGAACAAGTACCCCACGTCATGGAAACAGTATTCCCTTATGGCAGAAGCCTCTTTTAGCAGGATAATACTCCTTGACACGCTCCAAAAATGGTTCAGGAATGTTTTGAGGAACACAACAACCAGTTCAAAGTGTTTACTGAGTCTCAAGTCCTCAAATCTCAATCCAATCCAACGTCTGTGGAAGTTTCTGGACAAACAAAACCCAATCAATTTTGTAACTTCTAGGAGTGAGAAGATGTGCTACTAATGTCACAGTGAAACCTTCAGAGGTCTAGTGGAGTCCATGCCTGAGCGGGTCAGTACCACCACTCATCAAGATTTCACACTCTCACTAGGTTTCCATAAACAAATGCATTTACTGTCAAGTGAAAATATTGTTTTTATTTGAAATAACACATGACACCAGTGCAGCTTCTAGTGGCCTCATGCTAATTGAAACACAGTGGAGTGGTAACACATGAATGTCAGACAAGGTTGCAAAATTATTTTGTATTTAATTATTTAAGTAATGTAGGAATTCAATTTAAATAACTACAAAGATTCCGAATTGAACACGTTGAGGAAACAGAGCAGCTACCTCAAATTACTATTTGGACATTTTCCCTTCCTCTCCTGCTAATAGTTCTCTGGCTATTTCCCTGAACTGTGTCTTTATAGCTGGTTGATGGCCTCCTATGGTGATTTTACTGCAAGATGGCTGTACATTTCCTTTAGCGGGTGACTCAGCAGCTCTTTTAAGTTTATATCCTTCTCTCTGTTTGATTTAATCTCAATTATTTTATTAACAGCTATTTGGATTTTAACAGAATGCTCTCGTGTTCCTCACTTGTATTTCATCAGGGTGTTTCCTGCAATGCTGCATCCCCACGGCCATATTATGCCTAACTTGAGGGTCCTTTGGCAGCGAGGCTTGATACCTTAGCCTAGAACAGACAGATGACAGTTGCCTCCCAGCAGGGACTTCACCTCAGTGAAAGGAACTGGACCTTCTTGGCAGCTTCCATCCCTCCTTGCTAATCAGATCCAAACACTCTTTTCCCACATGTCAACCTTCCCTCTTCTCCTTTGGTGTTTTCTGCAACAGCTTCTTGTATTGTGACACGCAATTCTCTTTCTTTGCAATAATTATGTCTTCTTACTACAGGACAGGTCAAAATAAGATGAGTAGTAATCTTGTTTATTATTTATTTCTTGGCATGTCTTCTCACACTTTATTCTCTATCTTTTTCTTTCTCTCACTGGTATCGAACCAGCTTAAAGGAGCAGTGTGTAAAATGAAATAATGGTGTATGATATTCATAACATTGTTTTATAAGGCAATGCAACTTTATTTATATAGCACATTTCAGCAACAGGGCAATTGTAGGCAAAGTGCTTTACACAAACAATCAAGATTGTGACAAAGTTTAAAAAAATCCATTAGGACGTAGATGAAAACAGTTATAATAGATTAATAAAGATTAAAAAATAAAAAAACACACAAACCTTTTTATATAATTAGCTGGAACTTACATTTTGAAAAAATTTTGGACCCATCGTATCCACCTGTGTGTCGGGTCCTCTTCCACGCGCTGCCATGTTTGTACAGTAGCCTAATAATAATAATAATAATACATTTAATTTATAATGCACTTTACATTTGGATCAAATCTCAAAGTGCTACAAAGTAAAAGCAGATAAAAGCATCAATAAAAAATAAAATAATAACTATAGAACGGATAAGAGGAACACTTGCTCCAGAGATGGGGTTGTGTGTTTCTAGGGTGAAGTGACAGAAGGACAATGAAAAAATGCACTACCTCTAAAAACCAACAAGAAAAAAGATACTTATGTTGTTGCTGAATAACTAGTTTCTGTTGTGAGAAGTTTGTGATGTTTCGGAGCCCAAGTTTTGTAAAACGGTGGGTCCTGCTTTTACGGTCCCCACATGAAAGCAGAGGAAACAGATATTTCTGCAGTTCAAAATACATTTTAATGAAATTATTCTCAGAACAACCAAACATAATGAGAGATGTGCAAACAGACCAAATAGGGAGAAGACGCAAATTTCCTGTCCTGTTTCATATTTTTAGGTTCACCTATTTGAGTATGAACTCAAATAGGGTATAAATATGAGTTGACACTGTACCTAATTCTCTTTGATGTCTTTCAAATTAGGAAAGACCAGCAAACAAATAATGCTCACAAAGAACCGCTGAGAGTTTCACAAATCCAGCACTCTCTCAACAGTTCAAAATGTTGTTTTCAACAGTTAGATAATGATTACGAAGTTTAAAAAGACAGGAAAAGAAAAACATATGGAGAAAAACAGGATTTTAAAGAGACCAGAGAAGTTAAAAATCAGATTGGAAAGAGATTTGTATACAAACTTTCCCCTCATTGAAGAGGTCATTAGAATCTTAAGGTCAGAAAGCCTCCCTGACCACCATCAGAGGGCACCTATGGCGCCACAATCGAGGATAGAGAAAAAAAAAACATTGCCATAATCGACACACAAGCTGAAGCATCTACAATTTTCTAAAAGCACTGGGACTTTCAATGCAACAAGGTCATAGGTCAGAGGAGCCCAAAGTAGAGCTTTCTGGCGCCTCAGAATCAACCCAAGAATGGTTCAGACCGCACAGAATAAAGGTTTTTCCCCGGCCATCCCAGTCACCTGACCTAAACCCCACAGAACATTTGTGGGATGTGCTACAGAGGAGTGTCCACAAGCATCAACCTCAGAATCTGAGGGAGTTGGAGGGTTTGTGTATGGAGGAATGGCCTCACATGTTCTCCATGTTTTCGTAAAACCTCATCACACTCAGGGCTGTTATTGTGGCAAAAGGAGGGGAAAAAAATATTAAATGCAGAGAGGCAATTATTTTAGCCATTGTTTCGGGAAAAAAAAATCTGTTTTTATGTTAAGAATGTAATGGTGTCACCTGGTTGGAGAATGCAGGCCAGATCCATGGAGCAAGTGCTCACTGTGCCTTCTCTCCTTCGTTGGGGAGTGAGCGCTCCGTGACATCAGGCGGTATTCCCCCGCCTTAATTGATGCACCCTTGGCAGCGATTGGAGCCAGGAAGTCCAAAATCAGAGAAAAGTTAAGGGAAGCAGGAAGAATTATAGGAAGCCAGGGAAAAGCCTGGATAAGTGATTCATGTCAATAAGGCAGGTGAAAAATCTTAAACGAGGGGAATCAGAACTATGCTATAGACTCTATAGCATAGATCTGATTCTATAGTATAGAGTATAGTGTGACACTGTGAAAGTGATTTTCAAAATAAAACAGGAAATAATAAACTACATAGAAACCTGTAACAGCAGTTTCTAACACAAAATCTTTTATTCTTCCAGCCTGCGTCCAAACAGCTGTACGAAGATGAAACCACCTCCTCGGTGTTCGGCTTGAGGTCCATGACCGACCCGTCTCCCTCTCCGACCCCCTCGCCCTGCGGGTCAGATCGCCCCCTGCTGGGTTGGAGTAGTAACAACAGCAGCAGCAGTACTGCCACTTCGGCCACCATTGCACCACCTGTTGCAGAGAAACCACGCTGGCACTTCGGGAGACGCATACCGGGTCATTTCATACCGCTCGACGTCACAGGTACGAAAACCTTAAGAACTATTTTCACAAACGAGTTAGAATTAATCTCATAAGTTATTTGCTGCACGTATTTTTCCAAAAGATGAAATGCTCACATAGTAAGTACACATGATCTTGAAAAGAAGAATTTTGATATTGAACTGTAAGGGATGATTGAGAAGTTGCTCAGGTGGGCCTGGGTCTCAACCTTATTGCGTTACGGACTCGTTTCATATTGATTCTCTCAGAGCGGAATCTTTTCACTAACTTGCGTCAGAGAAGCTCTGCTATTAGACTAAACTGGCTAACTAACACCAACTGTAGCTCCTAGCGTGCATCCATCAGCTGGGCATCCACTGGTTCATCATGCCATCATTATTTGTCCTTTGTCTGAGCATGCTTTGTGAATTTCAGTGCACAGACAAATACATTTCTTAAGCACACAAATTCTTTGAAAAATAAAATATTATATGGCTAAAAGTAGCTATCCTTGCGCAAAAAAAAGAATATTCTGTGCTCAATAAATACAGATTTTACTTGCATGACAGAAAATGATTGTAACTCACAAAAGACTCTGAATGAGTGGGAGGGGCTTGCTTCCTTGCAATCTGCCTCTCCTATTAATGGGCGATATGAGACGATGACCAGCTGGCACTTTGTTATTTAACACTTTAATGAAATATTGCTACCTTAAGGATTTTTTTAAAGACTCTGCTGGATGCTGTCTCCTCAATTTTTTGATTATTTTCTTTGTCTTTGAGTTGGCTGCTAAGGCTGAGTTGAAATGGCTTATCTCATGACCTTGAGTTTTGGGATATTATTATCTCTGTTTTCCATCATTACCTGACATTTTAGAATTTGATTAGTCACAAAAACAGTCAGTATAATAAGAGCTAATCCAAAAAGGATTATTGTTTCAAAGGTTACATGATTGCTGGGTGAAGAAGGTGGTTTTAGTGGGATGCTAGTGGGGGAGGTGGGGCTCCTGTTTGGAGTGTGTTGGCCGATAGTTTGATGCCTTCAAGGATGATCTGGTTTTATTAGGATTTATAGCCTCAATATGAAACTTCTCTCACAAATAATGTTAAATTAAACAGATAACCCCCAGAATGACAATTTGATGGAAATGAACTATCTTTTTGGAGCTGTTAGGAGGCTCGGAGGGCCCGTTTGAAAATACGATATGAAGTGCCTCAGGGTGTATAGTGGAGCGTTAACGGTAAAACTAAATCTGATTGGTGTTATTGTTGTTGTTCAGTGAAAGAAAATCATCGTAACTTTGCTCTTTACGCTTAATGTCACAGAGGAAAAATAAATTTGATTGACTTGTTTTGTCCTAAGCTATTCCCTCTCCTAATAAATATGAGTGGGGAATGCAAAATAAAAGTGATTTTTCTTCGTACTGGAGTTCAGCATAATGTAAATCAGATTTGCTGGGATTATTGTACAATAGTTGTAGAATTAGTCAAATGAAAAACAAGTGACTTTTAACATTTGTTTGCCAATATACAACTAAAAATGGTGATAACTTGTCTGAGCCTTTTCATGTGGACGTTTTTATTTTGTTATAGTGATTAGATTAATATTTTTGCCAGAAAACAAGTAGAGGAGCTTCATCTCAGAGACGGAGGACCTGACACGCAAAATTCATGTTTCCCCCAATTGTAGCAAGTCATCCTGACCCTGTTAGCTTTAAAGCATCTCCACAACATCACACTGCCTACTCCATGTTTGACCGCAGGTCTAATGTTCTTTTAGTGGAAGGCTGTGTTTCTTTCACACCAGAAGTAACTGTCTTCAAATTGTTCAACTTTGTTTTCAAAAACTTCAACTTTAGATTTATCAGTCCATAAAATATTCTTCCAAACGTTCTGTGGGCCATTAAGGTCTGCTGTTGCTGTTGTTTCCGCTATGATGCCATTTTAGCCCAGTGCCTTTGAAATAGTGGAGCCATGAACTCTGACCTTTATTGAGGTGAGAGAGACCCACAGTTCCCGGATGTTTTCTTTGGATCTTTTGTGACATCTTGAACGAGCCTCCACCGTGGTCTTAGTGGAAATCGTAAGCTTGGCCTCCTCTGTGAACGATCGCTGTTGTTCCAAGTCTTCTCCATTTGCAGATAATCTGTCTCAGTGAGGATCTGTGGAGCCCCACAACCTTAGAAATAGCTTTAGAATCACCAGACTGATGGATTTCAATAGCCTTCTGGAATCTCTTCTGATTTTGACATAGTGCTCTATTAGTGAGAGCTGGGAGCCAACTTCCAGCTTATGTTAATGGTCTATTGAAGTGGTGATCTGATTGAAGTGGTGATCTGATTGAAGGGCAGGTGATCAGCTCTGGGTTTGTCTAGAAAACCGAAACCTACAACATTTGTGCTTCAATATGTGAAATTAGCATTTGGAACTTGCATTTTGTCAGGTTATGTTTTTTTATTTTTTTGAAAACCCGACACAGTTAAGTCTGAGATTCAGTCAAAAACTAGAAACCAGGAGGGGGGTCCAATGCTTTCACAGAACTGTGAGGTCAACTGATATAAGGTTTTATTCCTTCATTCGTGACTTACTAAGCAAGTAGATTCACCCTGTTGTTCGCAACAGGCCTGAAGCCATAGATCACAGTTTGCACTGGATCTGTAGGCATTCAGCACTTTCACAATCATGCACACACACACACACACACACACGCATACACACACACACACACACACACACTTCACAAGGATTTTAGCTTAAAGCGAGAAAAGGAACAAGTTTTGGCGCCGAGAACCTTTTTTTTTCTTATGATCACATTGGCTGTCGCCTTCGCCTCTCTCCTGCAGTCAGTTTTCTGTGTGCGCTGCTGTTAGTATGCGACGGTCATCCTCAGCAACATCGCTCTGACACTCCTGCTTCCACTCGTCTCAAACCAGCCTTCTGCTTGTTTACTTTGCCTGCGCGCGTGAGTGAGTGAACATGCACATGCAGTCCTCCCAGTATCTGGCATAGCAACTGCTTTGTCACCGGGCACCTCTCCCCTCCTTCTGTTGCGCATCTCCATCTATAGTTTAATATCTCTTTGTCTCATTCTCTCTCTCCCTCTTTCGCTCTGCCTCACCTACTGTGCAGAAGAGCAGTAGGAGATCAGATGTAATGATGCATGCCGGCCTGCATTAAAAACAGGGATGGTACCTTTTTAGACTTAGACTGGAGGATTTTCTGTTTTTTCCTTTCCTGCCATTCTCTCCCTGGCTCCATTCATTTTTTTTTTTACACCCTTTTCCACACATCACTCCCTCCACCAGATCACTGCAATGAGAAATGGGCTTGTACTTTGAAGTCTAATACAAAAAAATGATGACTGACTGACTGTTTTGTTTATTGCTGCTGTGTCATAGTTACATTTATCCCTGTCAAGTAAACAATATACATCATGGTTCTGAATTTCATCACTATCCCGTATAATTTATTTTTTTTATCACCCAGAGATTTTGTTAGGAGACAGCGAAGGAAAGAAAAGGCTGACTGTATTCTATTTCTTATCGATTATCTTATCGAAGGGTTTGTTTGTCTTTGATCTCTTTTTGACTTCCCCACCCTTTCTGAGCCCCTTCTTTACACAGAGATTACACAACCATCCTCTAATCCACCTTTGTTTGTTTTATAGCATTCCACAAGCAAGAGAGGCGTGACATACATTAATCAGCCAAAACATTATAACCACTAACATCAATGATGTCTTTAGTGACATCTGTCAGTGGGGAGGACATATAAGGCTGCAAGTGAACATTTGTCCTGACGTTGATGTGTTGAAAGCATGACAGATGAGAAATCTTAGGAACCTGAGAATCTTTGATATGAGACAAATTGGGATGGTTCGACTAGGTCTGAGTATCTCCAAAATTGCTGGCCTTGTAGGCCATTCCGGTTCTGCAGTGTTTAACATCTACCGAAGGCACTCAAGTCTGCCCACGCTGTTTGAGCCCTCAGAGGAGCTGCTGCTGACTTCTTTATATTTTTTGGACAACAATGGCAGTCTTTGACAGAGGGGAATAATATGTCAGCCTTTGGATTGGTTATAATCTTCTATAAGTAGGTTTATGTTTTAATGCACATCCTTTGTGAAATGTAAAACACAGAGAAAAATATTTCATAAATGCATTATTATTGTTATTATCATGGATAGTATTGATTTGAAAAATACGGTTGAGAGACTCTTTCACTCCCTCTCGTCTTGGAATCCAGTGAACAGGTATCTTGCAGCCAGCTTGGTGTTGCCATGGTAACCAGCCACTCGTCTTCTCTCCTCCGTTATACTGAAAGAAGAGGCGGGTAAAAAAGAGAGAGAGGAAGTGAGTGTGCGAGTGACGCCGGAAGAATGGAGCGGGAGAGAAAAGATAGAGCTGGAGGGAAAAGAAATTAGGAGAACTGGAGGATGTGAGATTAAGAGAGAGGATTCTTCAACTGTTCCCTCCTCCTTCCGCCTTTCTCCTTCCTCTTCCTCCTGCACATTTCACTCTCAGTTTTCAGACAGGACTGAGGTGATGTCGTTGGGGAGGATTTAAGAGCAGGACAAGCATGGTTAGACATTTATCATTTTATTTTATTTAAAGAGCTTTTAATACAATAAATTACTAATATTTGATAGATGCATACAAATAGTCATAATGAGAGGACAATGTTATAAATTGATGTCTACGTTGGTCGACACATATGTATCTGTTATTATTCCGGTATTTTGCAATAATATTTATAAGATTACAAGCATTGGATTGAATTTCTTCCATTATCTTTTGACTTTTGAGCCTTAATGCAAACCTGAGCATGACATCTGGTTGATATTGCATGATATAACTGTGTATGACTATAATTGTTTCAGCAAGCAGCTTTTCACATCCCTAGCACAAGCAGGTAGAAAAGAAGAGACAGCTATCTTAGATGGGAAATATAAATCCATTATCTATAACCTATAATATATAATTATATATGTATATTAAAGATAATTCATTCATTTATGCTGGTCAGTTTTGTAAGCTGAACTCATAATTCAAATTTTCAGGTCAGGGGTTATGCCCCTCAAGTTAGTTGTGAGTTTGAAGAGAGAGCATTTCTGGAGTTAGTTGGATGAAGTGATGGAGAGTTTTCCCAGTTGTGAGAGAGTGTTCCCTTCACCAACATGACCATTTGTTGGAAATAGTTGAAATATCATTTTTCTAACTGCCTATCCATCCACAGATTCATCCATCCATTCATTCATGACCTGAGCTGAATTTTGTGGAAACGCTGTCAGTCATTGGTGTCTATTTTCTAAATGAAGTCCTTAAATCAATAAGCGAACTAGCAAGGCGAGCAGGAGACGGATCGGTAATTCTGTCATCTACAGAAAAAATAGAGGCGTTTTGTGAAAGCTGCCCTGACTGTAGTGTTCAGACAGTCAGTAAGCGAATCAGACAGCTTGTAAGTGTGGAGTTTATCTGACGTTCTTGCTGTGGAGCTGCAGACGGTCGGATTCTCTCACTTTACATGGAACGCCTCAGTCTGACAGGAGGAGGAACTTTTCGTAAATCCTGACTTGTTTTCACTGCCCTCTGTGGCCTTTATGAAAGGAATCCTTCCTGGGTAGTAATTTGAATGTCTCTCCAATATTAATCAGATTTTTGGTGTGATGAACTGCCTTGCTTAAAGGTAAGGTCACAGCAAATTAAAAATGTCATTAGCATCTCCCACTGACGAGGTAGATGAGGTTCCTCATTCAACAGTTTAACTAGCTTTCAGTATCTTTATGAAGGAGGACTCCATATTCATCTTCTAGTCAATCCAGGTCTCCAGAAGACAAGAGATCCAAAACGTTCTAGAATAAAACATGCTATTTACATCCTTGTCGAAGATGATCACTTAAATGTACTAAGTTATAATAACCTGCCATGTTTTGAGTGCGGATTTTGAACAGGACATTTTTAAAAGAAGTGTACTGGATGCATCAGAATTAAGATGCCGAATATCTTGTTTCAGGCGCAATACACTAAATAGCCACAACATTATAACCACTGACCACTGTTAAAGTCAGAATAAAACTGTTATTCACCTTAATTATTGTCTTTTCCGTGGCACCTGTCAGTGGTGGGATATTTTAGGCAGCAAATGATCATTTCATCCTGAAGGTGATGTGCTGGAAGCAGAGAAAATGACAACGGCATGCTAAACCAAAACTGGCCAATTGAAGTAACTTTAAGCGTCAGTGACACAAAATATCAGCAATCAGGTATCAGAAAATCTTTGAACAACCTTGAAAAATTACATAAGAGCCTCATTGGTGAGAACCGTATTCTCTTTACCACCTCGTCTGTCAGTGGGTGGGGTATATTTGGCAGCAAGTGAACATTTTGTCCTCGATGTTAATGTGTTGGAAGGAGGAAATAGGAAACTGTAAGGATCTGAGCGACTTTGACAATGTCCAGATTGTGTTGGCTAGATGATTGGAATTGCAGGTCTTGTTGGCTGTTCCTGGTCTTAAGTTGTTATCAACGGCCAATGTGACCTTAGGAAGGACAACTGGTGAACAGGCTTCTGGGTCTTCGAGATTCATGGTTCATTAATGTTGGGAAGGAAGGCAAACCCATGTTGTCTGATCCCACAAAGATCACAACTGACTGGCACTAACTGGCCAAATGACCATTGTTACGCCCCAAATTTAAAATAGCCCTATGGGGCAAACAATACTCCATCTCTGGCCCAAAACCACCATAGAAAGATAACTGTAAAAACCAATCCATGGGATTTATTAACAAATGTATGATCGAACAATACATTAATCGAATTTTACCAAAATATACTGAATTAACAAATGTTCAAATACCAGGCTGAGAGGCAACACAAGCATTAGTCTCGACTCCAGATACCTCCCCCCCTGATGCTTTAACAGGAGCTCTTAAACACCTCTTCAGGCCTAAGTGAACCCCATGAGCAATCATGATCCAGAATAACTGAGCAGAAGCTGAATTTAAGGAGGGACAGACAACACAAGCAAAGCATACAGCCTTAACACCGTGCAGACTCCTGTCCACTGCGGAAAGAGCCTACAGTGGGCACATCAGCAGCAGAACTGGTACACAAAACAATTGAGCACAGAGCATAACATGAATGGATAAACAATGTTATGCACTACACCTGTCTGCTGTTATCGTGTATGTGCTAAACTGAGTGTAATTGTTGTTTGTCACTGGTATCTCCGACCAAACACTCCACCTGAAAGTGGGATAAAAAGGCTGATGATGGATGAGAGGCTGTTTTGGAGTGAAACAGGGTTACTTTGTATTTTCATGTCAGGTCACTCAGGGTGCAACTAATTCCTGTGTCTATATGGAACTCAATGTCAGCTGCTCAACTAACAACAGCGTTTTCTCATGCCATCCACAACCAACTGAGTTTTCTCAGCAAGCAGAAAAGTACCACTCAAGTACTGCACTGCAGAGACGTTATGATTAAGGAATCCTCCTCCCTTCTCTTCGTTGAAGGCCATTGTTGGCTGGAAATATTTAACACAAAGGCTCCCAAACTCTCGAGAGACGAGGCTGATTGTGATCAAGGATTGGGTTCTGAAGGAAAAAGAGGCGGTTGATGCCGGCCGAGACTAAAGGCTGCTGAAGCAGTGGATACATTTAGGTTTGAAAAGGTATAGATCTCAGCAGGAAGTGAATGGATGCATGACAGCCAGACATCAAGTCATATTTAGCCCCGCTCGATGGCTGGTCGTAGCTTTGATTGCTGTAGGAACCCGAACACTCCTTTATCTGCGCACAGAGGGGAGTTTCCATTAGAGGGCACCTGAATGAGAGGAACTGACAGATTGTTGGGAAAATAAAGGCCAGCTGAATGACTGCAGCAAATAGACTGTTTAGAGGTAAAGAGAGAAAAAAGAGAGAAAGATAAGAGAGAGGAAGTCGATGAAGCCAACAAACAGGTGAGAAACATCCCAGAAGTGTATAGACCATCCTGCACCAGCCAGAGTCGGTTGAATTAAATATAATGTATACATGAAAACACCAGGAAATTGAATTTCTGGCTTCCAAAATATCAGCCCAGCTCTTTTTAATTTAGATATATATTTTGTAATTTTTGAGATTAAGAAACCACCATCACAACTCATCCATCAAAGATGATCAAAAAAAAAAAGTGTTCCAATTATTGAAATATTTTTTTAACCATCACATATAAATATATAATATAAATCTTACCAAGTACTATAAATTACATTAGTTTTGTTTCCTGTGCAACTTATTTGCATTTTCTTTTTCACCAGTCCAACCGAGCCAATTCTCTCGCCACATATGCGCCGCCGGTGGTAAGCCCCACCAACTTTTCCCAGGGCAATTAAAAATACTGAATTCTCCACCGTCATTAAGATACCACTCCTTGTTATCGTACATTCAGCACAAACATGTATTCGTTTTCCTATCTCTCATTAAACTGCCTTCCCTCTGTATCAACTTTTCTTTTTCTCGCAAATTTTGGTACTATTCATCACTTGGCGTATTGGCTGCTGCTGGAAACTGTTGATACCGAGATGCTAGACGCCTTCAGTGCCTAGTTAATAAAATGGAGATGCATTGTGGGATATGTAGTTTATGGACACTTTCTTCTGTAAAGCTATATAGAATTTTATTGTAAGCAAATAAAGTTCTTTGAAAGCTATTGTGAGCCAAATAAAATGAGATGCTGGATCGAATTCAGCCCAAGCGCCTTGAGTTTGTCTCCCCTGCACCAGAGGTATGTCATCACGTCACAGAGACACTAGAGCCACATCATAATGCCAAAAGCAGAGCCAAAAATGTTCTCGCTGGGGCTGGTTTATGAGGTCATTGAATTACCCGCAACAGGTGGAGGAAATTTTCACTTCACTTAATCCTTATTTGTCATGTCCACAGCCATTTGTTAAATTTTTTTTGTCAAAGTTTTTGTTGGTTATGATAATCGTTCCGTGACTGATATAACGGGTTCTTTTTTCTAGACCTGCAAAGTTTTGGTTCCACTCTCGCACCTGTTTTCATGATGGTGGTTTATCATTGCAGTCGAGAGGGCATTGTTGCAACTCTCTTTTTTAATCATCTGAAGCTCAATTTCTTATTTCAAATATGAGAATATACTAAATATACTTAACAAGTAACTTAATATCACTTCTCCAACGCTTGTGACAAACAACTGTCCTATTAATACTTTTGAGTCATCCAAAAAATTGAAAAGCGATAGACTAATAATACATCTTAAACGATTGTGGGTGGTTTGGATCTAATAGAAGTTTAGTTTGTTTGGCTTTAGCAGGATAAAAAACAAGAGTCAAACTAAACTCTACATTTTGTCTCTCTAAAACTTTCCTTTCTCGGGGGCTTAGTTCCGTGAAAGTGTATACAAGCTGCATCCCTGAGCTTAATTAGTTGTAAATGTTTTGTGTTGGGAATATTATGGGGTATAGTTGATTAGCTTACTCTTTGGTCTCTTCGTCTTTGTAAAGCTCTGTTGTTCATCACTTAGATGTATAATTCATACGCAGTGCTGCTACAGGGAGACAACTAGAAGCAGAAATTGAAGGAAGTTGCAACGGAGAGATTTTTGGGGGATTTTAGAGGCAGCAAGAAGGAAAACAGGCTGGCTGGTGAGGAGAGAGGGTTCTGTGGTTGTGGCTGAACTGGACTCCCTTACAGTGGTCTCGGTCAACAATTCTTTGAAAATATATAGTGTCTACAACCTCCGGCTCCTATCAACTGATATTAAAATAAAGAAATCCAATCATAGGCAAAAAAAATAATTCTATGACCACCAGCTGGTCAGTTTGCTGCTGCTGTTCATCAAATATGAAAGAAGAGTGAAGAAAAACACGTTAACAGACAACGAAGAATGACAATAATGTCTCTGGAAAATCAACTTCATTGAATGTCCGGTACGAGCGGTTACAGAAAATGAAAGACTGAATGAATGTCCAGAACAAGTAGAGACTCTCATCCTTTCTCTACATGGTGATGTGATTGAGTCTGAGGGAAATATGTAAATAACTTGACTTTTAGACTTATCTTAACATAACTGCAGGTGAAGCTCTGCATTACTCTCTCTCACGCGGGCGCTTTATCTCTCGCTCTGTCTCGGAGTAGACGAGTGCATGTCTTTAATGGGTCTGAGATCCATTTAAGTCAGTGTGTTACAATGAATTTACTTTTGTTCCTATTTCTATCTCCTTTTCTTTGTTATCGATCTAGCTTAAGTCGATTCATTTTCTGTTTTTTAGTGTTCAGTTTAGTGTCAAGTGTGTGTTTCGTCCATTTATCGAACCTCCAGACATCACTCACCAAAGGCAACAAAATTGAAAAGCATCAATTTTAGCACTGCATCCGGTATGACGGTCACCATTAAACAAGGTTGATGGCTTATCTTATTAGAAGTTTTAGTGGGTTAGCAGCCCATTGAGAGACAACGCTGCATTTCATTGAAGTGATCAAGTAGCTACCCGCTGCCTCCGATGACTCATTGTATTACTGTCCGACCAGACGAGACATCAGAAGGACAGAATGTAAAACAGAACAGCAGGTTTCACAGAAGTATCTCTATAAGTCAATCTGGATTAAAAAATGATTGCAGGACATAATCACATAGACAGACATATAAAAACGAAGCTATTATAGCATGCTGTTTTATTACTTTGATATACTCGGTCAGTTTACAATGACAAGCAGTTGATAAAAAATTTGGTGATTATGTAATTTTGATGCAACGTTTAGCATCAGTCGAGCAAAACAGCATCAAAAAGGTATCAGGAAATCTATGAATCATTAAGCATTTTCATTCTCCACTCAACCATTTGTGAAAATTTCTAGAAATCTTTGGGCTTGAGATCCTGTCAGTGGGTGGCAGGAAAAATGAGCATGATTAAGGATCTGACTAACTATAACATGGCCAACTGACGACTGGCTGGATCATGTCCAATATTTGTTGTAGTATTAGGTATTCCAACTCAACAGCTGTTATTACTGACTTATAGGTCTAAGGAAACAACACAATGAATCCAGTTGAGCATTTGTAGGATGTTTTGGACATTTCGGATACATGGGGGGCCCATTTTGCAACTTACAGGACTTGCTTCTGACATCTTGGAACCAGATACCGCAGCGCATGTTCAGAGAAGTCCATGCCCGGACAGACCGGAGGTGTGAGCTGTAAAAAGGGACACACATACAATATAAGGGAAGGTGGTTATATTTGTTTGGCTAATTAGTGTAAGAAAACTGGCAGTAAAAAAGGTGGTCTGTCATCACATCAAGTCACCAGTATATGGGCCAAAAATTTAAACTTGAATGCATATCAAGGACTACAGCCAGCAGTGTTTTGTATCTGCTTGATAGGGAAATAAATCTCCATACCAGCAGGTGGCAATAGTCTATGTTTGTCATTCAGAAAGAAAAAAGTACCTTTATATTGCATACGGTATACATAAACCACTTTTATGGTAAAACAGCATTTGCCTCCCCTTTCCATATTTTTTTTTTTTCACAGTTGCCACTTCTGTCAATCTTGTTTTGAACTGATATGCTGAACAGCCAGTCATGGTAGTTCTTCCTGATTCAACATCTTCAATCAGCCCAAAAGTGCGTTCTAGTGCCAAAAAAAAAAATGAGGCCCAAGACAATCAACCACGACCAAATATTGGCAGACAGCCAACTTTGGGATTGGTGTTTCAGTGCCCATGAAGTCTCACCTTTGATTAAAGTTTAACCTGCTCAACTGATTTTTAACCCTGTATTTTTTAATAAATCTGAGCACTGAAATACTTTTTTTACTAACTTTACTGAGAAAAAGCAAAGAGAAATTAAAAATTCAAATGACTTCTTTTTAAAGAATATATTTAGACGTAAATAAGAAATCTGTTACCTTCACCGTTACACTGTGGCCAATATCGTCCTCTGCTTGGAGCATAAGAAGCTCCCAGACGTCGCCTGTCTTCATAATTTGAGGACATTTTCAGTTGATTTTCTATTTATAGTAAGTTCCTTACTTCTGCTAGTTGCTTTAAAGCTTTCCATTTGCAAGCCACACACATTAAAGTTGTCAAAACATTATATGCCAGAACATCCTGGTTATACAGATGTTTGCTTCAGTGGCATAACCACATCTATGGCTGTAACAGCAGGAGAATAACTCCGACCCCCCAGTTAAGCCTCCATGTGTTTATACAGAACGGAGGGGAGAATAAAGTTTCCCTGAAACGGCTGTATAAATTATAACATATTGTGTGCTTTTTGGTCTCTCCTTCACTGGAGTACATTCTAAAATGCGTATATTTGGACTTGTAATGTAAAACTTGCTATCATGTCGACAACATGATTGGATTTCATGTTTTATTAAGTTATATGTTTGTCGAGTAAAATTACTCTCCTCCTCCGCTTACTGACACTCATGTTTCTTTATCTAACTTTCAGGTGAAGGAGAAGGTGGGGGAGGAGGGAAATTCCACTGTCTCGACCTCCTCCAGCACTCCCCTTCCCCATCTCCCTCTCCAGGGGACCCCTTCCCCCACCAGCCTCGCTCCCTCGAACCTGTCACGGACACCTTCTTACAGAACCATCCCCTGAGGAAGACACATTCTGACCTCGACACAACCTTAACCGCAGGTAAAAGAAGCTCTTGTTCTGAACATTTTTCCAGCTCAGTTGCTTCTTTCTTGTGTTTGTGCTCAAATAAACCACAGCCAAGTGGTGAGAAGAGGGAACAGAATCAGATTTAAGTGCGCAAGATTTTTCCCAGAAATCTGATAAATGTATGTTTCTGCATATTGGGACTGTTGAAATTTGCCAGTTCATTGTAGACCTCAGAATGAAGTACACATTAACCGTTTCACAAAGCCTTTTCAAGGCTGGTCTGGTACTCCCTTATTCCGCACCTGTGTTCTGCACAGAAGCAGCGGGGACATAATGGGCTGGCAAGTTATTCTGCCTCTGAGACGGCAGTGCAGATAGTCACACCTCTGCATCTGTGTTACCGCCAATGACAGGATTGAAATAGTGACAACTTATTTAATGGGCGACCCACAAATAGAAGTAACAAAAACAGTTTTTAGCAGTTAGTAGCTACCTCCAAAGGAGTTCGGCTTTTATCTCCTTAAAATTCAATTTGTTTATAGAAAATCAGAGTTTATGATCAGGTGAATTTGATGTGATAAATTTTGTTTCAATCATTCTTCCTTTTACATCCTCTCCTTCACAGATAACACTTTGGAAGGACGTCCCCCGAACCGACTTCATCCAGGAGCTATGGACCATCCTGGCCTGCTGTGCTCAAACACATCCTCCACCTCCTGGAATGGACCTAAGGGCTCCACCTTTTCTCCTGGAGCTTGGAATGAGCCTTACAATTGCAGTGCAAACAAGGGTCCAGCCGTTCCACCCAAACAGCATATCGTCATCGGGAATGCAGGCGGGCAACAGGACGGGGTGATGTTTGTGAGCAGTAGACAGTCCGTGAGCTCAAATTCCAGCTCATTCACAACAGGGAATAATGTACCAGGGATGTCAATGGCAGCGACAATGATGGGGAAGCGAAGTGAAACAGAGGGGGCTGCAGCAGATGGAGGGAGAGGAGGAGGAGGAGGTGGGGGAGTTGAGGAGGAAACAAGAGGGCGCGGGAGGTCAGCACGCTCCATAGCAGCAGCGAACGCCTTTAAGTTCCGGGAGCGTTCCCTTTCAACACCCACAGATTCCGGTTCTTTCTGTTTTTCAGAAGGTGATTTAGGCAAACTGGTTGGAAATGTCATGCCTACTGGGAACGGAAATACCATGCCAATGATAGACCAAGAACAACAGCATTATAACTTCCATTGTTTTAGTGAGAACTACGCTCTTGTCTACCCTAGAGGTAGTTCCGAAGACAGCGCCAGTACTGCAGACACAATCTCTATCACAGCTTCAGACTATAGTGCCAATAGCCGTTTGCGCCTACGTTCCCGCTCCATCTCGTTTAAAAAATCGAAGCGCAAGCCACCACCTCCGGTGAGGAGCGTCTCTCTCATGAAGAACCTTGGGGAAGCCGAGGGGAGAATCCACCATGAAGGTGCTCTCTACCGGGATGGTCGGCCAAAGAGTCTACACATACCGAGGGACCACTTTCCAGACTTCCAGCCTGATTTCCTCCTGCCAAGCTCATCCTGTTCATCCAAACCCACTGGAGGCCCGGATGGACTTCCTAGCCTGGAGGTCCAGTCACCAGATAGGGAGGGGGAAACAGAACTGACTTTTCCCACTCACTGGCAGCTGGGGGATTGGAAAAATGACCCCTACAGGTAGAAAATTAAACTACACTTTTTGATAGGGTGTTTACTTGATCTGGTTTAAATCTGTCACATTGAGTTTGCCTATCTTCTTTTCTGTTCTCCAGGTCTTTATCAAGCTCCAGCACAGCAACCGGTACCACAGTGATTGAATGTATGAAAGTCAGAGGCAGCTCAGAATCCCTGCTTGATTCTCCATCCACCTCGAGGGCCACATCACCCTCACAGCTCTCTGTGGAAACTGACAATAAAGCATCATCACCCTTCAAACCGCTAGGACTAATGTCCCCCTCTAGTGGCTATTCCAGTCAGTCAGAGACCCCAACCTCAACTGTTCCACAAACAGCAGGTCAGGGGCCAGCAGGGACATTGGGTTGCAAGTTGCGACCTAAGATTCCAGAGAGAAAATCGTCACTACCATCACCTAAGGACCCAGCTTCCAGGTCTAGATTGTCCTTTGAAATGCCTGGAAATGCACACCTGGAACTGTCATCAATCAAGCCAAAGCAAAAGGCCAGCAGGCGGCATTCTGATACCTCAACGGCAACAAAACCAGGAAAAGTCATTCCCAGCTCTTCACAGGTGTTGCCTGTGGTTTCTCAGAATGATCTGAAGACTGTTCGACTTCGCTCAGTCTCTCGTGGCGACTTCGACGACTGCCCTGATGGGGCATCTGACACCATTGAAGAAGAACAGCATGGTCGAGACCTAGGCGACGACCCCATTCCTCCACCCACCCTACCAAAACCAAAACCACCTGTTGCTGTCAAACCACCATTGCCCAAGCGACCCATAAACCTTCTCCTCAAATCTCCTTCGCCCTCATCCACTTCCCCCTTAGCCATCGATTCACCTCCTGGCTCTCCTGTGGATCGGCCTGTGCCTCTAGGAAATATCTACAAGGTCATGAAAAAGCCCAAACCCAAAAGACCCCCACCTCAAGCTCCAACAAGTCCCTATGGTATCCTGGATTCTACCATGGCGCCACAAACTGCCTATGATAATCAATTATTCCCACATTTCCCGTCCCTTTTTGATCTCCCCCCTCTTCCAGACCCTCAGCCTCTTCTAGAAGACCCTGCAATGGAGCCAGAATTTGATCCAGACCCAGAGATTTGTCTTGGTCCTGAGGACGGAGGTTCACTCCCCTCTCCTTGTAGTAACCTGGAGGCCCCAGAGCTCCAGGACAAAAGCCAGACACTCCCCTCAAGAATGACAATCTCTTGTCTGGCAGAGCTGTCGGAGAAAAAGAAACCCAAGGTGAGGAAGGCCTTATAGGTATCTTGTACTTAGTAATTGGGTCCTGGTAATGATTACCAGTTTATGGAAATGTTTTATTGACGTATCAGAATTATTACAGTACTCGTATGATGTTTGAAACTTTCTCATTCCTTACCAGGTTCCACCTCCAGTACCCAAAAAGCCAAATGTCCTTCTTCTCCCCCCATCTGTTCACTCCTCCACCAATGGGAATGCAGAACGCCAGATGCCTCAGGCTGACAGCCCTGTGGACCTTTGCTCTCATGTTGTAGAATTCTTGCCAGAGGAGTTACCAAGTACTCCTGCTAGTACTAGTACATCTACTAGTGTTCCAGAAATGACAGAGCTCGAAGAGCACCACTTCGGAACAGACGAGGAGAATTCAAAGGAGTCATCCCTGCAGGATTCCTCTCTTACAGAGATGGAAGGGAAAATGGCCAGCACATGGATCTGCGCAGGTGTGTTTCTCGAAGGTTTGTCTGTGAACTTGGAATGTACAATCACACAATTGAAGGGCAATTTTGCAGTGTTTTGCAAAACAAATACTTATCTTGCAGGCCATTTAGGGGATAAAAAAAACCTCTAGTTTTGTGTTCTGCACAAAAAAGCAGCTGTAATCTGCTTGCAAATTCAAATGAATTCTATTGGGAATCCTGAGTTGTATTTCAAGAAGCGTGGCTTAGTGGGAAGTCCGATAAGCTAACCTCTGAGTCAGTTACCGCAGTAACTTACTCTGTGAACCTAACCTGCTTGCTGGCAGGTTAGCTTATTGGTGTTCTATACCTATCAGCCACAACATTAATACCAGTTATTGGTTCTGTGATGTTGTGTCTGGACAGTACACATTACAAGTTCATCATTCATAGCACTATGATATAATGGTTTCTTTCTTTGGGATGTTTGTTTTTTATCTCAATTCAACAGAAAATATATTAAATTGTTGCTGCATACCAATCAGTCACAACATTAGAATCAGTGACTCATACCAATATCTTTGCTCATTGCTGTATATAAATATGCTATTTTAATTTAATGGTTTTTAATAAAAATCATTTATTTATTATGTAATTCGTTGTTATAGCCCCGAAAAGTCCATGATATAATTTAGACTGAAAAGTCAGGGATACTATGGAATCGTCATCTCTGCTGCCACGGCATCTGCAGATCCTATAAACTATTTTCTGGATCTTATTCAAATTTTACGTAAAAAGTTCATATTTCGTTCACTGTGATTTTATTTTCCAAAAAAAAACGTTTTTTCGGGACATAACTTCCTAAACATTGGTTTGATTTTGTCCGGATTTGGTGCACATGAATCAACACAGGGATCTGTCCTGAATATCTCATATTTCGCTCCAATAGTTCATATTTAAGCCACTTCAAGAGGATTTTTTTTTTTTTACAATAAATACAAGGGACAGAACTTTACATTTAGTTGAGGAGATCAATCAGGAGGATTTCTTGTACAAGCGGGGGATTGGGGAGTTTTATGGGATATATCCTTGCTGTCGGGGAAGACAGCGTAAGCCTAGTTATTCTAAGTGGGTTTTCAAGTTTTCTTCTAAGTATAATAAGTACAGGTTATTGATGGCATATGTAGCTAGCAGGGAGGTCATTGTATTTTTAGGTCAATACAACAGTGTAGATGACAATGATTATTATATACAATATTATTTACCTCTACTGATTCAGATCTACTTTAATTAAAAAAGTTATAAACATCTGTGTTTTGTTTGTATTGTTTTTGGATAAAACAATGAAAGAGCAAGCCAGAATTATTTCTATGTTATTTTGAACTAAATATGTCATTTCCACACCAAATTTTTTATTTGAATTCTCTTCCTTGCTCAGATGACTCAACAGCCAATGAAAGGGAGCTCCAGATTGCAGAGGAAGCCGATGACGACATGTTTTCTAGCACACCTGCAACACACACCACTGAAGACCTGTTCACTATTATACACAGGTATGCACATATTTCAAATCTATATTTCCTATATAAAGTTTAGTACTATTTTTCAAAGTTAGATAGATTTTTTTTTAAATCTTACTTTCTGTTGAATCTGTGAGGCAGTTGGACTATATATTCCCTAGCAACAGCTACAGTGGCTTCCTGCTACACACGCAAGTTTCACTTTGTCCTTATAATCTCTCAGACACACTCAGAAGCACAAGAAAGCTCGTCTCTAAGCAACAAGTGTTGATAGTTTAACCTTGCTTGATGTTGAAAATAGCTCTAAAGGCATAGAAGAGGAGGTGAGGAGCAGCAAAGGAGAAACAGGATTCCCTGTTTTCATATTACAAGAAAGCAGGGAGTCCAGTCTGTTGGTGAAACATTTTAGATTTTTGTTGACTGAACAAAGAGATGTCAGTCTTTGGACCCTCTGGCTTGAAAAGGAGATTTAAAATGATGACTTATGATGGCTGCAAATGTGTTTATATCTCTTCCAATTGTCTATGTTTGTGAATAATGTTCTTTACTTTTCTCCTCATCCAGGTCGAAGCGAAAGGTTCTAGGTCGTAAGGAACCATCGGATTCCTTTGGAAGCCGCCAGAGCCTGGTGTCCCCAGTGAAGCACAACACCATCAGTAGCGAGCCCCGAAATCTGACCTTAGGCAGCAGCCAGAGATCAAGCTCCCGCAATGAGAACTTTATGGCTTTGCTTCAGAAGAAAGGCAGCAAGTCTTCTAGTGGAGGAGCCAGAGTCTCTGCTATGGAGCTTCTCAAAAGCACAAACCCTCTAGCCCGACGGGTAACAGAGTTTTCCACCACTTCATCAACAACAGTGGAGGGAGGAGATGCATCATTCGGCAATGGCAAACCCAACGATCAATGAACAGAAATACTGTCAATAAATGTTAACAAGGTCAGTTTGCCGTTGACAAAGCCACCAAACAATTCTACAATGTGCCATCCAATGCAGATTTGCCCTCTGTCCTACAAGTCCAAAGGGATCACTCCAACTTCTGATTGACCGTTTGTACCGTTCAATCAAATTGGAGTCAATATTTTGACAGAATGGTCCCTCTCATTATTGAAGGGGTATTGTTCCCAGTCACAACTGTCTGAAAGTATCTGTAGAGATACTAACAAATATGTTCAAATACCATCAAAAAGTGAACACTAAACCATGTTTCTTCGGGAGTATCCTCCGAGTGGAGACTGAACGGATGGATTCATGGATGGGTCGAGTAATCACCAGGAAAATATGGATGTACGCCTTTTCGAGGGAGGCTAGAGTCCCAGATGATGACATTAGTCACTATATGCTTATTTTTAACCATCTACAGAAATACACTAGAATACAACATAGAATCAAATGAAATAAATTGAGTTCCACACAGTAGTTGTGAAATTTATAAATGATAAATCTAAAACTCCACTAAACCCTACAAGCAGTAGAACTGCAGCAACAATCCCTGTTTACCTAGATGTAATCGAAGGTTACAGCATTAACGGTATGATAAGAAAGCAACTTAGTCCAAACCGTTGTACCATTGCGGGCATTTGTCATTATCGGAACATTCTGATTCTAGTGCTGGGCAAAGAGGAACCACACGGAGGCTTTTAGCCACCAAAGATAAGGCATGTCGAACCTGCTCATGCTGTGAACACGGACCTGGATCTTCACAAAACATTCCACAGGACGACCCAGCTCATGGATGACAATTTGGAATCCAAGCACTTTTTACTTTTTCCTCGTGTTGGAGGTTGTTTACATTCGGCAGCCTTTTAGTTGCTATTTCTTTTCCACCCCAAGACACTCATCGGTCTTTATTTTTACATGTTTGTTTCATATATTTTTTTCCTACACATGCTAGATGGCCATATACTGTACATGCCGAAATGGATTGTACTATACGAGAAATGTAAAAAGGTAAACACATCTATCAGTATCGTTTGTGGACACAAAGACTAAAAATATTGTACAGAACAGCAAGCAGCTTGGACTACAAAAACTGCCCACCGGAGAGAAACACACGCTATGAAGTTACGCCGTAGAGGACAAACCTAAATAAGTGTTTGTTCATACGAGTGTGTGAAGAAGAAATCTTGCCTGTTGAGTTTCTGTTTGGAGAGTATGAAGCAGGCCGGATAATTAAACAGGGTTTTATTCATTTTGGTCTCTGATGACGGGACCAAAGGACAGTTTAACTATAACAAAAAACAGACCAGAGGGGACCTAATGGTGTGTATGTGTTTGCCCGTGTGTGTGTGTCCATATGTGTGGAGGGTAAAGAAAGAGCGTGAAAGCATGTGTGTTTATGTGTCGTCACTACTTCTGCATATTTGGATTCACACTTCATTTCGTCTGAATGTCTTTTTGTGCGTCCATTGTCATCCCATACTCCCACCACCTCTTTTCTTGGGCAAGGATTAGACACTCCTCCAATAGAAACCTATGCTCAAGAACCTAAGGATTCTGGGATAGCATCAGATATGTTCAGAAGCAATGCGGGCAAAATTATTCCAGAGCCCAAAGGGCCCTGAATGGAATAACTGATATAGTTTGGAGTCTTCTGACTGGAGACCAGAATCTAGAGACTCTCTATTAAAAACCCTTTTCCACCAAGGCAGTTCCAGAGCTGGTTTAGAGACTGTTTCTTTTTTGGAACCACTTCTTTGCACTTTCTACTGCTAATGAACAGGCTCTCATTTAGAAAACTGTGAAACCACAGGACAACACGGTCAAAAAGAACTACAACTATGATTGTTTCAAAGGAGGCTTGTTTATGCTTGACTTTAAAGATTGATATGGATTTGTCCATATTATGGATTCATTCCGTAAATCTGCATTTGTGTATATTTTATGAAAGCTTTTACTATGCAAAAAAAAAGGAATTGTTCGCTGGTAACACTCATATCATTTTTGTCTTATGGATAATATTTTAGTTGAAAATACCTGAATATTACTTTGTTTATTTATTTTTTTCAAAAAGATTTAAAGAATGGTGATGGAATTTCACTTGTTATGCTTAACGATCAATGAGAAACATTGAGATGAACTTAATCAAATTATCTAAACTAGTATCCTTAATTAAATCAAGTATTTGTGAGTTGAAATTTTATGTTGTAAATACTTAATTTAATATATAGTGTTACATATTTTTTTGAGTTAATCATGAGTTCACTCAATTTACAGTGTAGATACAGAAAAACATTTGCAGCCCAAGCAAGACACAACAAAAGTTTATGGAAAAGATTATAAACAAAAACCTGAAAGGAAAATCTGAAAATATCTATTCGTCCATTTGCTGAGATCTATTTAATGACCACATGGACAACCGCCAAGAACATTATTGCCTCCACTTTTGCACCTCTTTATATTTTCCATTAATTAACACAACCGTCCGTCCTCTGCTATTTGTGTTCCGGTCAGAACTTATGACTCTCCATTAACATCTTTTGGATATGTTGATGTCAAGCACTACAGTACGAACATTCCATTATGACCTGGCTGTAGTGCCTCTGTAAGATAATATCATGGCTCTGGGATCTGATGACTTGAATCCAGTGTCTCTCCAGCCAGTGGAAAACCAAACCAGTTCTCACTAGTTTCACTGTGTTGAACCGACACCTAATGGGTTCTAGCTCCAGCCTGGAAATAGCACCTGGTATGTCTTTGGTGGAAAAGAGTGATGTTACAGAGTTGTTTCAGCTGCTTTTCCTTTCTGCATTCATATCTCAAAATGTTTTTTTACTCCTTTACTCTTACTCTTCTCCTCCTCCTCCTCTCATCACTGCTCTCTCTCTCCATCTGTCTCTCTCTCTCTCTTTTCTTTAACTCTTTCGGCACAAACAGTAGCACACTCTCTTCCTTACAGCCTCTCACGTTACCCACATGTAGCATCGCCCCCAAATCCTCATCTTCCCTCATTCTCTTTCTTCCTGTCATTGACCACCTGCCCTTCCTCTTAATCTACTCTGCATCCTCTCTTCGCAGCCCCCATTTCCCGTTAACCTTGCTCCTCTGTCCCTTCTCTGCCTCTCTGCATTCTATGCAGTCTATGCATCTGAGCTCAGTAGACGACAACACGACACCATATGAATGTCAATGAATGACTGTTAAGAAAATGCTGGAGAAGCTGTGTTTAGTTTCAGAGCGCCAAATCATCTTTCTATCAACGCTTATCTTCTGCCTCTCTTCTTTGAGTTTTTACACCTTATCTCCACTTTGGAGTAACACAGAGGAATGGATGAAGGGCACACGCACAAGCAGGGATTGAATGTGTTCTTGCAGAAAGGACCCTGTTTTTGGACCGTGAACAAATCATCCTGCCCCCCCCCCCCGAACATCACTTCTGGATCACCGTGTGGAAGGTCGAAGTGTTTTGGATGAGCAGCAGTTCAGCTGAGACACCTGACTTATCCCCTGACCTGCATGGATAGACCGTGTGGCTGGAGGAGGGAAACTTTAATCTCTTGACTTCCAGTTGTCAAACTAGTCTTCGGTGCTGTTGGGTCAAAGCTCCTCCTGATGGCTGGAAAAGGAGGAACCACATAAAACAGGAGGAGGGTAAGAAAAACTCCTTCACTCACATCTCTCTTCTCTCCAACGGTTCTTCAGGTATTCCATCATCCTGAGAAAAAGATTCACACGTTATGAGAAATAGTCATGTGACGCTTGTTTTAAATATTTAGTGAATGAAAAAAGATAAACCTATAAAACTGTGTTTGTTTGCCTTGTGTAATGAATTATGGGTGCGTTGCTGAGGCATCCGCTATGCTTTTGTTTCTTAAATATTATTTCATTATTTTAAAATCCCAACTGCCTTGTTAGTTCCCACACAAACAAGCTTTTGCAAAATATTTTGCCAAAACAAAAGTTTTGAGTAGGTGTGCCCAAATCTGCATTCATACTTATGCAGTATGTCGTAGGTTATTATTATTTTCTATTAGAGCAATATCCACTCAGAGTCATCGTGTGTCTGAGACCATAGGTGACTACTAGATCAAAAAATGACAAACAGCATTTCTAAATACACCAATTTTCTCCTGAACAGAGTTGGAACAAAGACTGATACGGCTGTAATGTGGAGAGAGTTTGTGTTGTAATGGTTTCCTCTAAAGTTACTACATTACTCCACCTCGGCATCAATGCACTGTTGATTTGTGACCTTTGGAGATTCTCGATGCTGGCTGGATTATGGTGTCACACGTTAACTTTGTATGGCATTGCACGAAAACACTTTTTTTCTATTCGGTGTGAACGCAGCATTAGAGGTGGAAGAAAAGGCACGTTTCAGTATATTAGAGAAAAGAGTCAGGACACGGTTATTTAATATTGAGAAAGGGCATTTTGTTTGAAGTTTTAGCTGCATTTCTCAGAGACAGAAGTTATCGCATTGGTTTGGTTTATCGTTATAATGTGACGAGCAAAAGAAAACAAAATTGTTGAAATTACTGCCAAATTTTTGCTACAACTTCCAGCACTCTCGATCACTGAAACAGATATAGAAATAAGACGACATCTTCTTTAAAAGTGACACATCCAAGTGTGAAAACAGATGTGACACTAAAGAAATATATTGAATTTTTAATCCCTTCTTTAAAAGGGCAGGTTGGGGTGAGAAGAAAGATCGGGGAGGAGGCTGCGCAGTAAAGATTGTTGGGGATTACTACAACATATTCCATCATCTTTTCTTTCCCCCTCTTTCAATGTAAGCGGCCATGTCACTCATAAGTTATCATGTTAAAGCTTTTTCCTCTCCCGCACTCTCAATTTCTTTCCTGCAAAGTGATATTAGGTATTGGAAACAAGAAAGCACCGAAGTCTGTTAATTATCTTCATTTTGTTTCTGTCCGTCTCTGCAAACAGAACCGACAAACAGAAACCTGTGGCCAGGAGACATCATTCAAAACCGCGTAGGAAAGGTCAGGTGGAATCTGAGGTGGAATCTCATGGATAATTTTCTCTCCCAAACTGTTTATGGGCTAAACAAAGCTTCTCTTACTAATGTGTTTAGAGTGGTATAATGAGTAGAAATAAGCCAGACAATAAGAACATCAATCTTCCCTCGAGACTTCAGACTCCTGACCAAAGTTTACAAAGTAATACAATCGAATCCAAAACCTGTCAAGACTATTAATTTACCATCTTTTGGAAAAATCTATTTCAACAGGCACAGAAGCTTCAAAATAAAAGCCAAACCTTCAGAGCAGATGTACAAACCAAGAACTTCTTACGCTAACGTTACAAGTTCTACTACCAACTGATTCAAACCTGGCCACAAGTTCAGGTATTTGTGTGTTTTTAAATGTCTCTCCTTCAGTAGCGTCATGTGTTACCAGAAGAGGCAGGATGCTCAGTGAGGAGATTCAGACAAACAAAGAATGTTTGTCTTCTAATCTAACATAAAGGAAAAGATAAAACTAGAATAGCAAATGTAGTGCGTACCAACAATCCTCCGTGTGTCTTTTTATCCCACCACTAACACCCCTCCAAGATATATTTTTGGGTATTTTTGCTAAGTTGTCTAAGGTACCGGGTTCAAATCCACCTCTGCTGGCCTTTCTCTGCTTTCATGATCTCCCCATGTCTGAGTAGGTTTTCTCAGGATACTCACAGTCCAAAAACATGCAATATAGGTGAATTGGCAAATGTGTACGAACAGGATAAGCGTTGACGGATAATGAATGAATGAATGAATGAATGACCCCATTCAACAATGTCATCATATATGGTTTTGTGGAAAGCCATATCATCCTTCACATGGTTTTGTGGAAGGCCCTCCATTAGTTCTTTTATTATCATACTGACCAACCAAGAAACTCACCAACAACCAAACAACAATATTATATAAGAAGTAATGTATACTTTATTTGTTCACATATCCATACGAGTACAAAACTGTGATATTCCAGTCCAGTTGTGTCTGATTCAACCTTGAAAAGTTTTGCCTCAATCCTCATCAAAATTAAATTGTTTGCAAAAGTTGTTAAGTAAATCCATATACTAGTCGTTACACAATCTTGTTAATATACCCACAGACCAACCAACAGACCCACCCACCGACTAATCGATTAACCAGTCATCAACAAATGGACACTTGTTAAAGCAGCTCAGCGTCGCAAACCAGGCTTCCGGGCCACCTAAGCAAACATGTCAGTTGTTGCTCACCATACTGCTCGGAGTAAGAATTCTGCCACCATGCCGAACCACTGAGGTTGCAAAGTTCAGTGCACTCATGGTTCCGGTCCCAAGTCTGAATAATTTGAGCAGGATTGCATCAGATTTAGACCATGACCAGTGTCCAAATCCATAATCTGGAGGAGAGTCCACTGTGGCGGCCTCTAATCAGAAGCGACCAAAAGGACACAAATGCTCTCTGTATCCTCACTGATACACAACTTCATCAAAAACTTCCTGTTCAAATAAAACTTGTTCTTCACATCATCTTTATTATTCATCGTTGCTGTCAACATCACCACATCTAAGCCACATCACCGCAGTTTGATAGTTATATTCAACGTTTTTGGTTATGGGCAAGGCTTTGGTTTTGGTCCTTTTCTTGTCTGGGATGTTGTGTTTCAGCCGTTTAAAATGTGGTTTTATTAGAGAAAGCGTGAAATGATGGGAAACAGAAACAAAGGGGGTCATGTTTGCAGATTTGGGCCGAAGAGTATCTTGTTTTTATGATCTTTCTTTTGTGAAAGGAGATGGAATTTACCGTGTTTGGACTCTTCAGTGGCACATTATACGCCCGTCACAAAAACTGATGTCCATCAGCAGTAAACCCCGCCCTCCTGCCACTAAAACAAAACCCCCAAATTAGAACCCCAGTTCAGGGGCCGTAGAAGCAGCTTATGAAGACACAGAGATGAGAATTAGAGAGACATAAAGAGAGATAGAGTTATTAGAATTATTCTATTTTTGTTATTCCCCATTGAAAAAAAAGTCATATTTAAAGGAATATTCCGTGTATGTATTGAATGACTCCTTCTGCCCCATCCAGTGGTGTGATCTGTAGCTGCAAGGTGGCGTCAAACACAAACGCTTCCCTCTGCAGCTATGCAATGCCAATGTGATGAAAGTATTATATCATTATGAATAAATTATTTTCTTGCTTAAAAAAAAAGACTGTTTTGTTTGTTTGTATGCTCATTAATCAAGGATGTGTTCTGAATCTGTATAACCCCTGGAGAGGCCACACCGCTTCTGTTTATAGGGTGTCTATCTCGGCAACAGCAAAGCAGAAACCACAAACACTTGTTCAATCAATATTTAGAGAGTTTTTGTTCTCAATTTATATCATTTAGAAAATAGATATTCTTGGTGATACCAAATTCATTTGAAAAGACTATTTACATCATTTTTCAAGCTGAAGTTTTTACTCTTGTCTATAAAAATGTCACATCTTACACATACACATGTTCATCGGAACATGGACTGTACACATTTTCTGCAAAAGACCGCAAACGTGCTGCTAGAAACAGTCGAGTAGTTTTCCAAGTTAATTTTACAATTTGAGTTGCCAGAAGAACTCAGGTGTTTTCTACTTTCCTGAAAAACGTTGGCCTTTAGCTCTTGTGACCATGGTTCGAGAACAGTGTGTTCACAGCACTGATTGATGCTCTGAAAGTCCAAAAGACTCAGGAACATTTGGAATGTTCATTAAAAGACTGAAGCTCCGTCCGTCCGTCCACACTCACACACAGTGAGCTGTGACCGGTATCTGATCACTGCTCTGAACTAGGGCACATTCACTCGTGAATTCTGTGGTTCTGTTAGTGTGAATGCTACTACCAGGACCTTGGTGCACACCAAACAAACAAATGGAGGGCTTAGAATACATGTCTTAGTCCGCTTCTAAATCAACTCAGGTGTGGTTCAACTGAAACATGAACGCAGCAGCAACCAAAGACCAAAAACAGGACGTGACATCACAAGGTGCGGACAACATACTCTGCTTTTTGTGTGCAATGGAGAAGTTTTTGGGGATATTTTGACTCCTCCTTGCGTTTTATAAGCTCTTCTTGTGTGTTCAGCCATTTTGATCCCTGCATACAGCCTAGTTCTGTCCAGTCAGGATGTGGCCTTCTCCATATGTCTTTTGTTATTGGTGTATAAAATGTCTGTAAAATTTGTATGATCAAAACCTAATCTCAGCTTGGTATTCAACCCTAGGAGAAATATTTCCCCATATGCAGTATGGGGAATTGGGGGTATAAAAAGGAATATTTTTATACAAAAAATATTTTTGATGCTGGGCTGAAAAATATGTTGGATGAAATATCTCTGGTGACATGTTGGATCAAAGTGAAGACTGAATAGCTTAAGATTACCACAAAAGCACTGAAGAAGTTAGGTTTGAACAACGTTTCTCGGCGGAAATGGAATGTCTGACGTTAAAGCAACAAAAATAGAAGGAAAACAAATCAGGTGTCACTCTCTCCCATCACCCCCTCCTTGGACTGTCTTACTGCAGGGAGGCAAGTCGAGGGCTCATCCAATGGATAGATTGACTTGCAAGGTGAATTGCAAGGACTTTTTGCCATGCAAGGAAAATTACGTACTGTTTAATATTCCTTAAAGGTTTTGATATTTTTGCCATCCTCAAGATTACTATCAATATTATATGGGTCTGTGGTGAAAAAGAGGTTGGGCACGCTAACATATAGTTGAGCATTCAAGCTTACTTTATTCACTGAAACCAGTGTAGATCTGCACAGGGTTTTTGTCTAGAGCCACTGGTTCAGTGTAAATTTGGGTCTTAGATTTTTCTTGTATCAAAGTTCATGCTGGTGTAGCTGTAGGGAAGATGTTTGTTTTAACAATCTCGCGTACTTTCAGTCTTCCTGGTGGCTGTGCGTTTTTGACCTGTCGTTATGGGGACTAGTTAGAATATCTTGGTTTGTAAGTACATTTTGTAGCGAAAGCTGGAACATGAAGCAGATTCACTAGAAAAGTCTAGAAAACATTAACCAAATCATCTTTCGCTAATATACAGGCTTTTCTTTCTGTAAAACACTGTTGCAGTATCCCTCTCCTGCTCATCCAGAATGTCTCCTGAGGGCAGATTTGTATCATCATAGGACACCCAACCCAATAGACACACTTGGACACGGAAAGCGAGAAAGCGCGCGCTCTAGAGCCATCGTGTGGCCATTTACAGTCAGTGCAGCCTAACGAGGGCTGTTTATAAGTTAAGGATAAAATAACAGATATCATAAATACAGCAAACTGTTGAGGGTAAATGAGCTCAGGTCTGTTTAATCCACGCATTCATTTATGAAAGTAATATTGGTGTATGATAAACATCCCTGGTTGAGATAGAGATGATTGGGGGACAGAAGGGCAAAAAGAAAAACAAAATGATGATTAAGGAGCCAAATTGAGACTTTTGATTGATATTTTAGTCTATTATGAACTGATAATTTTAAAATCAAGTTGTCAGGCTTGCGGCGTAATTGAATACAGGGAACACTTTTAAGTAAGTAGGATACAAATATAAGAAAACTGTATTTCAGTTTTCTGAATGTTTAATTACAGTTACAGGAAAAAATACTTTTAAGAAAAATGTATTTATTTGTTACTGAGACAATGTACAATCATGATCATTTAAAAAATGTTACCGATTGATGAATTGTAGAAGAGTTAGCATGTGGCTAAGGTTTAAAACATGCATACAACAAATAATTAGATTACAGGTTTAGGCTTATTTTATGACAATGGGGATTAATAGCAGGATTATATTTTTTAATTAACAATAACTAATTATAAACTAACAGTCCCCATGCAGTAGAAACGGACTGATTGGTTCTATTATTTTAATATACAGTACTGCACACTGTCACTATTTTTATTTTGTTATTTCTTTGTAAATTTTTGATTTTGGGTTCATAAAAAAAAAAAACTAAACAAGAAAGTCTGTTTTCTGCTTCTTCTCTGGGTGTCTTTCTCTCCTGTGTCTCACCGTTGTCTTCCTCTCATTGCATACCTGTCTCACCTATTTCTCCTTCCTTCATTTTCCCCAGCTGCTTTTCATTATCCAGCCTTGCATTTAAGACCTTTTGATCCTGGTTTAACATGTGATATAGTCCTGATTGGAGGTAAATGTACGGGTTATGAAGTCACTTTCCAATGTTACCAGTCCAAAGCAGCAAAAGCAACTCAGCTTTAATTAAACTGCACATTTCAGCAACAGAGCAAATCAAAGTGCTTTACACAAACAATCAAGAACATTCCAGCATGATCCAATCCAGCAGGTCCATCCTGATTCTGTTTAATTTCACTTGATGACATCATCACCGCAGTCATCCATAGCTAATCCAACTTTCTGCCAACAGGCGGCAGCCGGTTGCTTGAAAACTTTGATTAAACATGTTTCAAACAATCTGGAAGTACAGCGGCCCAGATGGCTCACATGAACGGAACACCAACAGAATTAACCATACCAGATTACATAACGATCACTACGTAGTCCTCTCAAATCACCATGTTGTTTTAATTTCTCATGTATGTATTTGGTCATCTAATGTTAGGCTGCCGTGAAGCTAACTGGATGACGTCATTTATCTGACTTTAACTGTTTTTCATTTTTCATAAATGTTAATGATGAAGTAATTTAACTACTTCAGAGGCTGGTCAATAGTTTAATCAATAATAAAACCCTTTCATAACATCTGCCTGATTTCAGCTTCATGATATTTCCAGGTAATAGGTCAATATAGTCTATTATGTTACTGACGTGAAACTTTTCTCCACTAGAAGAAAGAAAAATACTCTCTCCTTCATATTTTACAGAGGTTAAATCAACACATCTGGAGATACTTGGTTTTCACCGGGCATGAAGGGTGTGCAAGAATGTAATATGAGAAGTAACTTGTACCTATAGCTGTCAGAGAAATGTGAAGTGAAATATTTATAGATATATATAACCTCTGAGGTTTAAAGGAGTAGAATGTTTAGAATGTTTAATAATAATTTATTCCCTTTACTATTCTACTTAAAAAAATAGTTGTCTGCATTGGACCCATCCCAGGGGAATGACCCAAAGTCTCATGAGGATTGAGCCCAAAACCTTGGTGTTAAAATGCACAACTCTCGATCCAACTGAGCTAAACGTCCACGAAGGACTCTTGATACAAAGATATTCCCCCATAAGATCTAGTCTGATCTGGATCTGAATAATTTTCCGAATCCGGCGACCCAAAATGTTTAACTTTCTAGAGCTCATGTAGTGAGATATTTTGAGATAACAAATAATGATACTACGAACCATCTACACTCAAACTGTGGCTTGACTCTTCAGTTTGGTTTCAAATATCTCCAAAGGTCACAGAGCTAGAAGAAAACCTCCATTATTCAAACTAATAATGATAACAGATTGTTATTCCTGATTCTAGGGGTATGTAATCTTGGTCAGGAGTCATATAATGTGGGTCAAATCATCTATGGGATCATCACCTTCAGGTGCAATGACATAATAGGGAAATGGAGCCGCCTTGGTGAAGGTTCGCACTACAGAGGAAAAATCCAACAGAGGTTCTTTGGGCCATTCCCTACCACTCACAAAAGCTTCATAATGATCTATTCTTGGCAGCGTCATGAAAAAAATATCTGATCTGTGCTGAACAATCCCACACATTTCTGTCTGCCCCACACTCACCACGATGACCGGGTTTAGCGGGAGAATCATCAAAAAGTCAAACGTTACAGAAAGTGGCAAACAAACACCCTGTACCCATCTTTTTATCCAGATTTGTACCAGCATTAAACGGGTTCTTTGCTGTACATACACCGTCATTCCATTAAGTCTGCCGGGGAGGTTTCATGAAACCCTGATGACACGCAGACAACCAAATAAGCCATTATAGGTGCAAATGTAGGTGTGACGCATTTTTTCTCCATAAAGCACATTTTTCTATAGTTGTACTTTCAACATCTCAAATACCAATACTGTAAGCCGACTGTAAGCCGACCCATCACGTTGATGATAAGGGTGTATTGTATACGTATTAATGGACATTTAATACCGATGATGTATAAACAGAGTTAAAATTGTTTACATATAGTTATATTATTACAGGTAATGAACTGTGCGCTTAAGCCGGGTCAGCACATTTATTATTGATATGGCGGCATTTAATTACATCTATTTCTTTCTGCACTGCCTGATGTACACTCACACACACCCACAAATACACACACACACAAACACACACATAACACGGACATACACACACACACACACACACACATGAACACACATACATGCTCTCTGATCAGGGCCAAACTACCAAGCCCCACTCTTCCTGTCACTGACAGCAAAGAGCTTGCCATGTAATGTATGACACACACACAAACACACACACACACACACGCGCACACACACATTGGTGGGCCGTGGCTGGAACAGGAAGTACCAACAGCAATGTGGAATCAACAAAGAGGGACAGAAAGTCTGAGATGAAAAATGATCTACTACTTTTTTACTTAAAAAACATTTTGCAAATTAATACCAAAGAGAGAGAGAGAGAAAGAGAGAGAGAGAGAGAGAGAGAGAGAGAGAGAGAGAGAGAGAGAGAGAAGCGAGAAAGAAAGAGACAAAACAAGACAATTATTAAAAGCCAAGGAGAAGTAAAGACATAAACAAAGATTAAATTGCACTGGAAGGGGGGGAAATCAGAGGAAGTGGAACCAAAACAGAAAAAAGGGAGGGATGAAGGACTGAAGTCATGTGTGGAGGGGGAGGAGAGAAGTGTGTGAGGGGAGGGAGGAGTAACGTCAAGTGCAGGAGAGAAGAGAGAAAGCATTAGGAAAGAGAAGAAGCAACAGAAGACAAAAACAGGAGATTTCTTTGAGGCTTTTTTTTATAACATTCTTATTATTTGGAGTACCTGTTCCTGGACGAAGAAGGACCATACACACACTCTCCCTCTCTCACACGCTCACATACACATACACACACACACACTAACACACACACACGAACACGCACACACACACACAAACACTCACACACACACACACACTGATGCTCCTGCTGGATGGACCAACTCCAATCACATTGTCTGCTCCACCTTCATCCGTGCATGTAGAAGATCTACCTTTTCGACCAGACATGCAGTTCTACTATGTGGTGGGTAACATGAGTGTGTGAGTGTGTGTGTGATTTTTCTGTGTCCTGGCATCTGCATCTCTTTCCGCCGCGCAAAAGCCCATATCTGAATTTGCTGACAAGCTGTGATTTTTTTGTTTTTCTGAATTGAAAAAAGATTATCAGCAGTTTCTGCCAAAGCCTTCAAGAGCGTTTCCACTGTGAGGGACAAACGACTTGCACCTAGAGGTTATACACATTAGGATATACACTAATCATCTCTAAAATTATAACCACTAACAGCAGGTTAAGTAAATATCAGTTATCTCATTGAAAGGGCAACGGATAGTGGGTGGGATTTTTCAACATACTTTCCAGAGGTTGATGTGTTTTAAACAGAAAAAAATGGTATAAGGATCTGAGAGACCAAAAGGACCAAATCGTAATGGCCAGACTACTGGGTCGGATCTCCAGTATAAAGGGGTTCTGAAGCGTTCAAGGTCTTGAGTTGTTTGTATCTACCAAAGTGGTCTAAGGAGGGAAACCAGTGAACTGGAGACAGAGTCACAGTTGCTGAACGTTTATTGGTGCATGTGTGAAGCAAAGGCTATCTTCATTTGTCCCATCCCACAATATGGTGCTAAAAAAAATGTTACAACTGGTTCTGATAGAAAAGTGTCAGTACAAACAACGCACTACTTACTGTGTGTGGGGCTGCGTACCTGAGGACCACTCAAAGTGACCATGTCATAAAGGATCCATCAGCATAAGTACTGGAGCGCAGAGCAATGGCCTGATAAACACGTTTGTCTCACATCATGTGGATGGTCACATCATGTGGATGGTCAGGTGCGTGGGAAGATATGGCTCCAGGATGAATTATGGGAAGCAGTCAAATCGGATAGGCATGTAGAGATACTTTGCATAATGTTCTACTGGGAAACCTTGGATCCTACTATACATGTGGATGTTACTTTGCCGTGTAGCACCCAGTAAAAACATTGTTGCAGACCAAGTACCACCCTTTCAGGGAAATGGTATTTCCTACTGGCAGTGGCCTCTTTCAGCAGGATAATGCTCCCTGTTGCACTGCAAAAATGGGTCAGGATTGGTTTGAGGAAAACAATAATCAGTCCAAGGTGTTGGCAAGGTCTCCATATTCCTCAGATTTAGTCCAATACAGCATCTGTAGAAGTGCTGAACAAGTCCGATCCACCCTAAATTTACCTTAAAAGGATCAAATAAAATTGACAAAGCACGTATTAAATAGTAAAAAAAAATACGGACTTATTAATTAATTACTATTAAATAATTATACATATTATTGCATGATGAAATGTCGTGTTTCATGGAACATTTTTAATAGATTAGCTAAAAAAGATATGACCCCTATTGTACTAAAAGATTTTTGTAGTAAGTCCTCACATGCCAATGTAGCCAATATTAATGCCTTCAACTCGGTGACCCTTTTAAGATGTGGTGTCCCCCAGGGCTCCATCCTTGGCCCCTTACTCCTTATTTTATACCTGCTGCCATTGGGTCATATTATCAACACGGTCATCAGTCACATTTTTCAGTCAGAAATAGTGACTCAGAATGAGCTCAACCAAACAGTTGAGCAGGACATTAAAGAGTTAAATGTCAGCATGTCTATCAATCTCAGCCTTTGACCTTATGGGTTTTTATTGCCCTGTCATTTCACCCAGCAGGACTCATTTCCCCATCATAAATTAATCTTATGAATAATTTTCCAGCTCTGCAGACCCACCCAAAGACAAAATTCCTGCACAACGATAATGTTGGCCAGCTAACATGTTCATTTTGAACCGAGGCTCCACCTCAGTGTTTTCAATAGTTCTGGTCTCAGAAGACCAAAATAATCCAATTGGTTGTTGCTCCACTTGGTGCCTCAATGGGGGGCTTTTATATTCTGATACTCAAACACACTAGAAGGGAAATATGGCCACGAGCGAATTTAGTAAAGCATTGCTCCGTAAAACGGTAATGGATCTGGATTGCGGACAAGAATAGGATTAGGATTACTTTCTTTAAATACTCTGAGAGGAAGAAGTGTTTTTTTTTTGTGGTTGCATGGAAACCTAGGATACATTTTCCTGCAGCTTGTAATTCTTCCTTACTTGTTCTCATCTGTGCATCCATGCCTCAAGTATAAGAGCTAGTATTTGAAGTTACTGTGAGGTAACATAATCTAAATATCCCTCAGGGCAAAGTTTTGACATTATCTAATGCAGTAATTCTACTGTGTTTACGTGAACCTGATTTATAGTGGATTATTTAGAAGGTAGTTGACTCTCGTGCAGATCTTCCAGGTGTGCTGAGGTCAAAATCAAAACTAATTATATTCCTACAAACATTTCCTCTCCTTCTTTTTTTTATTTTTCCCCCTCTAGTGACTCAATAAAGTACAAATCATTCTAAGCATGATAAACAGCTGCTTCTTCTTCCTGCTGCATTCTGTTAGACCTCACTGTAATGTGGTCCGCCTCGGCAGATTAACTTCGTTAAAGGCACAGCAGGTTCCTATTTTACGGAAACCCAATAGCAGCAATAAAGACTCAAGATCACTTTAAAGGTCCATTACTCAATTTTTTCTTTATAACCGCCAGAGAAGTTACGCGTTCCCCCGTATACGTTGGTTTGTTTTTGTTTTGCAGGATTACGTAAAAGATTCTTTACAGATGTTCACAAAACGTAGTGGAAGGATTGAAAAGAGTCTTTCTTTATGGCATCATACATGTGCAATTTAACTATCATATTAAACCATATCAGGTTCAATTATATTTAGCACTACGTATAATTTAATAGTTTTCCCATTTACACTTTTCCTATTTATTATGTGGTTAAACAAGTGCAATCATCCTGCTCCTCTGCAGTATCCCAGTCACTTTATGTACAGACTACTAATTCTTTATATATTTATTTTTATGTCTATTACTGTTACTGTCTTTTTACTTTTGTGTTTTCCTTTATTTTCTTATTGAGCCAAATGCATGACATTTGGCTCAATTTGTTCTGCTGCGTACCTGTCTGGTGGATAGTCTGAATGACAACAAGGATAATCATGAATCTGGGATCTTCTTTCCAATTAGGCGTTGCCACAGTGGTTTTTGGCTCATCCTTATTATTGAAATGGGACAGTCTTTGGGACAAACCCCTTCAACCCTCGTCTTCTATCCGGGCTTGGGATCGGCACCGGCTAACGCACACCAAGTGAAAAGTCTCTATTTCTACAAAAACTGCTGAACTGACTCTCATGAAGAATTGATTGTCTTGTTACACTGACACCTTCCAGTGGTTGGGAGAAATTAGGCAGGATGTGAACATTTTGTCCCGAGATGTACCAGTACTCCTTACCTGTACGTGAATATCTCAACACCACCACCATCATGCTTCTCCCAGCCTCATTGGTTTTCAATGAAGTGTAATTCCAGTTAATATGAAAGCTCAACAATCATCTGTGTCTGATAGAAAATGTGATCCTTCGCTTTTAGGAAATGAGCTTCCAGCTTCTGCACCCATTTATTTAAATCTGAGACAAGTTCTGAAAGACTTTTAAACACAATCTAATGCTGCCGTCTCTTGGACGTCCCTATTGGGAGTTTAGCCGTCAAATACTGAGCCCGGTCCCAGAGAGAGGTTTTCTATGGTCACTCATTCCAGTTCACTGGAAAGCTCAGTGATCTCTTCCTTAGAGAACCAGCCATCCTCTGGTCTGTAGAGCTGACTCAGCAGCACTTCCACCGGCTTTGCTAGCTCTTCCATAAGTTGTGAGTCCTCTGAAACAATAAAGCTCTCTCTTTGTAAGATCCTTAACCTAGTCCCAGAAATATAATCTCCTCTTTTACTGCTTTTCATTTCAATAGAAATAGCTAGAGATCTGATTGGCGGCCCAGTTGCAGGTGCTTACAACTGTGAAAGTGAGTGGGATAGATTCCAGCTGTCCTTCATCCACTGCCATGTAGAAATGAAAGACAAAAGCGATGGCTTTGCTATTCGGCCTGAAACATTTCTCTTTCGATATCCATAATTTGTTTTGTATCTGACTTGCATTTTCATCTTTGTCTTGGCTTGGTGAGGTTTTAAGGGAGAAAATATTATTTTGAACAGCCGACTCATAGAACTACATACATACATTTTAAAGTCTGACTGAGCCAACTTACAAAAAGGTTGAACTCTGACCCATCAAAATACTTAGATAGAAACATAAAAATAAACTTTGACGTAAAGGACGCGATGCATCTTTGACACAGAATGTGACAGAAATATTTTGCATGATCGGTTTGTATAAAAAGTCGATGCAAAACCCCATGTAAATGAAAATTTACATGGGGGAAAGTACAAATAGAAAATGTCAACTTGTGTGACAACTTTGTGAGGCGCCATGATATGAAATATTATCAGTGTTGCTGTTTTGGAAGTCACAGATGTGCCAAATGTGTGTCGGTGATCACATCATCATCCAGAGGTACAGCTCTGACTTTGTATCTTATGGCGGCATTGTTTCTGTGTAAAAAAATGTGCTTGTCAAGTTATTCCCTTACAATGTCACTGTTGACAATTCTCAGCTTAAAGGGGACCTTGTGCCATGAGAGGGATGCTTAAAGTCAATTTTCATAATCAGTCCTTACAATCTGTCTGCCACCCAGAGGTTTTCCCTGGAATGAAAATTAGAATCAGTCATATTTCCATAATATAGGGTTCTTAATATAGATTAGTATATAAAGTATATTGAAAATTGCTGATCCTGGAAAGCTAAAATGGAGCTAAAGGTTCCTGAGAGTCTCCTCAATCATATGTCTATGATATATATATATATCATAGACATATATATATATATATATATATACACATGTACAGTAAAGTCCACTGTTATCCCCCACTCTTCACATACAGCCAGGCCATTGTGTGTCTCTTCCAGACTCTTGTGCCTTTGTGACATAATGATGTGGATCTATAGCTTCAATGAATAATCATGTGGATCTATAGCTTCTATAATATAATGATGTGGTTCTAGTACCTCTGTGACATAGATGGATGGATAGAAACTTTATTAATCCCCAAATACAGACATTTAGGGTCATAATGATGTGGCTGTAGTGCGTCTATGACATAATGAAGTTATTTTAGTGCCTATGTGTCATACTTATTAGGCTCTACGTCCCCTATGGTATAATGTGACTGTAGTGCCGCTGTGACATACTGGGAATATAATTCAGAATCGTTGTGAACGAAGCATGAAAATGCTCATTTCTTGTAATCTTGAAAGCAGCATGGAGCCAAACCCATACCAGAGATATTGGTTGTGTAAGATGGTCAAATTGAAGTTCATAGAAAGAAATGAGAGTTAAAATTAATAAATTAGTTTTAAGCATCAAGTCACATTGTCTAACATCAACAGGAAAGTTTTTCCAGAGATTGGGAACACAATAGGGAAAGGTCACGCCCCCAGTAGACGGGAGCCGGTAAACTTACGGTAGAACGTAATGGGGTTAATAAGAGGTAAGAAGGCGTGAGTCTCATGTTGAGATTTCTCATTCATCAAAAGAAGTCTCATCTGACATGCGTGAGAAGCCAATGAATTATTGCTAAAAATTGGGGTACTAGCCAATTTCTCAGTTTCAGTTAAGTTTTTTGTTTCAGTATTCTGGCATGAGTCTCGACCAGGTGGGCTGGGTGAGGCTGCTGTATTTAGAGGAGGTCATTATTGAGGAAATTTGAGGAGGTGCATCGCAGGTACATCTCCATATCCGTTTTCAGCTCCAGGCTCTAGAAACACACATGTCTCTACTGGCTTAGGATCCCATCACACCTCAAACTCTTCTTCAGTGTCATCTCCGGTCCATCTCAGGTTTCCGTCTGATTTTGAGTCTGCTGTTTGTTTCTAGTTTTCACCCCACTAAGGTCAGATTGAAGAGTTTCTACTACTCATTTAGCAAAGGTAGGACATCATTTGTCTTTTTGTATTAGAACGATATATAGATTTGATATAAAGTGCCAGTTGTTCGATCGTAACCCTTTGTTCCTAAATATTAAAGAACAAAGGGTTACAGTAAATATTAAAAAAATCTTTTAATATGCATTGAGCTCTCGGCAGTGCTCTTGAATTTCGTTGCGTATTATACATCATTAAGTATGCTATATCCTGAACCTTTGTTTTCAGTGAGACATTAGCGTGAATATAGCGCACCTCAAAGACCCCTAACACAAAAAATGAAAAAAATATACAAATGGGGCTACACTTCCTTAATGTTCATTTTAAAGGAATACTCCTGCTCCCAGGAAATGACTGTCAGTCAGATCTACTACGTGTTTAGTCGTACATTGGGTTTTGCATCATATACGCATTAAAACATTTCTTAATTCAAACTTATAATGAGGTTTTTGCTTAGTTTTAGTTCGCTTAAACATTCAACAATGTGGAAGTTTTTACAGTGAATGAATAAAAATGACAGGATATAATGTTTTATTAATTGGAATGAAAATGAAATATTTTTTGGATGTAAATTTGGCTAATCAAATATTAGTTAATACATTGCTGTGATGCATTAGCAAGAACGTGAGGATGGATTGACTGGGAAATAAAATATGACTTGTAGAATCTTCTCTACACACATACTTTTCCTAAAGCCGTATCTAATCGTGATTTCAGGGCAGTCACATTGTAGTTTAATGTGGTCTATTTTAGATTCTTAAAAAGGCAAGACTGTATTTGAGATGTACACCAACTCACTCCAGGGGTGTCATTATCCATCTTCACCTTTAGCATATTCTTATTTTTAATGGAATTCCAATCTTTGTCTGGTTTTCCATTGTGTCGTTCTAAATCTTCTCCCAGTTCACTCCATGGTTTCACACCACTCGTAGACAAACATATCACTTTCATTTTTCACCTTCATCTTAATCGATTCTCTGCATCCTCACTGGGTATGCCCTTAAGGTTTTGTTCCGATGTGGGTGGGCCTGGTTTATGAGAGATCGGCCGGGCCTTCGGGGTGTCCTCCTAAATACTGTGTAGTCGGGCTCCGGCTTCCGGCGGCAAGTTTGTGGTCTGTACTGCAGATATGAGCGGAAATAATCTGAGTTACTGTGGACAATGAACTATTTCTGATCGTCAATGGACTTGATTAATTGAAATAATTCAACATCAAAACTGAGCTGAGGGTCTGACAGGGCGCATGGGGGACAAAGATGACACAAATAATCAGGTCTTTTTTTTCTCAATTTTTAATCAGCTTATATTCATAGAGTTTTATTTTAGTCAAATAACAATGTTGATGTTTATCAAGTAAGTATTAAAATCTCAGTCAATCTAGTGGAAATTCTGATTCTGATTTCACATAGAACTCTCTACTGGTAAGATTTTTCTAACTGATTTTTATCCATTAATATAAGAGGTTGAACTCTGCTGCAAGGAAAACCTAGATCTTGCCCCTATAAAGGTCTGATCCAATGGCCATCCTCTCTAATCATCAGTGTCACCCGACAAAATCTCGAGACTTCGAGGTGAGGGAATCTATTGATGGAGCCACCTACTAGATGGGACTTTTGCCCAGGTTTATATCGATGTTGGAAGGCTGATTTGAAATCCAGAACACTGCTCTGTCACGCCTCTGTGTTCCTTTCTCCCTCTGTGTCTGTCTTGTGATTGGTCATCATGCTCACCTGTGTTTCCCCTCCAGCTGTGTCTCATTGTCTCGTTATGTCTGTGTATAAAGTCTGTCCTTACCTTCCCTTCTGGGCCAGTTCGTTGCATGATGTCCTCGTGTCGTCACGCGTCCCAACCGCTACCAGTGTGTTGTGAGTAACCTGCACTGTTTCAGTTCCTGTTTTTTTCTCCTGTCTTGTAGTGAAAATAAATATATTTTGCACCAGCTCTACGACATATGCGTCTGCATTTGGGTCCGAGCAAAACCCCACAGGAGTGCGTAACATGCTCCACCACTTTTTCCCATGGTTCTGCCCTGTCCAGGCATTGTTCCCCATATTTCAGGCCTTACAGCTCAATGATTAAAAAGATACTAAATGAGAACAGACTTCAAGTCATTGCAACAAACATTCTGAATTTTTGCCAGACCAACAGATCTGGTCACTTTGTGACCTCAGGACACACCTCCATGAACCAATCACATAGTATTTCCTGATTACACATTGACTGATCTCTATTTGCTTTTATGCTTTTACTCTTATGACTTCACAGGCCAATTGGAAAAATTCCCTAATTGATGAAACTGATATTTCTCAACTTGCACTGTTTTTTATTTTGTTAGAGCCACCATTCTTTTTTTCTAGATACTAAATGAGACTAAGACTAGTGATTCACAGAGGGCAATCAAACACTTTTGTGAGGCCCTGCTCAGCCCCTATGAGGGTCTGATCGCTGAATGGCCTTTTCTCTAAACATTGGTTTTACCAGATGAAAGTGTTTGACTCTGAGAGCCAGATATCGAAAGGGAACCTTCAGTGGAACCAACCGCTAGATGCTTCCAGGACCAATTTAACGTCAGTTGTGTTTCTGTTGGCTTCACATATTCAGCGATGTAGTTATAATTTTGTCTCGTCTCACTCTTCTTCAACTCCTCCATCAGTACAGCTACTCCCGTCCACTGCTGCTGTGGACCACTTATAAGGTCCAAGATGCCAATGTGTTAGCTGAGAAGAGATATCAATGGTCCACAACTGTGGTTGTTTGATAATCCACATGCTGTGTTTTCCGTCATCTGAGCTTAGTAATTGTCCCATGTTGGGATCTGTTGAAGACTTTCGTGTTGATCGTGTATAGACTATTTTAGGGTTGGGTCTACAGCATCTGGGATGTTGTCAAGCCAGTTGTTATGTGCTGAAAACACATTTTTGTCTTCTCTGGAAAGGATTGTTTACATCTGGTGCTGTGTGTGTCTTTGCGTATAAAAAAATAAAACCACATCTGCTTGTGTGCAGAGGTATCGGATTTCTGCATCGATTTCTTTTTTTCTTGGAAGATCATGTTGAATTAGGACAGGAAAACCACAGGATTCCCACTTTTTAACCCTCAGTGTTTAGTTGTGTAAATCGGTGGTGAGGAATGAAACAGAAAACAGTGGAAAAGTGGATTAAGCTCTTTCCATCCTTTCTTCTTTCCTTCTTTCAATCTCTTTGTTTGAGGTGAGTTAGCGATCCAGTCATTAACGCCAGAACTCCTTTTTCTCTCTACCTCCAAATACAAAATGATGTTGCTTTTGGCATCTATGAGTTCCCCCTCAATCCTCTGACACATGGAAAAACAGTGTTACATAAATCAGGGCATTGTTATTCCGTCTGAGTATCCATCTTCCCCTATGCGCCGTGTGAATTTGTGTCAGCCTTGGCAGCACAGCGTGCATGTCAGCATTTAGACCTCGTAATGGATCTTCTCCTGGTTCACCACATATTTCGGCATCTGCTTGATTCACTAACGTCTGAAGTTAGAGGATCACTCTAGACCCCAGCTCTCATGGCACGCTGTCTCTGACAGAATTTGAGAAATGTCACTTAAGGGGGTCAGGACAGGGAACATATTATACAAACTGTACTCGAGTATGCAATTATCAAAAATGCAAAAAGTACCTCGAATGTGAAAGTAAACATTGTACAGGAAAATGTTCCCTGGCAACCTTTTACTGTTGTATCTGATGTTGGCTCTCTGGTGACTAGAACGGACACGGTCCTTGTCACGGAAACAGCGGGACAAGTTTTCCTGCTGGAGTTGGCCGCCCAATGGGAAGAACGGAGAAGGATGAAAGACATTTTTGAGTGAGGAGGCATTTGATTAGCCTCTTAATGTCCAGCTCAACTGTTTGGTTGAACACATTCAGTCCAGTCACTCTTTCTTACTGAAAAATGTGACTGGACCTGTTTATGATGTGATTTTTTTTTTTGCAAGCTGCTTGCATAACGCCACAGCCTGATTCCTGGTCCCCTTGGAAACGGTTTCTGATGACGATCCATTTCTTGAAAACTCTGGCCATAACGCTTCAGATCATATGAGGCTATTTCTTACCTGTCTTATAGCATTAGATCCTCACACATGAGGCTGGTATCAATCTCCTTATCCAATACTAAGACAGTGAAAATCAAGTCCTGCAATTTAAAAAAAAAAAAAAAAAAAAAGTATTTCCAGGAAATCAAAAATAATTCCATTTAAGATTAAAGCTAGCATTTTTTTTCCTTTTCAATATGGCCTAAAGAAGCCAAATCCAACAAATAGTGAAATGTATTTTTTACATTACCAAAGCCCATTAAAGCTTATTCCATAAAACTCAGTTCATGTCCAAATGTAAATCAAACAGTCTCGCAGTTTTGCGCCAGTATTTTGTTTTATTTTACTGTCATGTCTAATGACATGACAGATGATAATTTCACAAAAATCAGTGGACAAATGTCCCTGAAAATTTGGATAAGTACGGCACGCAAGAGCCCACCGAATCTTTGGTGCTGATCCACATAAAAGGGTTGAACCAGAAATTTGTATAATTTTACATAAAATTGCAAGATAGGGCTTGTTTTTTTTGTTTTTTTAACATTTCCCTTACTTTTAGAATATAATGCATGAACTGTGATGTAAAAAATAATCTGTTTAACTGTGTAGATGTTTGTTGTCAGGTGCAGATGAAGAGATAATATTCCAGATTAAAGAAAATGATTTGTTGGGGAAGATCTTTAGATGGCTACTGTTTTGTTCTATTTCCAGTAATGTGCAGCTAATCTTCGTGGACTCTTGCTGTGCTTGCCATGAGTACAGGTAGATAACAGAAGCATCCGATTCCTTGAGGCTATGGTAGTTTCTTTCATGGTGGATAGCATAGACAGATCGAATACTAGAAGCTTCATTCGGCACTGCTGAAAAACTTGAGCTGAATTTACTGGCATAGTTGCAACATAAGAAGCGTTTCGAGAGTTAAATGTACAAACTGCGGAGGATGATGCAAAGTGCAAAGGGCAATGGTTAGCGTAGAGGCAGGGTGGGGAAGATCGGGGCAGGTTGGGTGTGTCCTGTAGCAGAGCAGATTTGGAGTAAGTGACATGGTAGAATGAATAGAAAATGATTGACGGAGGTCTGGGCAGAGTGTCAAAGAAGAACAGGGAATCAGAGTGGAACTTTCCTAGAAAATATTCTGAGGGACGGTGGAGAAATTTGTTTTTTTTCGATAGATTCTGTGTTGAAGTTCGTCTCTGGTCATCTTTAACAGCATTTTTGGGAAATATGGGAAGCAACTGAGGAAATAATGAAATGTAGATCAATACGCTAATATAAATTTCAGATGTCACGTAAATGTTTCACATGACTGTTATTACATATTGATGTCAGTTCAGAGGAAGTCAGAGTCAGCAGAGCTCCATCATCCAGCCTCCACTTGTCATTTTCCACATTTCCTGTCATTTCCCTGTAGAGGATTTCTCGCCGGCCCAAAATGGTGCCTACATCCACCACGGCTTTCATCCCAAGATAGATGGCCATGTCCGGGGTTGACGGGATCAGAGCTGTCACCGCAGTAACACTCTGTTTCACCTTTGGACTTTAATAATGGTGATGCTTTGTATCATATAGTACTTTCTTCTTTCTCTGCATGTTATTGATTTTTTTGTTTCAGTCCAGGTTGTTTTCTTTTAACCTCAACAAGTTTTCATAAATACCTGACAGTTTTTTTTTTTTGCTTTTAACGTGACAAACAAAGGAATTGGAAATTTCAGAAGTAGGATGTCTTTACTCTTCTTTCTGTCCAGGGACTGTGAATGAAAAATAGAAGTATCAGTAGATTTGTTCATTCAAGATTGCCCTAGATCAAATTTATGGTTGCAAATAATTATTAATAAATCATTTTATATTCCTCCTCAAATATATCACTCTGAGCAATCGGACCAGAGCTCACTTGAACCGAAAAAAGCGAGTGTGAATGTCCTCTAAATGACTTTTCACACGCAGAAATGTCAAGAACAGGCTGTTTTTTTCTTACAATTTTCTGGTTCATATCTGTGTTGCAATAAATATAGCAAACTTTCCAGGATCAAAACGGATAAAGATGTATGTTTGATGTGAAGCTGAGCAGAGTAAAAGCTAACTGACAGATGTCTGGATACAGCACAAATCCAAACACAAAATAATTTCACAGAGCTAAAACAGCAGAGATTCTACCTCCTATCTTTGTGTCTCTTCTCTGTCCTCAGTTGGATCTTGAGAAAAACCTGCGGCTGATTAAGTTTTCTGTTTATTCTCTAATGTTAAACAGCTTCTTTTTGTGATTCTATTATATAATCTAAAAGGCTCAGCAGCAGATGTTTGTAAGTTCTGAGTTTTTTTGGGAATACCTCACAGCCAATTGAGGTATATATTCTTCCTGTAATTAAACTTAAGAGGAATAATTTAAATATTCAGCAACTGAGTGCAGCTCCCAGAGGCGCTTGCAGGGATCCTCATCTAACTACGATAAAATGGCAGCTGACTTGATGATTATCTAACATCCCAACTATCTTTAAACTTAGGCCAGAATCCTGCAGTGGGAATGCATATTTCCACTTTATTTAAAAGTGCGAGAGCCCTGAGGACAGTAGGGCAGCATGATGGTATAGTCTTTGCAATCTTAAATTCTGATGGAAGTGCTCCATGTGTTGGTGTGGGTTCCCTCTGTGTGCTACGGCTACCGTTAGCTCTTGGGGATTGTTTGTCTTTATATACACTTTATTTCATTTTATTATTGTTTTTACCAGCGAAAATCCTTACATAGATTAAGAGTCTCTTGTTCGAGATTGACCTGGTTTAGAGAGCAGTACAGAAACTGCGACAACAATTAAATACACCAGACAATACATAGATAAATACATAAGAACAACTTTCATACATATCTATGTATGTTTATGTCTGTGATTGGCTATTTGGTCAGAGTGTACCCCGCCTCTCGCCTGCTGTCAGTTGAGACAGGCTCCAGCCTCCCTCCAACCCTGAACAGGATAAGTGGTTACAGAAAATGAATGAATGAATTGCTTGTTGGGCCTTGGCAGAGGTTTGTTTTTGTTTCTAATTGCTTGTTCGGAAATTACCCAATAACATCCATATAAGATCTGGCACACATTGCAGTCTGATCTGGATTCATGTAATATTCTCTCTCTTCTGATCCAGAATGTTTACATTTATGTTAAACTTTATAGTCACTGAGCTGGATCCTGAAGAAAACCAAAATATTCTTGATAAACTATCAGACTCAGCCGTCCTGGGACTGCTGCTTTTAGGTACAATCACAGAACTCCGGGGGAATGCGTTCTCTGTGTGCTGTCTATACTTTTCCACAATTAGGTAAAAAAAAAAAAATCTAAAGAGGTTCTGATTGCAAGGAAAGCTTTGATATGTTTTTCCCTGAGCTAGATTCCCCAGTGTGCTTCAAAATACGATGATCGCTTTTTCAACTTAGGGTTGATTTAAGAAAACAGAACCATTAGGAGACAAAATAACAGGCTGTCTTTAAAATCACCGGAGGCATAGAAACGCAAATCAACTTTTATTAGTTTGCCATAATGAGCTTTATTCATGCCTTTATTCATCTCACCTCTGTCCTTTTTTCTTCTCGCATCTGTCGCCCATCTTTTACTACCTTTTAATGATCATGGAAAATACAGCAAATAATATGTGAACATATTTAGCTGCTAATCAGGTAGTGGAAAGGTTAATAATAATAATAGATCCTTTATTTATCACATGCATTTTAGCACTGTGAAAACATTTTTCTCCATTTGAACATTCCTTGAGGGAGCAGCAGGCGGCTCCTTTTGAAGTGGCCCAGGAGCATTTTGGGTTATTGGCGTTTGGTTTCTGCTCAAGGACCGTACAACATGTAGACTTGCCAGGCCTTGAAATAGTTACCTTCCGATCTGGAGAAAGCCATTCTACCCACTTAGCTACAGCCCAGTGGGTTTTTAGTGTATACCTATAGCATACAGACATGTTTACCTTAATTGACACATGGGTCATTCCAGAAGGAGAGCTTCCTAGCATTGTGAAAGAAAACAAACAGTTCTGGATCTATCCCTTGATCCCGTTCAACATCAATAAGAGATGCTCACTTTCCTGGCCATTGACCATTGTTCAACCAATTATAATATGGAAATGGTAAACCCACTGGATGGATTTCCATGAAATCCATCCAGTGGGTTTATCGTGACACTTTTGACAACCAACCAACAAACCAATCAACTGCGGATTGGACCTGTCTGGATTGTAGTTTGTGGATTAGCATGTCCTAATCTTCCGCAGCTAAGCGACATGTTGCATGTTTGAGAAATGGCTCATCCTGGTTCTGTTTTTTGGGAAGGTACACTCACACTCCATCCATACATCCAGGCCAAACAGGGTATTCAAAACATCCCTCTCCAAACACCCTTCATTGCTTTGGTTAAGAGCTAACATGAAAGATAGCCTGGAGTCCTCATCCACACCTTCTTTGCTCTGACATCAGCTCAGTTGCTGTTTTGAAGAATATGGAAGCCTGCGGATGGTGATCGTGATGATGGGCGTGGATGTGAACGTCCTGTTTAGAGTAGAGACAGAGAGAAAAAAACACTTGTTATCAATATCCTCGCCGCAATCTTGTTTCCTCTCTCAGCGTTGGCATTTCCTCCTCTTCTTTCTTAAAATCCCTTGGGACAGAGAGAGGGAGCAAGAAACACCAAGGTATGACAGAAAGGTCATACCTTGGTGTATATTATAGTATATGTTACTGTAATATTGAGCATGTGGATATTTTAATGAGCACAACCTAATCAAGCTGTGTGTTTCATGTAATTTCCTTAGCCCTATCTGTTCGTCGCGTGAAGTGGTTCCTTTGGTACCAAAAGGTTGCCATCCTAGCCAGCAGTGTCTCAGGACAGAAAAACGCCTGTAGGGGAAAGCGGAGTGCCGCTGGCGACATCTGTCTTGACCCTTACTCCTTAGAAGGTTTGCTACTGTTGGGGAAATGTTCAGTACATCTAACTGAAATAGCGTTTTTCTTACGCGTTACCTTCATCTGATGCTTAACTGTAACCTTTACTTCTTTTTTTTTTTTTTTTTTTTTTTTTTTTAAATCTAACTCCTGGATTCCCTCTATCTAAATCAGCAGGGTAAAGAACTTATTCATCAATCAGCGCAAAACCCAAACCAGCGCACTGATAAAATGGTATCTTAATCAAATTCTGCTTGTTCCTGAATGTCTGATAGTTTAAATGTCTGTTTAGTCTATACAGTATGTAAAACCCTTAAAATAAGCTGTCAAAGGATGGGAGTTTAAGTGTAAACTGATAATGCATTTGTATCATATCATATCACAGTTCTGTAGATGTTCTGAGCTAGTTGTTCATTTTTCCTCCTCCCAACACATCAACTTCAGGACAAGATGTTCACTTGCTGTCTAGAATATACCTCCCACTGACAAGTGTTATTGTAAGGCGGTAATCTATGCTATTCACTTGACCTGTCAGTGTAAATCAGACGTTAAAACATCTCCTTAAAGCACACTGATATGTGAAATGCTCTCTATTGGTCTCTCTCCCACACGGCATTATCTTACCCTATTGGACTGTAATTTAGGAGACAAATTTTCATTATCTTGTAAACTCCCTTCACTACAGACCATCTACTGATAAAGAAGGACTCTGCGACCTGCCCAGTCCTATCTTGGCAGAAAAGACACAAAGGTGATTGAGTAATTCTCATAAACTCCAACTAGCTGTTTGATGCTGTGCCCTTTGAGCCATAGCCATAAAAGCCAGGAGAGCAAATACTGCTGCAGACCGTTGCCCCAGGTGTGTTTATATATATATCTATATATCTATCCGTCTGTCTGTGAGGGAGTGTCTCTCGTTTCTCTCGGATGTCCTCGTTTCTAATTCTGTCCATCTTCGTCAATCCAAAAGACATCTGAACATCTTCAGGTCTGCTTCCTGTCTCTTGCTCAGTGCCACTATCTCTAAACCATACAGAAGAGCTTTTCTCACTACCATCTCATAAATTTTTCCCTAAACAATAAGACAGTCACTCAATTATTTTAAAATTAGGAAAAGAAAGTACCATAAAAATTAGATCTTACATTACCAATGTCTAATGATCTCCTTCATTTTAATTACATTGTCTGGTATTAACACCACATATCCCCGGGAATATTGTAGTTTAGAATTCCCTCAATTCTCTAAATGACATCTTCTTCTTCTTCCGGCTATTCCATTTAGGGGTTTCCACAGCATATCATCTGTTGCCATCTTGCCCTATCCCCTGCTTCTTCCTCTGACACACTAACCAACGGCATGTCCTATCTCATAACATCCAGAAACATCTTCTTTGGTCTTCCCTCTTTTCTCCACGTCCAGCATCTTTCTACAAATGGATCCGCTATCCCTCCTCTTCACATGTCCAAACCATCTCAGTCGGGCCTCTCTTACCTTTTCTCAAAGACATCTAACATGGGCTGTCCCTCTGATGTGCTTCTTCTAAGCCGGTCGCTCCTCCTCACTCCCAAAGAACATTAGAACATATTCAGCTCTGCCACCTCCAGCTGTGCCTCCTGTCTTTTGGTCAGAGCCACCGTTTTCTAAGCCATGCAGCAGAGCTGGTCTCACTACCATTTTGTAAAACTTTCCCTTCACTCTTGATGCTTCTCTTTTGTCACAGACGACTCTTGACATTCCTATCCACCCACTTCACCCTGTCTGCACTCGCTCCTTCAGCTCGTTACCATACTCCCCATAACTGAAGATTTGACCTCAAGTATTCAAAGTCCTGCCCCTTATTCACCTCTACTCCTTGCATCATCACCATTCTATCTGCCTTCCTTTCATTCACACACATGTATTCTGTCTTGCTGTGACTGACCTTCATTCCTCTTCTCTCCAGTGCGTCCTTCCACCTCCCCAGATTTTCCTCCACCTGCTCCTTGTTCTCACTACAGATCACAATGTCATCTGTAAACATCAGCAAACATTGGTCCATGAAGACTCCTGTCTGACGTCATCTTTCAGCCTGTTCATCACCATAGCAAACAAGAAAGGGCTCAGAGCTGATCCTTGATGCAGTCCCATCTCCACATTGAACCCATCCGTCCCTCCTAATATACACTTCACTGCTGTTACTCTGATCTCATAAATATCCTGTACAACTCTAGCATACTTCTGTTGTACACCTTCTGAATGAATCCACAAAGTTACAATGCAACTCCTTCTGACCTTATCTGTTCTTCTCCATCAACACTCTCAAAGCAAGCATTCAATCTTAAGGGCTCTTTCTTTGCATTACACCATACTGCTGCTCACAAATTGTCACCAATTAGCATAGTTTCCTAACTTTTCCCAGATCTTCATTGTGTGGCTCATCAGCTTTATGTCCCTGTAGCTGCTTCTTCTTTATTTAAATCAGCACCAGTAAATATTTTCTTCAATTCCTCAGGCATCCTCTTACTCTCCTAGATGGTGTTAAACAATCTTTATTAAATACTCTGCTGCCTTCTCTGCTAGACACCTCCATACCTCCACTGGTATGTCATCAGTGCCAACCGCCTTTCCATTCTTAATCCTCTTCAACTCTGCTCTCCCTTCTCCACTCCTACCAATCCTTTGAACATCCTGATGTCTTATTCCCAAATCGTCTACCCTTCTCTCTGTCTCTCATTTGTTCTTCAAATACTCCTTCCGTCTTTCCCTCACACCCTCCTCATTTGAATGACACTGTCCCAAAATGTTTGTATCTGTGTTGGTACAATCTCCAGCATTGCTCCTGTATTGTTTTTTATTATGAGAGATGCGAACATTTTTCTAACCAAACACTCGACATCTTTTAGAACCAGTATAAGTCTGTTGTGTTCTACACAGGGAATGCCACTCACTTCCTGACAGTTTAATATTCAATTGTTTCCCATTTCAATTTAAAACATATTGAATTCGTTCCATTACATTTTTGTTAACATGTATATCATTTCCAAACAATTTTTTGGAGGGATGGTTATGAATATCTGGCAGAAACTAAATAAGTCCTTTTTTGAATTTCTCTTCCAAAAAATGTCTGTTTTAAATATCTATGAAACTCTTAATTCAAGTATCGTGATTAGATAGTCACACTGCTAAAAACTTAAATTGTTGCTTTTACTTATTGAAAATTTTTATTTAGATTAATTTGAAAGGAAAAGCAAACACACTAAATCTGAAAGTATCATCCTTCCTCATGCTTAAACCACTTTGCCTTGAAGTAAACTGTTTGGCCTCTAGATGGCACTGTGGTCAACACAGTTCAAAACGCTTGTCGTGATGGCGACATCCTGCCTCAGCATTGGAGGTTATTCCCTGTTGATCATCCATCCTGTTTTTAAGCGGACTGTCAGAGTCAGCACACCCTCACAGTGCATGAGATGTATCAGCTGTACAAGCTGTGACTTTTGACCTGGAAATGTATGCCAGTTTTACAGGAAGTGAGGAGGATCAAAGATGATGGGAAGGAGTCAAAAGGAAGAATAAGGAAAAACAACCCCGGCCGTTGTGTGATATCCATGAGATCAATGGAAAATGACGAACTAGGGGTCATAGGTAAAGCCTATTTCTACTGTTATAAGCACTTTTTGTACTATACAATAGGAAGATGAGTTCATAGGCTGGATCCTGCTGCTCAGGAAAGTAATCCAAGATCTGTCACTGAAGCAAAAGCTGCATGAGAATCAGGATTGTTACTGACACACTAAATCATTCATTCATTCACTATCTATCGCTTATCCTGTTCAGGGTCACGGGGGGCTGGAGCCTATCCCAGCTAAAATCAGGTGAGCGGCAGGGTACACCCTGGACAAGTTGAAAGTTCATCGCAGGGCCGACACATAGAACCAATGTCACCAATATCACATGTTTTTGGACTGGGAGAAAGCCGGAGTTCCCGGAGAAAACATAAAGACACAGGGAGAACAAGCAAACTCTGCACAGAAAGGCTGGCAGACGTGGATTCGTACCCGGTTCCTTCTTGCTGTGAAGCAGCAGCGCTAACCGCTGCGTCACCATGCCGCCTTAAATTGCTTAAATTAAATGTAATCCCAAAATTTATTCACAAAAATAATAATTTATACAGTTTGTTTTTTTTATTTTATTTTTTTTTATTAAAATGCCTTCAAATTAAGTCAAATTACTGAAATTAACATCAGTTAAAACTGAATATAAATATCCATAAATAAGAAGTTTATATCCATGCTTCTTGCTGTGAAGCAGCAGTGCTAACCACTGCGTCAATAATTATATCATTTATATATGCCTCACTTTTCACACTGGTCAGTGGGTTGTCAACTCTTTTTTTGCATATCATCCAAAAAAGGTAATAGTTTGACTGAAAATATATATATTTTAAATTAATAAGTAAAAAAACAAATTTGTTTGATTTAATGATGTAGTAATCTTTTGATGAATTATTTTTGGGACATTTGGACCTTTACTTTTCTCTGTCAATCATCATTTTCTATTTGACTCTGAAGAGTGGAGAGGAAAAAGCCAATGATGAACCAGGTAAACATTATGGCTCGTCTGAGTTTTTGCCACACCTTGATGACCCTCAGAGGTTTTGGGAGAAAAATCGATGGACCGATGAGTGGAAAGTTGAAATATTTTGGAAACGGGTCCCTTTCCATCTGGTGTAAACCAAACACAGCATTCCTCAAGAAGAACACTGGACCAACGGTTAAACATGGTGGAGGCAGTGTGATGTTGTCGAGATGCTTTGCTGCTTCAGGGCCCGGATGACTCGCCATATTTGAGGGAAACACAAATTCTGCTGTCCAACAGAAAATTCTCATGGCGAGTGTCGTGCAGCAGGACAAAGATTCCAAGCAGAAGACTAAAACGGAAACATAATAAAATTAAAGGAATAAAATTAAGGATCAGGAGTGGTTTAGTAAAAGTCTGCACCTGAAACCCAGGATTTTGCTAAAGTGGGATGTGAAAATATCAGTTCATGCTCAAACAGTTCTGCGCGCCCACCACAGTGATGTCAGACTCCAGTAATTCCGAGTGTTTGTTGTTGCAGATCTGACGCAATTTATTTTGTGATAAACACAAAAATAGAAAGATATCAGGATGGTCTGACTCGTTTTCACAGCCCTGTGTGATACTTCCTGTGCCGCATCTGATTTAGACGCTCCAGCCTTATTCGATTATCAGAGTCATGAAACCTGAACTCTCTAAGGGTTCACCAGAGTCCAAAGGTCATCCATTTCTGCTGCTGTTGTTTTGGGGCCCACAGCTGGAGTGCTGACAGACGTTTTCCAGGCTCGTCTCCGTACACACAAACCTGCTCACACTAATCGACCTCCACACAGATGTAGAGGAATCCGTATCGTAGAGGCAGCAATTTTAAAAATCGTATTAATTAGCAACAAAAACTCATAAGCCAGGCACTTCTTAATTCTCTCATTTCTCTAGGTTATTTTACTGCAACTACATGTAGGGTTAATATCCAGTATATCACTTACTCTAGGTTGTATGTGTATAAATATTAATACTGTGGAACAGCTTTCCATGAAAGCATCCAAAACAACTCAGGGCGTTTCTTTGGTGCAGTGTATTGAACGTCTCCTTGAGGTATTTAGAGTTTTAAAGTGACAGCAGTCATTATTTTAGATCTACTGTTAACTGTTTAATGTGGAGGTCCCCGGTCTTGCTGACAAACCCATTGAGGATTGTCTGCTGACTCCACAGCTGTACTGAGCCTATCTTTTTTTAATCTCTTTTCGCCAGTCGTTTGGACTGTTCAGTCCAGCTGTTCATTTTATTATTGGCTGTCATCGCTATTTTTTTAAAAAGCACTGGAAAATCTTCTTAGCTGTACCTATCCAGAACCGAACAGAACCGATCATTTGAGCTCAATGGGGGAAAAAACTGTTTTTGCAGCCCATGAAATTTATTCAGAATTGAAGACTTCAAGGAAATAAGTAGGAATTGGCTGAGATCTTTTTTTCTTTTTTTTTTTTTTTAAAAGTGAGTTCAAAGATGGAAATTAGAACACAGGAAATCTCAGAAATATATAGAATAACCTACAGAGTTAGAAACGAAGAGCTAGGGTATAAAATAACGCTGGGAAAAATTGATAGTTTTTGAGGCTATTAATTAATTGAGTGATAAACTTACTGATTATTTTATTGACTGATTGATTAATGAATTGATTTATAAATTTCTTTACCAAATTTCTTTATGAATACACTAATTGTACAATCTTGGGGAAAAGTTATTGTTGCCATGACACCGACATGTTTAGTTTAGTGTTCATGATCTTTTTTTCCTCTGGTCTTATTCTATTTTGTAAAATTTCAAATTAGTCATGTAATGTGGTTGCTAAAAAAACAGACCAAAATTGCTGCAACTTAAAAGAAAACACACATAAAAAGACGAAACACAAGGAAATTTAGCAAACATCTTCGTCAAATTGACAACACATGCTGGAAAACATGCTGTGAAAGCCACAACACAACAATAGTGTTTAAGGAAGAACAGAACAGATAATATACACAAGTTTCTTTTGTTTTTATCCTTTCTACAAAAACATAGTTTTATAGTAACCTTACTTTCTTACCATTGGTTAGATTTAATCCAAATTGGATTAATCTGAATCAACTGGAGATCTATCTTGTAAATATCACATTATACTCACTATGAGGAGCATTTTTTTTTGTTTTTACGAAAAACACTTCCGGACAGAACTCGAAAAATATTTCATGAATTATTTTCATATTTTATGCCAACATAGACCTCAGTGAGAGTAGGAACTAGATTGATTTTGAGAAACCGATTGTATAGTGAAAGTATTTGGGCCATAATTTCTCAATTTTTGGTCCGATTTAGATCAAGGTGCAGATTAATCCACTCAAAGTCTATCTTGTAAATATCAGATTTTATTTAAATAGTTCGTATTTTACTAACTAGACAGAACTTTTTTTTTTATGCCTTGCTTTCTGGAGGGAACTCAAACTATGCGATGGATCATTTTTGGAATTTTAAACACATATAAACTATGGGGAGGAAGTTATGAAGACCTGGATTCATTTTGGAAAAGGTCTGTTTTGTATTTCCGACACAAGATGGGGCCTTAGCTTCAAAAGTTATAGGCCAATAATTTCTCAACCGTTGGTCTTATTAAGTCCAAATTTTGTGCATATGAATGTACCTGCAGAGATCTATCATCAACATACTTAACATTCACTCTTATCGTTCATAATTTACTCAATAGGGGTAAGTCAACTAAGTCCATATTTATTTATTTATAATCGGTCTTGTATATATCATATTTAACTCTAAAAGTTGATATTGATATTTTACTCACAAAATGGACCTTTCGTTTTTGGGACATAACTTCATATTTTATTTGAGGAGTTCCATCAGGGGGTTTAATTTACTCACTTTTTTACTTTCGGGGTTTACCCATGCTGTCGGGATGAGAGCACAGGCCGAGTTTTCTTTATGTTCATCAAAGGTCAGGAGATTCATATCTGTAATAACTGATTTAACATGAATATGGCAAATCAAGGAGTTTCCATTATTGAAAATCACATCAGATTCTGCTTCAATCAAAGTTGAACACTTTTGCGGCTGACCACCTTATGACCGCTGTTTACTTGTTGCCAATGCAACACCGGAAGTCACTATGTGGATAAGAGATTTTTTAAGCGAGTATAATACACCTTTCTTTTTTTACTGTAGCTTTGAGTACTTTGTGTGTTAAGGTCATTATTAAGTTTCATTTGTTGTTAACATGACTTTGATAAAGGCTTTATTCTAAGTCACATGACCGCAAGTCGGAAGTTAAGCAAAGCCTAAAATATGGGACATAGTGGCTGAAAATAAAGGAAACCTGTGCATGTTTGTTTGTTACATCTGCTCTGTTCTTTTAATGAAACATTCAAAAAGACACATTTTTGTTGTATCATAGCTTTTGCAGCGCTTTTTTACCAAATGCAGAAAATGTGTTGTCAAATCGATGAAGATGATATGATTGCATATAAGTTATATATTTTTATAGTTAAGGAACATTAAGATTCAGAATTTATTTCTTATTCACTCGATTAACTAAAAAAAAAATTAAAATAAATCCAATTATATACAAATTTTGACAGTTATTGGGGTTTTTTTATTCATAAATTTATTACATAAAGTATTTCTTTAAATATTCTGCAGCTATAGAAGCATGCATATACATGTAGGCGTATTAATTGCATGTAACATGCTTATACTACATCACACGCTACCTTGTAACCTTTTAAAAATGGATATAGCCTTGGCCTGGAGAATAGGTCATCATGGGGTCACACCAGGGGTCATGCAGGGTTGACCCACCTAGTCTCCATTTGATGAGTCGGCCCTGGTGCCCCACTCCTCCAGCCTTGTCAGGTCCTTGTGCTGTAGTGTCATCAAGACAGAGCAGTCTTCCCGCAGAAGGAGTTAGAACCTCTGCGTCAGCATTGATCTGTTTTGTCTTGACTTGTTGCATCCTCTTTTGATCTACTGGCTGCACATCACTGTTCCCTTTAGTTCCTTCATGGACCTGGCTCTGCGGGGAGACACTGGTAGGTTCCCTCAGACTTCTGATCAGATACAATCACTGAGGGATGTAAATAATTGTGCAGGGTTACCCCCCAGCTCATAGTACTGACTCTCTGTGCCCTATGCATGAATCTCTCCCCATCCACAGTCTGACCTGCTCTGATGTGCCTTTAACCCTCTTGTACTCTGAGGTATTTCCGGAGAGGTCTGTTGTGGATGCAATGTGAAAGTAGTCCAAAGCTGCTAGAATGGTGAAGGAATGGTTTGCAGAACAGAAAAACAAGTTCAAGATGTTGCCTCTAAATTCCCCAGATCTCTGTGAATTGATCGTCTGTGGGATGTTCTGTAAAACAAAGTCAGATCAATGGGGGCCTCGCCTCTCAGCTTAGAGGACTTAAAGGATCTGTTGCTAACTTCTTGGTACCAGATACCAAAGCTTACTTTCAGATGTCTGCTGGAGCCCATGCCTCGATGGATCAGAGATGTTTTTGCAAGTGGGGACCTACACAGAATTGGGCAGGGGGTTATAATGTTGTGAATGATTGGAATAACTCATCTCCTACTTTCCTCCCTCAACCATTCTTTATTATTTTTCTACATTTCCTCTATTTTCTCATCTCCCTCCTATATCCTCATATCCCCTAACTATGTTTTCCCTTTATCCTTCCCTGTGTCCATCTCCTCCTTTCCTCACTCCTCTATACTCCCCTCCCTTACTACTCCCTCCCCTCCCTTACTACTTCCTCTCCTCCCCTCTCTCCTGTGTTTATGTTCTCAGCAGGAGTTAGTATGCAGGACTCCTCCTCTTCTCTTAATCTAACTCACTTCTCAGCCATGCCTCCCCTCCTCCCTCTCTCTCTCTCTCTCTCGCTTGCTCAGTTTCTATCTCACTCGCTCAATGCTGCTTCAACTCTGAACTGCTGAGATGCATTTAGGTGTTTGAACAAAGTCTGCATGAGCAGAGCATAGAAATCGAGAGAGATTGTTTTGTGGGGATTTTAACCTGAAAGAAGGGGAGACTCCAGTACAGGTAATGTCTTCCTCTATGTACTGTATGATTTTAATAATCCAGCCCTTTTCATGTCCTCTTCATTTTTGAATGAAAGACTCAACTCTGGTATTCTGTGTGTGACTGTTTGTTCCTTGAAGACACTTTAGTGAATTATGAGTATATTAATGCCTGATTTGGAACAATTTGAATCAAAATCTTCTACAAAATTAGAAAACTCTGAAGAAAGGAATAATTCATGTTTTGTTAAATGTTTTATTTGTTGTCAATGCTTTCCTTTAAAAAGTCGTATCCTTTGTACAAAATAAGAATTTCCTCAAGTGTCTTGAAAATAGCAGAGGCCGTTTCTCTAATAAGAGTAGGTGCAACCCTTGGGGGTAGTTTGAGGTAGTGTACGGCATATTTGTAGGCTGTTAGTTTGAATGACGGTTGAATCAGTTATATATGGTTCCTTATAGAATGTCTTTGTCAGTATATTTACAATACAATGAAACTTAGGCTACTATTCCTTAGTGCATAATAAAATATTCCACATTCATATATCACTTACCAACAAACAGACAAATAAGAATCACTTAAAATCACCTTAAAACATCAAATAGATATATAAGAATATACCATTGAGATTTGTGGAAAAGTCCCTTAAATGGCAGATGAATGATAATATTGCGCACATACACGGTTATTGTTGTTGTGGTTTAGAGTGATCATGTGTCTGCTGGTCGGTGTTTTCAGCGAACTGTAACACTTGCCAGATGGTATCAGTTCAGACAGATGATGTCCGGAGTGTGAGCAGTCTCTGAAGATGTTTCTGGCTCTGTCGTCTCACAGAAACGCTGCAGCAACACAACATTCTGCTGGAGGAGCTTTAGTCAACTTTGCCATTGCTTTGGTTGTTGTTCTGTCACGTGTGGCTATCAGGCTGAAATTGTAACAGCTAAATGCTACGTGGGGCTGTGCCTTCACGGTTTATCACAAGAGCTGGGTTTGGCCAGTTTACACGGACATGGAAATGCTCCCATTTTCAAAAGATAACACTCTGACACCCGCTATTGTCATAAAAACGAAAGGCCCAACAAAAGCTTTAGTGTCTTACGTGAGAACAGTTGTCATGTAAACAGCACCTCAGAGGTTTAATGTTTTTTTTTTTTACAGTTGTCCTGTAATTTATTTCTTTGGACCCACTGTAGTCTTCATTGTCCATTGTTACGTTCACTATCAAATTCCTCATCTCTTTCTCTCTCCATGTGCTGCCATGGTTCTTTATTCCCACTTCTGTTTTTCTTCATCCATCTTTTGTTTACTGGTGACAGCAGCCTGCTGTACCCTCTTATTGTTGTTTTTCTGGATTGTTCAGATATTCAGCCCAACTATAACAACAAAAATTAGACTGTAAACTAACCAAACAATGCTTCAATTTGATGTGATCTGGATTGTTGATGTGAATGCTGCAATTTGGTTCTGGATCAAACAGCTGGACTTCGGTCCTTTTGTTTTGCTTGAGGCTTGCATGATGTGAACCCGGATCAAAGTGAATACAATAGTTCCCCCAACCTTGATTTTACACATTAAGGTTTCCGAAATGTCAGAAAACCCAGACCAAACAACGTAGGCCTAAAAGTGCCCACATAGGGATAAGAAGTCTGTCATTTAATCAAACTCCGGTGGCCCAGCCTTGCACTATATGTATTTATTGTTATGAATTATATTATTATGATTGTTTTTTTCCTTATCAAACATGTTAAGCTCTATTCACGGGGGTTCACACCTGAAAATTTTTTTCTAACAAAGTGAAAAATAAAAAGAGTTTGAGAACCACTGCTATAAAACTCATGGTGTCCTGGGAAGCTCCACTAGGAAGGTGTGCAACTTTGTAAATAAGGTATAAGGTAATGAACTTTAATAAATGATCTCTAACGCTTGATAAAAAAAACAATCCTGTTCAAAAAAGCAAAACGGCATCTTGTTCTCCTTAGAGAAGTTCAGCCAAAAATGACTTTTAAAATAACTGTGTAAAGATTTAGGGTGAATCAGAAAAGAACAATCCATTAATCTGAAAATGAATTCTGACATGGACATTATTTAAATGCATGCACGAGCAATCAAACCGCTGAGAGTTGCTGTAGCTCTGGCCTCTTTGTGTTTATACTGTCGTTCCTGCTTATTTTTTCTACCATTTCTCGCTTACATTTCCTTGGTGAGGATCTCTACAATCTCCTTGTTCATATATATGCAAGGTTTTGGCTTCACCCCGAAACCAAATCCAAATCTATTTGTGTTTGTTTACTGACCTGAAACTGGATTCCAGACGGCAGGTCATAAACCCTAGCAAACTGAGTGTGTGTGTGTGTGTGTGGGTTTATCATGCTAGTTTAGTCAGAGCTGACACAACACGGCTGCTGTGACGACATAAGTGACGGCCTGGTTGAGCTGGGATCTTCACTGCTGCCAAGGGGACTATTAGTCGAGTCTGTTTACGTACGTTCGAGTTCCTCCTGTCACATTTGGATGAGTGATTGAGCGAGAAGCGTTGCATACTAATGAGTGCCAGACTCGGATGCGTTGTTTTCCTGAGAGCATGATAATGAGAGCAGCCGCCGCTTCTGATTAGCTGAATGAAAACACTATCTGGAGCTGAATAATGTGAAGGTAATATTCCTTCATTAGAAGTAATCACGGAGTTGCAGAAAGATCAAGCCCATTATTTTTCGGTGTGTATTATGTGTTGGGTTACAAAATGAATATATATATATATATATATGTATAATATAATTATTATTATGTCCCTCTCACTGTCAACCTTTACATTTTAGCATCAGCCTTTATGTAAAATGAGTGACCCACAAAAGAGCTGGATAGTGCTCATAGTGCCATCAAAGTACCGATGGGAGAAATAAAACAGAAGCAGCGCTCAGTTTATGCATCAGTGATTTATTTCAATGGTTGGTATAAAAGAGCCAAGTGGAAGCTTTTTATGCCTCACCAATGAAGCAGCAAAGCCCTCGGGACAGCAGAAAGACATACATGGAACTGGAAAACATGCTGTATGCAAAAGTGAACCGGAACCACAGCACTCAGTTTGACTTCCTAGCAGGAAGTGTTGATAAGAGCTCGTCCATCATTTTCTCTGTTGGAGTAAGAAACCATCAGTTCATTAATTCTTTGCAGCCACTTTGGTGGATTTATGAGCATGAGCATCTTTTTTCGAGTCCCACCACAGCATCTCAGTAGGGTTCATGTCCGGACTTTGAGTAGTTGACTCCAAAACTTTAATTTTACTCTTTTTGGACGTACTCTTCTCCTCCCCATCATTGTCTTGCTGCATGAGCTTCAACTCAGACACAGATGACCTGACATTCTCCTTCAGAATTTTCTGGTTGAAACAAGTCATCCTGGTCCTGCAGAAGCAGAGCATCTCCACAACCGTCCACTGACACCTCAATGTTTGAGTGTAGATTTAATGTTCTGTTTGTTGAATGCTTTGCAAAATATCATCGCAAAAGCTCAGAGGGTCGTGAAGGTGCACTCAAAAAAAGAGCTTGCATCTATTTGATTTAGATAATCATATTTAGAAAAACGTGTTTCTTAAAATGTCATAGAATCGGCATGAATCTTATAATTATGGAAACAATTATATTTAACCACTTCAAAAATAGGAACAGGGTTTAAATAGGCGTTACTATAGAACAATCAGGATTCATTATATAACACTTATCCTGTTCAGGGTCACGGGGGGCTGGAGCCTATCCCAGTTGGCATCGTGTGAGAGACGGGGTACATCCTGGACAAGTCCCCAGTTCATCGCAGGGCTGACACATAGAGACACACACGGGCAATTTTAGTGTCACCAATTCAACTAGTTCACATGTTTCTGAACTATAGGGGGAAGCCGGGGTCCCTGGGGAGAAAACCCACGCAGACACAGGGAGAACATGCAAACTCTCCACAGAAAGGCCGGCAGACGTGATTTTGACCTGGTACCTTCTTACTGTGAGGCTGCAGCGCTAACCACTGCGCCACTGTTCCGCCAAATCATGATTCAATTGGTTTCAATTAATGACATTGGTTTAGATATCATTTTCAAGAAATGAAATTGTTTTGAAGGGAAAATAGATATATTTTTTTAAAATACGGTTAATTAGGAATATTCCATAAATATTATTTTTTACTTGTTTTTTTATGTTCTATGACAGATATGCATAACATAAAAATTAGTATTTTTAATAATAAAATGATGTAATCCAAATGTATGGAAATTGTACATGTAATTAAAATACATAAATATTAAATATTAGGCTAACGTATTTTATTTGTCTGTATATGTAGTCAAAATTCAGCCGGCCTTAATCGTCTTCTGGGTAAACAGTGGCTTTCTCCTTAAAACTTTCCCTTAATACAATTTTTCCAATATGTTTTCAACAGTGGAGCCATCAACTCTGGCCTTTATTGAGTTAAAAGCCTTCAGTTCCTTGGATATTATCTTCTGGATCATTTGTGACTTCCTGGAGGATCCCACTCTGAGGGGGCCGCTGGAAAACGATGGGAAGATTCCGAAGTCTCATCAGGTTTTACGTGTCAAAGTGAAAAAAACCTTCCTGTCTCCACAAATTACATTCTTAAACTAGAATGCCTCTCAGTACACAGGCATGTTTACTTCCAAGTAAAAGAAAGGGGGGAGTGGTCTGAAAACATTGATTTAATTGTTTCTCATAAATGACAGACATGAAAGACATTTCCTTTTACTCTTCACAACATATTTCTGGTACATTGTGGTCAAAAGGGTTATAGTTGAACACATGTTCTTGGTTTAGCAGGATTATCTGTGTCTGCATCCTATTATGTACACCAAACTTAATGTGTTTCTGCCCCTCCTATTCTCTACCCCACCGCAACGTTTAAATCGTCCCAGTTGATGCTGTTTGATCCTGCTGAGAGACAAACAAGATTGCTCAGATTCTTTCACCATGAAAACATTCACCTACAACTTGGACCCGTCCAGAGCATGAGGCTTAACGAAAGCTGCTGTTACAGTAGTTAGAATTTCCTCTTCGGCTCGGTGGATCTTCCCCAAAATTTAATATTCTGATCCAATCCTCTTTAGCCATATCTGAAAAAAAGTAATTTAACTTTATATTTACTTAAATAGGTTCCTTCAAGGTTCTCGCGTCTTTCTGTCTGTATCTTCTCTAAAACTCAGTGGTTCCTTCTTTAAGATAATGCCCATTCTTCCACCAAGTTTCTAGGCAATCTGTTAAATAATTTGAACATAATTGACAGAAATGGTCAAAAAGCCTTATCTTGTAATGTTCAAAACAGTGGAAAAATACGTCAGTCAGTCATAACAATAACCCTCTAGAGAGCATATGTTAAAACTCAAAGCCCACGGGCCACATCGGGCCTTCAAAACAATTATGTCTGGCCTGCGAGACAATATCTAATTTCTAAAATAACTGGCCTGCTGGCTAAAAGCGCCAAACACCACAGATGCTGTAAGACACTACAAATCCCAGAAAGCGCTTTTATAGCCGGTGCGTCAGTGCTCCTTCCATGCTCCGCATCTCTGCTCAGATATCAGTGTCTATCCAGTCAATCTAAGAAACTTTAGGCTCCTCCGAAGAACTGGAGGGGATATATATGGGAAGACACATTTAAAACATCAATTACTAAACATATTCTACTATATTCTCAGGGCTCCACAGACGACTGACACATTTAAAAAAGGACTTAAAACTTTCCTTTTTAGCAGAACCTATAACCTTAATTAACATTGCTGCTTTTTGGTAAGGCTTTTATATAGTTATTTTATTTTTTTATTGATGCTTTTGCTTTGTAGCACTTGATCCAAATGTAAAGTGCATTATAAATTAAATGTATTATTATTATTATATTAGCACGTGGACAGTCGGTTTAGTAAGTAAAACGCAAGATTTAAATAACTATTGAGTGTATTCACATCTTCCAGCCGTTAAAATGTGTTAAAAACAAGAAAAACACATGAAGATGCTTACGTTTAATTTGAAATCCACCTGTATGCTATTCATGCAACATACTGTTTTCTGTGGTGCAGCTGCTCCTGGCTACAGAAACGGATATTAGGAGCAACAGTCTGCTTTTACTGCTTTAAAGTGGCTGAGCAAAGAAATCTGCCCTGCCTTTTACCAAGAGTTATTTAAACTTATCTTTTTGTTGATATTTTTGGTTAGAAACTGATTGATTTTTGATGTATCTTGAAAAATATAGTTTTTGATCTGAAATTGCCCGCCCATTGCCTTATATGTCCCACCCACTGACAGTTGTCACTATAAAAAGTCGATCTGTCTGGCTTCACGTGTCAGTGGATGTAATCTTATGGCTAATTAGTGAATATCTGACTTTGCCCTTTATATGGATTGCACTTCGACCATCCTATCAAGTCTCATGAGAATCCGTTATTTATGTTTTTTAAATAAGATGTGATATTTAGATAAAGGAGAGCTTGAAATTAGTTTGTAAATGTAATTTTAACCTATAATTTACTGGTGTGAGGAAGTGTTTTGTTTCCCCGAACTGTCATAAATGCTCAACAATTAGTATTTTTTCCCCTCAAAAATATATTTTTTTGTTTTCATATATACCAACCTCAACTTCATTTCAGGAGCATTTAACCTATTCTCACTAAGTTTATAATAGTAACATTAAACGACTGATGTTCTAGATTTAAGACCATCTCATACTTGAAATAACATTAGAAAGTGACATTTAAGCACTTTAAGATGCTAAAATATAGCTTTAAATTTGCTGGTGGGAATCATATTGTGCAATTGAGATATTGCCAAGATTCTTAACAAGAAATTGAAAATGCATTCTTTAAAAACTAGTCACTATTTTTCCCTGACATTTACCTGTTGAGTGATTGTGTCTCATAGCAGTTGCAATAAGATTATTTTGACTAAAGTTTGAGCACGCACTTATTGCTTGAAATGAGGTGCAACAGGTTGGTCTATAATCTTTGAGCAAATTTTGATCGATTGGGATCCTAAGATCCCCCAACCCTACATATTTATGGGATCAGTAAACTTATACAGTATATTTGATGAATGAATAACTGACAGGTCATAGTGATGCTTTACTTTACATGTAAATAATGTACGTATAATGTATCTTAATCATCATCACCTTAATGTTGGAGCTGCTGAAACGTGTGAATTTCCACGGGGGGATTAATAAAGTTTTTCTATACTAATCTATTTGGTATTAAAAAAAAAGGCTTAGGTTTAAACCTAACCTTAACCCTAGTCCTAAACTCCATAGAGTTGAAATACTCTGATGGTGAAGAACCAACAATGAGACTTGACCCAAGAGAAAACATAATCTTCTCTGATAGGTAACCACTAATAGAAAACTGAAAAGCATTAAGTATACTTCTGTCCTTCAGATTTACTGAATCTCTCTCCAACAACAGTGCACAATGAACCCCTTAGGTAAACTTTGAAACGGCTGTAATCAGAGATTATTTATGATTATATTTCCCCTGAATTTCACTCTGGCCCACAGAGTCGGATAAATCATCATCCATGACGGGAGGGCCGCCATGTTGCCTTGGAAGGATTTAAATTTAATGAAGTCCTATTTTTTGAACATATGGAAAGACCAAAGTTTCCCGTACTGCGATCCACACTTTAAGTAATGGGCTCAAAGGATGGATTCAATCCTACGCTTCCAGGAAGAGTCGATGCATTTTAAAGTACGCAAATATCTGACTAAAGATAATGTTTTCAGGGAATACAGAAACATTTGATTCCCCTGGATTTAATGTTTCCCTTTCGCCTGCACCAACCTTACTGTGCCTGAATGTTGCTGATATAAAAGACAGACAGTAGAATCATGAGTAAGACGGACTGTAAATGTGCAGGATCTCGTCGTGAGGCTAAAACGAAAATCTTCAGCAGTAATGAAATGCGGTTACTATGCTGGCAACAAGTGAAACATTCCATTTCAACGACCACATCACCTCCTGCTGATGAATAATAGCCAGCATTCGCATTAATCGCTGTCTCATTGGTGCGGTGTTGCTAAGAAGGAGCGAGGGTAAGATGAAAGGCTGAGATTAATGATGAATAGCACACGGAGGAAGGAGCAGAAGCATCCAAGGGAGATGCAGATATATTAGCAGCAGCCCAACAGACACCTCAGGGGGAGAGAGAGAGGTAGAGCGAGAGATTTAGTACGAGTTAAGCTGCATTGAGATATAGAGTGATGTAAAACGCTAACATCTGTTAGCTATCAGAGCACGTGTCTCTCTCACTTCACCGGGCAAGGACTACAAAAACACAAAAGCCTTACGTGAATGCACCCCTCTCTGTTGCACATGTAATCACAAACACATTTCTTCATATTTTTAGACTTTGAGTGAGGATAGTTTAGCTTTGTATGGTGAGATTTGGATCTCATCCAATCTCAGCTATAGTAACATAGACCTCTTCACGTGCCTCGACTATTTACATGGGGCATGAGACACTGATTTTGACTTCTTTCACTGATTGCTCTTTGAGTTCAGAATCCATCTTATTTCCTCAGGTCTCTAATGTCACCCACCGGGCGAGATCAGAGCTCTCCTGTTGGCTTGGATCCAACGGAGTTCTCTAAAGACTAATTTATGCTCCACTGGAAAAGATTTACACAGATATGGATATGCTCATTTTGTATGTAGTTTTTTGCGGCACAAAAAGACACACACAAAACTGAGTATCGAGGCCGTAAATTGTTGTAAAATGTCTAATGCCGGTTGTTGTCGACATGATTGTAGCCTGTTTCATATGTGGCCTGAACATGGAGGTGAAGAGCGCTGATTATTACATTATGATCTCACAGTGTTGTATAGTCTTGGACACAGAAAAGACTAGCATGTCAGAATTTGTTCATATCTCCCCCAACCTGTTTTGTTGATCAGTGGCATGACAGAGTGGCAGCAGGTGGACCCGCTGATCTCCCCAGTGCTAGGTGGAACATCGCATAAGTGCAATAACTGCATCAATTTCGGCAAATGCCTCCACTTATTGATGCCACCTGGCATTTTGATGGCACCTGAAGCTTTATTTTTTTATTTATTGGGAGTATTTTCAGTTTTGTGAGGACATCAATAAAATTATATTTGTATTTAAAGAAAAAAAATATACAAAAATAAAAATGTGCACAATAGCTAGCAAGCTCACTACTGATAAAAGCAGTGAACACTTTTTGAACGATTCTGGTATTTGGTTTAACACTTTATTTTTTGACCGTGTTTTAAATCCACTAGACACATTTAAAAAAAGAATTGGAACCCTGTAAAAGGGTTAGCATCTGATGGATATGCCATTAAGCACACATGGAGCTGTGCGGTCATGCAGGAAAACGGATGAAAGCCAACTGGTTCCAGCATAACAAGGTGAAAATGTTTTCAGAATGAGTAAGCAGTAATTTTAGCAAATATATCTCAGATAAACCTCCCCAAATTCAAAAAAATGATCTCAATCAAACCAACTGTTAGCTCATGATATGCTAACTTTGCTCTTCTGTTGTAGGTACATAACCCTGTTTTCTGCTGTGGTCTTGTTGATCTTATATAATTTGATAATAACCGTGTTTATTGTGGCCTTTGTGTGTGTGTGTGTGTGTTTGGACACATGCTTGTGTTTAAAGTTTTGGTTCATTGTGCTCCCATGCTTTTCTCCCTGATTGTTTTTCTTGCATGTGTTCGGAATTGTGTTTGTTCCTGGTTGACTACAGCCACAGTTGCATAGAAAAACTACAGAACTCAAATGTTTGATTCTACTGTTATATCATCCCTGACACTCTGAACAATCAACTCGTTGTATTAACTTTTAAACATCATTCATTTGTTCAGCTTCAGAACTTGAAAGAAGTTCTTAAGCACCAGTTCTTGTGGGTTTTTCATGCATATTAATATTCAGCTTGTCTGTGCCACCACAGACCACATGCAGGGGTCCACAGTGGTCATGAAGAGGTCAGTCAGATCTAATGTTTAGCTGCTAAAATAGATTACAGTGTTTCCAGAGGGGAGTCATAGGGTTACCCTTGACGTCTATCTGCACATAACGGGGAAATGTCTGTCCACATCTCTTTAAAAACCGCAGTGAACAATTCATCGAAATTTCAAGCATGCATTTCAATGGGCCCTAAAGGTGTGCATTTAATAACTGGTGTCCTCAGTTTGTTTCAACTTAAGGAACTTCATGTCAATTTTCTAATGTTTTACTATGAATAGAAGTTCAATTTTTTTAGTAGCTCAGGTTCTGACTCAAGCAGATAGTCTCACAGGTCTAAAAAGGGCATTAATGAACATTTGATCAACTTGATGTGGGAAACATATATTACAGTGCATCATGCATTATATTGGTTGGTTGATGTATCCCACTTATGTTTGAGTGAGAAATCTGAGGATCGTTCACGCTTCATGGTTGGGATGTTGGGCACTGAGAGGTGAACAGGTATGTTAAAGGAAAACATCAATTATCTCTTGCATCTACCACGGGCTTTACCGCCAAACATATATGCAATTCTGACAGGGAAAATACCTCCAATTCTGCAGCTTTACAGTAAATCGCTGTGCAGTAGTCTCCCGATGAATTTAGGATGTAGTTTGTTAGCGCACTTTTTTTAAGTGGGGCAAATAAAAATAATTTTAACAGATTTTAATTAAATTTATGAAAAGGTAGCTACATGTAGGGGAACAGGTTATATTTTAGCCTTATCCGGAAAATGGTACAGATCCAGGACTTTGTTTAAGAATACTAGTTGAAGAGAAAAAACATTAATACAAATATAACCAGCAGCATAGTAGAGGAGGTCATTGTGTGAGGAAGATTTTAATAATTAGCTTGACAAAAGTATTCCCATAGTATTGTTTTCCACTGAGCCAAGAGTGATTGGAAACATTGTGGGTTCTATTATATTGAGAAAAAGTAAACATGGACATGAGACAGACACGAATATAAACATACACAGGAAACAGACCTCAGAGAAATCACTGTAAATAATTCCTAAAGGTTACCGAGTCATAACCTTCAAAGGATGAGATAATGCCTGAGTCAGATTGCATACAGGAGAGTGATTAAGACAAGCTCGCCTGTATGGTGAGTGAGGGGGAAAATCATTACGGGACATGATAAGGGAACTTTTATTCTCTGACTTTTCAATCAATCTGATTCTCCTCATTATCCTTATCATTTACACCCATTCATTGGGGATGTATTTAGGAAATGTTTCTTGTGTAGACGGTTGCTACCTTTATATATGTATCTAGCTTATATTAATCATTAAAGTCTTCTTCTACCGGCGTTACCTTGTATTACAAAGTCTGCAATGATCACGAGTCAAACTTTGGCCGATGGCAAAGACTGAAAAACGTAACTGGTTCAGACTTAACTGAACAGAAGAAGCCTCTTGGATGAGAGGTGAAACATCTTCAAGCCAAAACAGAAGTAACAGACAGAAGTAACAGTTGCTTTGGATTCAACCCACCTGGAATACCTAACCTGGATAAATGAGACTCTACACAGACAAGTTAAAAGGTTGAGCTTAAGCCTTTTGCCATTTTTATCCAGACAGTTTAATTTGGTTTAGATGGTGCCGTAGGCTGCTTTCACACCTGAGACAAGGTTATGCTTTTTTTTTTTTTACATTGTATAGGTTTGAGTCGGTGAGTTTTACTAATGTTTTTGTATTATACACAGTTATACACAAAAATAATGTGAAATTAGTTCTGTGTATTCTAAACCCATCTCTGAGGAGAAGTGGGCAGCCCGAGCAGCAAATTGGGTTTCAGGTCCTTGCTCAAAGACCTTATGTAGGCTGGTCCTGAGATTGATCCCCCAACCCTCGTTTTGGGGTATGAGGACTCTACCTCCCAAGCCCCAGCCACCACTAGTTTCATATTGCCATTTTGCGAACAAACTACAGATGTTTTCGTGATATGTCTCATGTCATCTACGTGGGCTGCGTCTCCCTAGACTTAAATGACTGTCTAAAAGTCTGCGATGCATCAGACATCTGTCATCTCCTCCACTTGTATCCTCTTTCTCTCATCCTTGCAGAAAAAAAAA